>JAQFVV010000761.1:0-170567 GCA_028023455.1 Epiperipatus broadwayi | reverse complement strand
ATAGTTAAAATAGATAAAGTTTGCAAAATTTCCTATCACTTCTATGCAAGCCACTTTTGATTGTAAATACGTTTCCATGTCTTGGTTTTTCTACTGAAGTAATTCAGTATTGAAAAAAAAAAAGAGTTTTTTCAGAGAATTTTACATTGTATAAACTTATTGTTTTATATTTATTTAATGTTTTATTTATATTTTAGAAGCATAAGTAATCTAAATGCCCCATTCACTATATACTATGATGATAATTAGATCTCCTGCCAATGACAGTATATTTTTTAAGCTGCCAAACTTACTCTATAAATATCATAAATAAATAAATCAGCTATATTTTTAAAGTACATTCATTTTCCTTGCAGTCTTAAATTCCTGAAACATTTTTTTCATATATAAAAAAAGAAAAACAATAATAATTTGAGTAATTGACTGTAAATCACTTTATGATTGATGCTCAAACTTGATATTATCTCTTGAGCTCCTAAATACATAATTAAAAAGAAGGTATTTATATAGAGAGCATAACAAAATTTGAAAAAAAAATAGAATGACAAAATTTATGCAGAAACGTAATCAAACATCAATAAAAAAAACAATAAAATCTAAGACGACTTACTGTAATTTAATATAATAAAATAAATGCAACTTTCCATACTGTTTCTCATATGGAGAAAATATTAAGAAGATGAAATATAATTATAAGACTTTTTAAGTGATAAGTAATTTTTTCAAAGACAAATGCTAAACTCAAAATAGAAAAAAGTAAATGTGAACTTATATATTCATTCAATTGCATATTTCAAAATGAAATTAACTGCACAACATTGGATTTCCTTTTTATCATTATCTCTAGTATTTCATAAACTATGCTTTTTTATTGTCTGTTTTCTGTCATTATTGTAAACCATTTGTATTTTTTTATTTTATTTTTGGAGTTTAAAATATAGCCATATAACTTTTCATGTTTCTAAAAATATGAAAGATACTGTAGGTTCTTTATGTGTTAATTTTAACTTTACATTAATACTCACTGCTCTCCTCCACCCTCTCCATTTTTTATAGTAACCATAAAAACACCTTACTTCTGTCATTTTTGTGTAAGCAACTTGTTATTATTCTCTAAAATTGTTTTTATCTTTCCTGCTGTAAATTAATTAACATGATTAATAAACAGAAACTTGTGTCATTGTTTTAATGAAACTGAAGATATATAAGAAGGGCCTATGTGAAACTTGGTTTAAATAAATATATATTTTAGTTAGATTTAACCTATTGCAAAATCATTTTATGTATTTAAATAATATGCATTTGTTGTAATTTATATCTAATAACTCAGAAATATATTTAATTCACATTATTTATCATATTCAAACTAGCACAAAATTATAATAATAATAATTCAATTTAATTCAATTCTTTATTTATTTAATGTACATATCAACAGCATTTGGCCAATTACAGATTGCACAGTAATGTCATTATTATATACAAATCTCAATAAGCATTAAAAAAACAAAACAAAAAATAATACCAATAAAATAGAAAAACAATAAAATGCACAAATAAATAAAAAGGCAATATATCAAATGAAATTAAGGATAATATTTTTTTATGAGGACTTTAGTGAATTGTTTAAAATCCAAATTAAAAACATCATCATTACCAAAATCTTTGTTATAAGTTCTAGGTAAATGAAATAAAGGGGAAAATCTTAATACATCAGATTTACAAATTTTCAATTCAAAAATATTGTGAGTAGGAGTATTATAATTCTGTTTCTTAATACCTAAATTAGAAAGCAACTTAGATATAGAAACATTCTGGGAAATAAATTCATGAAGAAGCTTGAGATCTCTTGTTTTTCATCTCAGCAGTAAATCAATATAGTGTGCATTATCTAACCTATTCAATTTTGCAAATTTGTCAAAAGCAGAATGAATTCTTATGATATCAGTCCTGTTATGAGGATTCCATATAATTGAACCATACTCCAAGATGGGAAGAACTAAGGATATAAAAAGTTTAATCTTTGTAAATTTATTAAATGCTTTTCCATATCTGTAAATAGCTCCTACAATTTTAAGAGATTTATTCACCATAAAATAAATGTGATTATGAAAAGACCCATTATTGGAAAATATTATTCCTAGATCTCTTTGATGATCATTTGTTATAATTTTAGAATCACCAATATAGTAGGAAAATCCTAAGATTTCAGATTTTCTACAGTAAGAGACAATGGAGCACTTATCCATATTTATATCTATATAATTATATTCACACCAATTCAAGAAATTATCTATATCACTTTGAAGTAAAAAACAGTCATTAATAGAATAAATATGCCTAAAAATTTTGCAATCATCTGCATAACATAGAAGATGTGAAAATTTAATGCATGTTTTTAGGTCATCAATGTATACATTAAATAATAAAGGTGCAAGAACACTACCTTGAGGCACCCCAGTGAAGCAATAATATGGTAATGATAATTTATTATTAAACCTCACACAAGACATTTTATCCTTAGGAAAAGAGTCAAACCAATTAATTAATAATTTGGAAAAACTTAACATACAAAGCTTCTGAAGAAGAATTTTATGATTAACTCTATCAAAAGCCTTGGACATATCAAAATAAACAACATCTAACCTAGATTGATTATCAATTGAGTTTGAAATGTGATCAAAATAGTTAGCAAATTTGTTTCAATGGACCTATTAGGCAAAAATCCATGCTGCTCTGGTGCCAAAACCTTAGAGACATCCAAAATAATTTTATTATATAAACATCTTTCAAATATTTGAGCAACAGTGTGTAGAATTGAAATAGACCTATAGTCACTTACCAAATCTCTAGATCCTTTCTTAAAAATAGGAACAACTTTAGCAATTTTAAGGGATGTAGGAAAAGTACCATTTGTTAAAGAGCAATTAAAAATATGCAAAAGAGGAGAAGCAATGTATTCAGCACATCCTTTATAAATGAAAGCCGGAATATTGTCAAGGCCTACACTAGAACGTAATTTAAGCTGCTTAATAGCAAAAATAATATCAGATTCAATAAATGAATTAAATGTTATCCTTTCTTCAACTATATTGTACCGGTCAAAACAGTATGCTCACTTAACAAGGTTCCAAATCCTAAGCAAAAGTACCTCGAATCCGATCATGCTCGAGATACACAGGTCTGGAACAATCCTGAATTCTAACCTATTTGCCTATTCTTCGAATCTCTGACCCAATGAACAACAATTCTGATGACACAGTAAAATTATTTTAAATCCGTGCCCATAAGCAGAGCGGTGGAGCATAAGATCAGACTGATGATGATGATCGAGGTCGGAGTAGCCCAGGAATTACATTTATTATACTTATTTATTAATGCTAAGCTCTTAGCCAACGAAAATAGTTCTAAATATTAACTATAAACTAATAATTCAAAACAAACCAGGATTTACATGAATATATATATTTAATAAATGTAGAAAACACATATATATGTTACAAAATTGTTTCACGCTTGGAGGGATCTTATACATTTTGAAAACTTGGGATTTGTTTTATAAAATCCCCATTACATCAATAATTGAATAAATACCATTTTATAGAATGTGTTATAAGTTGTGCGGGGTTAATATGTCAATTTACAAGTGTTTACAAATAAAATGTTGTGGATGTACAAACAATCTACAAGATCGGAACAGATTCGGATTACAGAAAGATACACGATAATTTAACATTAATCATTTTGACAAATAAATATAAATGTACGGTCTCAATCATTTATTTACAATCTTAAAATCATCACATATGTTTGATAGGCATTGTTTGGACATAGCGTCTCTAGACTAAGTATACATAAGGAACAAACAATGCGCAATATTTACGAGAATGAATTATACAAATTGATTTACGTCTCTGGGAATCGATAAAGCTTTTTCGGAAAAGCAGTTTTTAGATCAACATACTGAACGTATTTTACGAAATGAATCTTTATCTTTAACACATCATTGCGACTTTACTAAGATTAGACAAATGATCAAGTTAATGAGCAAAGTAACGGTACTAGCATACAATAACGAAAATAAGGCCTCATGGCGATTGTGGATATTTCATCATTTAAAAGAATACTTTGAACTGAACTTAGATTGGATATGTCCGCACCTTCTGGCGAAGCGATATCAAAGTAGAGGCTGAGAATGAGACCCCAGATCATTATGTACTGCCATCTGCAGCACATAATCCTCGTAAACTTCACATTCAACAGAGAGTAGCGTCTCTGGTTAGGAACGATTTTGAAAAGAAGGACGGGAGCTTCATGCTTTCGACGTCCCCAATAATAAAACGATCAAGAAATGGAAAGATAAAATATCAGAAAAGAAAATATATGCCAGCAGTGTTTCTATAATTTTATAATATCATTTAAAGTTTGAAAATGGTCTAACCTCTCGCGCAATAATCTGTTTCCAATTCTGAGTCATTTATCTAATCATAATGAATAATAACGCTTCTATTTACAATATTATTAAACTAACCACATTTATATTTAAAGAATCGATTCCCAAATACGTGTTAACTGGTGGAATTTGCCCTTCAGGCACCAGCAAAAAGGAATGGATTAATTATAAGAAAGTTCACGATCTTTTTAAAATAGAAAATTAAAGCAAAATTCATCCACAGTAAAAGTTTTTAATTTACTTTAAGAGTAACGAATTTAAAATGAAACCAAACTCGCGAGCAATTTCTATTTAATATAGACAAAACTCTATTGATAAGTTTTAAATAAAGCCCACCCTTTTCCCAAGTAAAACAATTATTCCCCCCCTTACTCGCGAATTTAGCGATTTTGGCACATTAAAGAAAATAAATTATATCTATACATTAAACAAAGTATATGAAATCTTAATGGAATCACACACATTTATATATAATTTAATTAAGCGTGAAAGGTAAGTTAAAATACATGATATTAATAAAAGATTACTGAGAGAGAGTTTAAAAGCAAAATTAACAGAAGCTTATAAAACAATATATAAATTAAGACATGACGGTTGAACTATAGATTACAAAAGTATTGACTTATAAAGGCAGTTCTATGTTAAAAGTTACCTAAGAAAAAAAACAGCATGGCGGCGTCATTAGCAATCAGCAGTCGGAAGCAATCATGTTGTATGGTCCGCCAGATGGAACATGGCACTTGTAGGCAGACAGTTCTTCGAGAGAAGGAGAAAAAGGTGCTAGATTCCACTACTCAAAATTCATCGCGCAGAACTTGCGTTGGCTTCTTAAAAGTAATTAACTCAACTGACTAAACTCCTCTGAACTTAACTACGAACTGAAGGTAAACTGAACTGACTTCCTTTGTTTTGTGGTCCCTTTTATAACATTTTAATACTGCCCAGAATGCAATCTCATCTACCAACCTTATCTCTGTAATCCCTTTAAAAAAAAAGCAACATTTAATTAGCAAAATATTTTCAGTTGATAAGGCCTGAAATACCATTTTTAACTGTTTTGAAAGATTTGAAAACAACTGATAAACAATTTGTTTTTTTTTTGATTGTAATTAAGATTTATAAATTTTAATTATAGACCACGATTTGACCAAAGATAATTTCAGTATTTCAAGCCTTCCCCATTTTTTTCTTTGTTGTTACATTAAATGCACACAGATATAAAAATAATTACAAATGTATTTTCCAGCAATAAAATTATTGCTTTAGTCAAAATATATATACGCATCACTCAAACTACTGTTTCATTTTTACTAAACAAAGATTAATTTCACTAATCTTTAGAATGATTCGGCATACAGTGTGTGAGTGAATAGCATATATTTATAGCAGGGTCTAAATTGCGGACCCCTAGGAGGTTAGTGTAGATGGTGACACATGAAGCATCGATGATGATTAGACATCGATTGGTTCAATATCATTATTTGCAGTTAAATTAGTAAAAGAATTAGATTGTTTAAAAAGTTCTGAGAAATAATGAGAAAAATCATCTGCGGCTAGATTATAATTATTATTCTGTAATTTTTTTTAATAATACCTAAATCCTTAACTAGAGACCAAAATTTCAAAGGATTATCAGAAATATGACTTTCAGTATTTTGTATAAATTTTTGAAAATCTCTATGATATAATAACCTTTGACAATCTTCTATAATTAATAAAATTGTTATAATAATTTAAGTTCTTAGTTTTCTAATATTTACGATGAAATGATTTCCTTTTAATAATTTTTTTAAGAGACTGAAAACCAGATAAGAAAATGGTTAGTTAAAAATTTTTTCTTAGGAATGTATTTGTCAATTAGTTCACTAAATGATTGTTCAAAAAACTTCATACAGAAATCTACATCAGATGAAGCATACAAAATTTTCCAGTTAAAATTAGATAATTGTAAACAAAGACCCAAATAATTTCCTTTTTTGTAGTTTCTTTTCATAATTTTAAAGGGACAAAGTCTATTAAATTTAATATTAATATAAAATTCTAAGGGAGGATGATGCAAATCAATGGAAAAAGTAAGAGAAGAAGTAGTTAAACATTCAATTGTAGGAAAATTACTAAGAATATAATCCAATGTGTGATCATTAAAATTGGTGTATGGATTAAATTGTTTTAAATTTAACAAATTGCAAAAACAAATCATTCTCAATACTTTAGTTGAAAAAGAGACTGAATCTATGATAGTAGTACCTGAATATAAATCAGGAATATTAAAATCACCAGTAATAACTATATATGATTTGTATTTGATTAAAAAATCTTCAAGAATAGAAAGAAACTCATTAAACTCTAAAATGGATAATGTTGGTTTTATGTAGATAGTACCCAAAAGAACCTTGACATTATTTTTCAAACATATTTCACACTATGTAGCTTCACAAGATGATGATGAAATAGGAATATACTTATGTATAAAATTACATTTAAAAGCAATGAGTGTGTCTCCACCTTTGGAAGTGACATCAGAAGATCTATCTGTTCAAAGTACTTTATATCTATTGTCCATAAAAATATCATCTGAAATGTGTTGAGTAAGCCAAGTTTCTGAAATAAAAGCAATATCAAAATTTTTAGAACTAAAGAATTGCTTAATTTTTGCAGTCTTAGTTCTCATCCCATGAATGTTTATGCAAAAACAATAAAGTCCAAACATAATATCAAAAAATATATAAAAACAAACAATAATCAAGAGGAAAAAAAATGTTAATAAAGGACGATATTGGCAAAAGAAATTAATCAGAAAGTATTAATGAATTAGCCAAAGAGCCATAAAAAAATTTTAATGCAGTACCGCAAGACCATAAATGATTTGAAATAAACTCCAAATGCTTATGTTTGGGAATTGAAACAAAAAAACTACTAATATTAGAATTAAACATATTAATCTTAATACATATGACTTTAACCTGAAGTTTGTCTTCCAAAAATGTCTATAGATCAGAAGATTTAGCATCTACTGGCAAATTTGAAAACAAATATTTATAATATTTATCATTATCCTTAATTAATAATGAACAGTTACTATTATTAGGACCTCTATAAGAAATTGGATCTTTAAAGCTAAGTTTTTCATTATCTTTAGAAATATTTTGTCTAAAATTAGAAGAATAATTATTAATTTTTTTATTAAAAAATTTATTTGAATTTAGTCTAAAATTATGGCGTAAACTATCCTGTTGCTAAGCTGCCTAACTGATAATTTTCTATTAGAAAATTGCTAAAAAGGAAAGAGGTATTAGAAGAATATATTGATGAAACAAAATTAGAAGGCCACCATTTATAAGATACATTAGAATTATTAGGACCTCTATAAGAAATTGGACCTTTAATCCCAAGTTCTTCATTATCTTTAGAAATATTTTGCCCAAAATCATTTTTTCTTTTAATGTGTTTCTTGAAAAGTAAAACATCCCTATGATTTATATAAGTATCTAGACCTTTTACTCCAATCTCATAACAAGTTTTATCTTTCTCAACAAATGATTGAGACTCTGAACCAGTATTATTGTGTACAACATTTTTTATATTATTGTAACTCTTGCTACCATATAAACCAATATTATTATTACTATTATGCTTTTCATGATATGTATTATGAAAGTTTTTATTGTAAAATATCCTGGTTTTATTTGAACTCACTTTGGAAAAACAATAATAATAATAATAATAATAATAATAATAATAATAATAATAATAATAATAATAATAATAATAATAATAATAATAATAATAATAACAACAACAACAACAGCAACTACAAGAATCATAATAATAAATCAACATCAATAATAATTTAAATAGAACCCAGGATATCATGATCGGCACATGCAAATGGCCAAATACCTCCTTTCAGGGTTTGATACACTTCTACTTGAGGCCTAAAACACCCACAGCTCATGCCAACAGCCTTTATCTTGTATGCATTCTTGTAATCTCAATGCACATTTATGCTGGGCACAACACTAGATGACATTCACCCACATTCAACAACAAACTGAAATGACTTTATGACTGGATGCTAAAGTTGCCCATGTAGATGTCTATACTATAATCTAATCCTACTCAAACAATCCATTAACCTCTATACTCCAATCTATGGTGAAGAGATCTGACAAGTTACTACTCAGCCAAAAATTGACTCCTCCTCAACCATTTACTTAAACTGTAATCCAACTAGACGTCAAAAAACATGGCAAGAATTGACAAGCCACAACCAAGTCATCATTCCCTGAAATAGCTGAAGTAATCTAATCAGCAATTGCAACATCAACATTGCAGCAGACAATGTGGAAACTCAATATCCAGTTTAATGCAGAATCTAATGTTCCTAAATCCACCAGCCCATTAAGCACAAATAACAACATAATACCAGATAGGTTTTCCTCTATCCCCTACCAAGTCACTTTGTATAACCACTGCTATTATTTTTTACATCTTGGGAACACAATGTACACATTGTGACACAAAATTAAGAAAATCTTATGTATCCATTATTTGAATTAAACATATGTTGATTTATGTAATTAAGTTATATCAAATTTAATAGCTCTATGTATCTATCATACTGTAACTGATATTATAAAAAATCATGCATTACCGCATATAAAAACATAATATGTTTACGATTATTACATGTAACAAGCACCCCAATCACACTGTTAACTCGCTGTATAATAAATGTGTAAATTCAAGTACCCGTGTAACTTGGCAACTATTTGCAAACATGCTCTATGTAAATCATGTAATCTTTATGAATTAATAAAGATTATTATTGAAACATAATAATAATAGTAGTAGTAGTAGTAATAATAATAATGATAATAATGATGATGATGAAATAAAATATTTGAGACTAAGTAGTAACAGATTGAAAGATGATTCAAGAACCATTACTCTTAACTTTACCATCTTTATAATTTCATTAAATCATATGAGCATCATACATAAATTAACTTCCTACTGCTAATAGATTACAAAGGTTAAGCATACAATCAAATAATAATACTTATTAGAATAGTTATAAAATTTTCCTGCAGTAGTGGAATAATTTTCTGTGAAGAGACTAACAGTGTAATTAGTCAAAAAATAATGGATTATTTCACAAAATCATACCAAAAAAGCATGTAAGAATGTAATAGAATAAATAAAATACAATGTCTACTAAAAGTTCATTGTAGATTAAAAGTCTCTTAAATAACTCTCTAAGGAAAACAATGAAGGAGATAGAAATACTCATGAGAACTGTGATAAAAGTTTGATAGTTTTTCTATTTTTCTTTTACTCTCTAGATAAAAATAAATAGAAACCCATTTAATAGCTAATATTTTATGCTTAACTGAATTGGTAATAATCTGATTAACAAAATCAATTTTTTCCTGAATTAAATTTAAACTTGTGTCATAGCAAGCAAATGTATTATCACTATGTGATATTTTTTTATAAAATGCCTTGTTCATTTATATCTCAAAATAAAACTGAATAAAGGTGCATTTCACTCAAAAGCAGACATCAACGACTAATGATAAATGTACTGTTATGAGAATATTTTTTAGATATGTTATTAACTAGAAACAGAATTTCATATCTCTAATATCCTATCACTGACAGTTAAGGGTTTACAGTTAATGGATATCATAGTCAGGTTTTTTATCAGAGTTAATAAACCTAATTTTCAATAAATAATTTAACATAATAAAAATAATAAGAAATTATAAAAATAATGAGACTTAGAACTATAATAATTAAAATTAAAATTACTGTTAAAATTGACAGCATTTGTTAAATTAGAAATGCGTTCCATCATCAAAAACTTGAATTTCTTATTTTTTTAAAAAAAATAATTTATAAAATTCATTATTTAAAAATTTGAAATCTAGATATTAATTTAGGAGGTAGTAATAAAACTGTGCAAAAGTAATTTTAAAAACGTTTTTAATTCTTGTTGTAAAAAATTGTTTTCTATATGTTTAAAGAACGAACATAGTCATTTAGTTTTTTTAAGGTTTCTATAGTAACAGTAAAAGCTTCTAATTATCTTCACTTTTTTTTACAATTTTAAAATTTTACATGAAAATACTAAGTACAATCTCTAATTAAATAATTCACACACACACATATATATATATTAAGGTTTTTTAAAATCAGGCCTCCTTCATCACAATTTCCAACATATTGTAACCACCCACCAGCACAGAAATCCAGAAAGCCCTCTTTTACTGCACATACACTTCTTCAATCCTTCAATTGTCACATGATCCAGAGATATCAAACATGTAAATCTTCATGTTTATATTGACAGTGATATTTTTGTACTATGCTGCTCTCAAGCATTGGGCACTTTCATACAAGGCAGTGACAGGTTTCTATTCACTTTAAACACCTTATTGGAAGAATAATAGATATACATTTTCAAGGCATTTTGTTTATTATCAAAGCACTATATCATAACCATCAATTAACACAGAATGTCAAACCATTCTTTCACTATGTATGCACTAGACAAACAACTTTAATTTGCTAAGTAAATTAAAAATGTCAGATACGTGATATTTCACCCCAGTGTGTACACTCAATATTTCAACATTACATCATTCTTGTGCATTTCTCATTACATCTCTATCATGCAATATGGAAATGTAATTATGCAATACATCCTTTTAAATAGCTTAATACAAAGACAAAAGACAATTGAAAAAGAGTGATAAAGAAAGTATTTTTCATAAAACTTGTCAATTATTATATTGTGAAGGATTGACAAGGTGTTTATTTTTATTTTATTCTCTTATTAGACTGCTTTTAAGCCAGGATATTATAACCTTAGATCTATTGAAATTTGACAAAATTTTATCAGTATGTACCCACAGTAGGTAAATAGTCTAACCACTACACTATATAATCAATTTATGTGATAAGTATTAATAATATTTCATATTATAAGAATATCTGTCTTGATAGTTTTTTGTATATTTATCTTGTTAATTTTTATGCAACCTTACTTGACTACCTGTTGCCATTATTTTTTAATTGCTTTTTTAAATTTAAAATTGTTTTCATAGATATATTGGACACTATAATTGTAGTTGTAAAGTTATAATTAATTAACACATGGGTTGCTAGTCACAGTTAAAAATGTGATGATTTGATGCCACTTCCGACCGTTCAAATTCCGTCACTTTTAATGGTACGGTTAAGATTTTACTGTCATTTGAAAAATTAGAAAAAGTTTTGTAAGATGCTGCCCTCTCTTGAATTATTTTACAAGTAAAAAATCAATAAAACAGTCTCGAAACTTTAACAAAAAAAGTGGGTGGTCTCTTCTTGAATCTTATTGGCTGTTACATTTCGACAACAAAGAAAATGGTTGAAAAGTTACGATTTGTTTTTATTTCATTTCGAAAATGATAAATGAATGTTTTATACCATTTTAAATATATTTTTTGACAAATTATAAATTATTTTGATAAAATATGCTAAAAATAAAATTATTTTAGAAAAATAGTTAAGACTTTAACAAAAATTATTTATTTTTTTTGCAGCGTACAAATGGGCAAATAAATCACTGACGTCATAAAACGTTTTCGTTGGTGAATAATATTAATTTTACATTTTCCGCTCGCAAATATTTTTATAATTATAAAGAGAAATTTATTTTTGAAAAAACTTTTGTACACTTTTATAATCTGACAAATTATTAATATACTTTTTACAAACAAAACTAAAGTGAATATAATATTAAAAGATGAATATATTTTGATGATTGAATTTGTGTTTTGACACTTGAATTTGTGAATTGACCAATTAAAAGTTTAGACTTTTACCTCACTCATCCAATAAAATAATCAGCAACAAAGAGGTTAAACATCTTTGGACTATTTTTTCACAATTGCAAAGACAAAATAGTGTCCAATTAGAGTCAATCGTTTTATACTGAAGAACGAGTAGTTACATTTTTTTCTTGAAATAAAGAATACTTACTGAATTAATATAAAAAATATAGAAAGTTTATTCTAATTATTCTTTTAACTCTTCTTAAAAGATACCATATTCACATAAGATATAAAACACTCACCAAACAATCTAATTTTTTAAAAGTAAAAAAAAACCAAAAACAATATTTATCTCTATTGGTTTAGTATTTTTAAATCAGAAACTAAAGTGACAAATTATGTTAAAATTTATAAAGTCTAATAGATGTCTAGTGATGTTAAATAAATATTCTAAGAAAATCAAAAATATTTCTATTATTTTTTTTATATTATAAGATTAAATATAAAAATGAAGTGCTTAAGTTGAATTGTATTATTTGTTTACTAATAAAATAGAAATAATTCTTTATTCTTTTTTCATCTATAGTAAACTCGAATATTAATTATCCAATAATAATATTTTTAAATTCCATCCCCAGTCTTGTTTCTGTCTTGCTTTTATTAATATGGTTTGAGAGGAACTATTTTTTTTCTTTCAAATATTCAAAATTATGTTGTATAACACTGACAGACATACCATCCTCTAGTCAAAATATTTTTTTAAATTTTAATTGAATTATATACACATATCTATCTATATTATATATTTAAAAATCAAATATTGGAAAGCTTTCAATTTTCAAAAGAACATAAACAATAAAAAAAATCACCCCATTCCATTCTCAAAATTATTAATTGGGTCTTCATTTAAAAGTTTATATCTGGAAATCTCCAAATTCTGCATACAAAAACCTTCTTGGATAAAATACAAAATGAAGATAAACATGCACCATCCCAAATATGACTTCATTGCTTTTTTAGCTCCAAGTTTAAGAATAAAAATACCATGGTTTTTATTCTCAGTTGTCAGATAGTTCATAATTGAAATATCAACTGAGTTTCCTTAAAGGCAGGATGAATATGAATTGTAAATAACCTTTTTTTATAGATTTTACAATCAAAACAGAGAAAATCAAATGATGATTCTTAATCACAAGAAGGCTATAAATGAGCAGTCAGAAGCTCAAGACAAAGGTTGCTAAGAATGACCTTTTATTTAAATATCAATAATTTCACATTCATTTTTAAATGAAGAAATATTTCATATATTTGAACTATCTAATATTAAATGGACATTGTTTGACTTTGTAAAGTTAAAAAAAAAAAGTGCAGAGACAATTGACTTAAAAAGTGGCCATGTTCTTTAGTAGAAAGGCACAAATGTTGGAAGCACAAATAATGTGGGGATAATTATTACAGAGAAAACTGAATTATGACCATTAATCAAAAAGACTGTACAGTTTCCAACAAAAAGAGCAGTTAATAGCAAAAAACAAAGATGTAAGAATCCTCTGATTACAAATCCCAAATGTCATTCGATGATAATTTTTTATTTAGGTATGAATAATTTCGCATTCCATTGCTGAATTTGGCAAAGTTAGAAAAAATGAGTTTGAGAGTTGGCTTAAAATGTGATCATGTTCTTTACTAGAAAGGCACAATAGTGTAAAGATTAATATATTTTTAGATAGAGTGGCAGGATTAGTTACTCAAAATGTATCAAATGCAGATAATTTAAATTTATGCCCAAAAAGATCTCATTGTTTATATGGATGTATAAAATGCTTTTTATTAGACCAAATAACATTTTAAAATTTCTAGGGGAAACATTTAAACTCAGAATTGGTAAATGTTTGAAAAATGATAGTGCTAATGGTAAATTTGGTTATATTTGTGGAAATCGAAGAGAACACAGACTTGCACTGTTTGTAGAAAAAGAAAAACTATATATTAATAATTCTTTATTTTAAAAATACTAAATCAAAATAAATATGGAACATTCAAATGAAAGTACTGCAGAAATAGTTTATTTTGAGTAAGGGAAATGAAGTGTTTCAATGTTGTAATGTACTTAATAGATTCAAAACAGGAATTGATCATTGCTTATCATATGTTAGATATATATTAAAGCAAAATTAAAAAGAAAAATTACTAAGAAAGACAATTGATAATCATAATTTTAATAAAGACTCTCATAAATTAAAATTACAATGTACAGTTTGTTTTAAAATAATAGATTTTAAAAATGGTTCAAAGCCTGTACAATGTATTAAAAAGAAAAATGGTAAATCTATAGCTGGTGTAAAAATGCAACAATTAACCATAAAAATTTTATTAAGACAAGACAATGTATTTATGGAAGAAAAAATATGATTTTTTAATGATCCATTAAGAAGAATATCTAAAATTTTGCAAAATAGAAAGAATTAATAATGATATAATATAAATAAGAATTACTATGGTAAAAATTAGCAGTTTAAAACATATAGAACATCATCTTGATATTAATAAAAAATTGTTTCATTAATAATAAGAGAAAAATGATATTATTACTAAAAAGAGAGATGAATTCGGGAAACATATAGAAAACTTCCATAAACAATTATACAATATTAAAAGATGAGAAACAAAATTAATTTCTACAATTACTATACTTTCTGAATTTAAACAGGCAAAACTCTCAATACAGTAGTGCCACCCAGTGCCAACCAGAGTAATCAATGGATGGCAGAAGGTTTGTGTATAAAATCCCTATATAGTGCCTACTCACCCAATATTCCCAGACTAGTTTCTGGCTTGTAGCCTTTGTCAATGAGGAGCTTTGGATCTGAGAGCACTGATGAAGACCACAAGCCAGAAACTAGTCTGGGGATATTGGATGAGTAGGCACTAGATAGGGATTTTATGCACAAGCCTTTTGGCATCCATTGATTACTCTGGTTGGCACTGAGTAACACTACTGTATGGAGTGTTTTGCCTGTGTTAATAACAGTAATGTGCTAGCATAAGAAATAGTGATCATGTGATGTTTAGTAATTTAACACCAATCCTGCCTAATAGGATAGTGGTGGCTATGGTTTTTAAAAAGCCAAAGACACTAAAATGCATGGGTACTGAACTGGGTTCAGACCCAAATGACTATATAAGCTATTGAGCTTAGATTGAAAATATTATTGTGTTTTCAATTTTATTCTCATATTTTTATAGTTAAGTAGAGATGAATGGTGGCTGCTGGAGGGTTCCATTAGATTCTAAGATTTTGGTGCAGTGCTCTCAGATCCAAAGCTCCTCACTGATGAAGGCCACAAGCCAGAAACTAGTCTGGGAATATTGGATGAGTAGGCACTAGATATTTTATGCTCAAGTCTTCTGGCATCCATTGACTACTCTGGTTGGCACTGAGTGGCACTACTGTATGGAAAGTTTTGCCTGTTTTAATAGCAGTAATGTGCTAGCATAAGAAATAGTGATCGTATGATACTTTCTGAATTATCAAGAATTTTAAATGAAAAGGTGAGACATGCAATTAAACTTATAAAAAATGTAAAGGCTTCAAGATATGATGAAATTATTATTGATATTTTAAAAAAAGAATAAATAACAAAAATTGTTGTCAAAGTTCTGATTCAAATATTGAAATAATAAAGATATATCAGAATAATTGTAAAAATGCAGTAGGTAATTTATATTTAAGATGATGATAAAGAAAATAAAAACTTATCAGTCTTATAGAAATTTTATACAAAATCACTACCAAGATTATTACACTTCATCTACTGCAAACTTTGGATTATATCCAGTTAAAAACAGGAGTTGGATTTAAACTAATTTTATCACTGGATTATATTCAAATACTAGTATTGGGAGAAGTTATAAATAGAACCAAATGAATATGCAATTTCATACAAAATCATCAGCAAGAAAATTACAACTTGAACAAGATTATATCCAGTCTAAAACAAGTTGGATTTAAACTGGTTTTAGCACAATTGATCATATCCAAATATTGCAAAAAGTTATAGATAAAACCAATGAATATCAATAGCCATTATCCTTTGGATTTGTAGATAAATTTGAGATATTATCATATTCTGAAGACTAATTATCAAATTTCAATAGTAGTAATTAGTTAAATAGTATTGGTATAGGAATCAAAAGCAAGAATGTATGATAGAATGATCCCATATCTCCAAAATGTTTTAACAACAGATTTGCAAAAAATTATTTTGTGGATTAATATAAAAAGTTAAAGTAATAAACGGAAAAATAAATCACCATCTAGATTTTTCAGATGATGTAATTGTTTTTGCAAATAATGGCTTCAAAGATTAGAAAATATTGCAAGAGTTATCAGATAAAAATAAGGAAGTAGAACTAAAGACAAATGCTAAAAGATCAATTAATGTTCAATGGTTTTTCTAGAAGAAAATAGAGATTTGTAATCCTGAATTAAAAGAAGTTAACTATTTCAAATATCCTAATCAGATTATTATTATATGTATAAACAATGAATGAAAGTAATCATGGAATTAAACTTGGATGGAATAGTTATTAGTAAAAATAACTTAATGTTAGAAGGAAATGTGCCTACAAGTTTGACAAGAAAGATTTTTAATACATGTATTTGATAAATTCTTATTTATGGATCTGAGATTTGAACATTTGATAAAAGAATAATACAAAGACTTCATATCATTCAATAAAGTAAAAAGAGATGTATATTAGATGTAACAAAAACAATTGGAAACAAATATATGATTGAAAAAACATACACGTACCAATGACATCTTTAAAAGAATTAAGATATTGAAATTACATTGGGATAGATTTATAGCTAGAAGAAATGATAATAATATGAACAATTGGAATTTTAAATAGGATTCCAAGACATTTTGAAAGATCTAGAAAGGGATTACATGTGACAAGAATGGACTTTGATGTGAGAAGAGAGATTATGTATAAGAGAAACTGTATTAAATTTGCAAACACCTTTCTTCTGCATTAAATCGAAAATGTGTGAAAATTATGATGATTAAAGACAGTAAATTTCTAAAATGATACCTAATGCATAATAAATTATTTTAAAATCATCGTTGTACTCAAGTTTTAACAATAAGTGATTCTTTAAAATATGGTAAGCTGTTTTTATAACAAATGTAATTAAAAAGTATTTTTAAATTTCTTATTTTATTTATTTATTAATAAAAAATAAAAATATTTAAAAATAAACTATTTTATTAAATATCAACGTGTTACTTACTTTTATAATTTAAAAAAAAAAATCAAATTATAATATACAGGAATATAAGATTTGAAATACCAGGCTCTCTTATACCTGGAGCCTAATTGTAAATATAGGGGATTTGAACTGAGACTTGTATGGGAAATGATGATCTGGATCAACTGATGAGTGCTGGTTTAGCATGAAATACTTATATTGGTGATTATTTATCGTTTCTTCATGTGTGTGGTCATGTGTATCAATAGTATGAGATAGTGTGGATAGTGAAGGGGTTTGAAAGTCTGAGTTCAAATCCCCTATCTATACAAGTATATAATAATTTCCATTATTCTATTGAAAATTATTAATATTAGGTTTAGAGAAAGGTTTGAAGTGTGATAGTAATACATTTGCGTGCAATGTATATGACTTATATTTGAATTCAAGGTGACTAAATTTAAATTTATTTCAAAAGGAATAGGAATGTTTTTATCATAATTCAATTTAAGTGTCAATTTTTGATCTTATTTAGATATTTTTTAAAAATTTCTATTATTTATTAATATATATATATAAAATAAATAATATATATGTTTTAGAAAAAAACAAAATATTGATCGGAATTATAATTAAGATTTTCAACTTTTTAATAATAAATATTGATATTCACTGTATTTTGTCAATAAATTAAATCAAAGGCATCACAGTTTGTCATACATTTATCATATTTTAAATTAAAAATAAATTAAAATTTAATTAAATCTACATTAGAGAGTAAATATTAAAACTTGATACTTTTCACCGTCTGCGAAAAATCTGTTGATAGATGTAATAACTGCAATAATATAAATGTAGTTTATTTATTTCCCATGGCTATAATATGAGTTCAAATTAGGATTAATTTAGATTTCAATCAGATTTAAAAATTTTCTTTCAAATAACTGGCTTATAGTTAGCCCAATATATATATATATAATATTGTTCACTAAATAGATGTGTAACTCTTTTTAACTAAAGGATAACATAAACCCTCATCATTAACAAATTGACAATCAGTGGTGAATTACGCCTTTTCTTCTTTATTATTATTTTTCTGTGGGAGATGTAGGAGAAGCTTTTGATCTGCCAAGGAATATTTAAAGGCTATCTTACTTTTAAATTTATATATGCTTTATACATACTATACAAGTTATCAATAAAAAACCATTTACAAAGAGGCTAAATATTCCATGCAGTAGCTCCACCATTGCAAACCAGAGTAATCAATGGATGGAAGAAGGTTTTGTGCATAAAATCTCTATCTAGTGCTTTCTCATCAAATTCATCCAGGCTAGTTTCCAGCTTGTGGCTTTCATCAGTGAGGAGCTAGGTGCAGTGATTTCAGATCCAAGGCTCCTCATTGATGAAAGCCACATGCTGGAAACTAGTCTGGGATATTGGATGAGTATGCACTAGACAGAGATTTTATGCACAAAATTTTCTTACATCCATTAATTACTCAGGATCTAGGTGCAGTGCTCTCACATCCAAAGCTACTCACTAATGAAAGCCACAAGCTGAAACTAGTCTGAGGATATTGGATGAGTAGACACTAGATAGGGATTTATGCACAAAACCTTCTTGCATCCATCGATTACTCTGGTTCACACTGGTGGTGCTACTGTGTGGAAAATTTAGCTTCTATGTAAACAGCGTGTGTAAGCATAAGAAATGGTGATCATATGATGTTTACATTATAACACGTTTCTATCCTTGCATTTCAATGACCAAAAATAACAAATGGTTCCATCCTAGACTGTTTTGTCAAAGATGTATACACTCTTCAGTATTTTTATAATATAAGATAAACAATGTAATTATTATAGATAAGTGACATAATTATACTGGATTATTTTATCATTAGGTAGATGTGCAGTTCTTCGTGTATTTCTCTAATTAGTTAATTGGATTTTATGTAGAGATAAGTTTTGTCATTTGCATTTATGTCTACACAACTTGAATCTAATTTAAATCCATTTTTGTCTCAAAAAGATCTAAGCTTAAGTTTTTAGGAACAAAGTTTGAAATTTTTTCTTATTTATACACAGGCAGCAAATAAGTATAAATAAAAACAATAGTTCAACAGTAATTAGACATCAATAGAGAAATGAATGATTTGACAAAACCTGAAATAGAGCTTTAAGATGTAGGCTGATGCTTTCTGAACCAAGGAATGTGTCAAACGTGTCTAGAATTTTTTTGCTTTGGTGGCATGATATCTACTTATTACAATCAAAACCAATAAATATCAGTGAATTAGTGAAACAAATCGATAATGTATTTTCGAATTAAAAAACAGTTTCAGGATTTGACTTATTTGTAAGGTATTTAGTGATGCATGTGCATAGACCTTCTAAGTAAATAATTTAGTAAAAGATTTCATTACTTAAAATTGAAAAGTTCTAACTTTGCAGAGGATATAATTTTTAAATTTATAATAAATTATTCATTTACAAATATATATATTTTTCTTTTACTTTGAGAATTATAAGGGAAATAGTCTTATTTTTATCAAGAGGAGAAAATGATCTTTTGCATTAATTTTTTTTTATAAATTTCTATTTTTGGGTAAAACCGTATATTATTTTCTATTATATACAGATATTTCGATGAACTAGCTTCCGCCATTGTCAAGGTAAACTCTTGAAAGAAAATCGGTTCAATCTCAAACTGTAACATGACTGAGTGTGAGATGAAGCATGAGAATCAGCTTGAAATAGTTTAGTATTCTGAATATGAGGTTTATCAAAATGTATATTTCTCTTAGTTTTATCACCCATTAATTTAAAGTCAATATTAAAAGACATAGATAAAATAAGAGTTTTACATATGACTGGAATATATTGTGCTTCATCAGCCCTATTTAAACCACTATTTCAGTTGACTCTCTCATGGTTCTCAAATCATATCTCTCCAAATTAGCAAGCATTTTTGCATTGTCAAAGTCGGGTTTGTGACAAATTTCTAAAAAATGGAAAGTAAAAACTGATGTGTTAATTTTTTGACTAAAAGCATTTTTATGTTCCTTAATTCTGACATTTATTCATCTATTAGATGGACCCATGAAGCTTCTCGAGCATTGCAAACATGGAATTTCATAAACTCCTTGGTGTTCCAAAACTTTTCTATCTTTAGATTTATGTAAAAAATCACTAATTTTTTTGCCAGTAAAAAAACTAGTCTTTATATTAAAACAAGAGTCTTCTACTGATTTTATCAGTAACCCCTTTAATATAAAGTAAAATTACTCTATTAAAAGATAAATTGTCAATTCTATCCTTTTTTTCCTTTTAGTATCAATGCTATGTAATGCTGGTTCGTCAAAATATCAGTATGTAATAGAAAATAATACACGGTTTTACCCAAAAAATAATTTATATATATACATAAACATTAATACTCCAACATTGGTATACTAAATTTTACCTTGTGCTTTGGAATGAGAGTATTTAATTTACTTAGTAGATCAATATTTGAGTATCAATCTCTATGTATTATATAATATTAACTACTGTCAAGTATTTAAGTTGTAGTATGGGTAAATCCAAACATTTATCATTTATTATAAAGTCTGTAACTAAATGGATAAAAATTTCATTCATATTAATGAATAATATGGAAAATAAAATAAAATAGGACATTTCTATAACTAAAAGACAAAAATATACCTGACAAATGCATGCATTCAGATTATATATTATAAAAATATATGATCTAGGAATCATATCATTGGATCACTATTTTGTTTTATTTTTATGAATAAACTGTTAATTCATTAAACCAGCACATTTTTGGTACATTTCAATACCTGTGTATGTATATGTTTTCTTTCATGGTTTAATTAAGAATAGAGCATACATGATTATTAACTTTAATATCAGTAATTTACACTAACTATAAGACTTAAGCAATAACTGGAAATATTGAATAATAATGCAAAAAAATTAAAATAATATCTGAAGGTGATGCCCAATACAATAATATTTATAAACACTTAGTACAAATAAAAAGCTATTTCTAGAAGCTTATATAGTTTTTTCAACTGTTTACAGTTAGTCAATACATCAGGAAATGTACTCAGGACTCTGAAAAGACATTGCTATTAAATAATCCTAAACAGTGCAAAGTGTTTAGTTTGATAGTCACTAGTAGCTTGTAATACATGTATTTTTTATTTGCCATTACAATCAAATAGCTTAAATCAACTAAAGTGTTAATTAATTATAATATTCAATTCTGCCACTATAAATAATGCATCATGTTCTGGCTGGTTATTTATAATATCTAAAAACAAAGAGCCCTAGTTAATTTGTTCTCATTTCAAGTGTATTCATACTTATAAATCAATCTAACTTTGAGAAAATGTCAGCTTTGTATCTAAATAATAATTAGTTTTAATACAGATTGACAAGGCAAAAGTGATTATTTGTTAGTCTGCTTTCAAAATAGGTTTTATTTACCTATTGATAGGGATTATTTAAACTTCTCAAATTAAAAGTCTTAATCTGCTTCAGTCAAATATCAATTTTTAGGATCTATATAATCATCTTAGAACATATAAAATGGTGCATGGGTGTCCAATGTTTTCATTCATAAAAGGTTGCCTTGGAAGCAGAGTTGAAAATTCTTGGTGTTGAATAGACATGGCTTCTTTTAAGTATTTATAAACCAATCTAGCAAATACCAACCAGTTTTATCTTAATAATGATAAGATTCAGTACAATTTGAAAGTTAAAAACCCCTATTTGTTAATGTGTTTTGAAAATAGGTTTATTTGCCTCTTTAGTGGGATTTATTTAAACTTAAATTCTCAGTATGTTTCAGTTATATGCCAATTTTTAATGTCTATATTATCATATTAAACCATAGAAAATGTGGGTAAGTATCCACCTTTTTCTTTAATAAAAGATTGCTTTCACAACAAATTGAATATTCCTGGTGGTGAATAGGCATGAACCACTTTCATCTATTATTTAACTTCTGTCATTATATATATATATAATATTTAAATATTATATATATATAATAGACATTTACGTGTCTGAAAAGTTCAGACTTTCAAATTGATAGAAACATGTTTTATAAGTGCTAACTTTTGGGTTAGTATTTTGGATCTAGTTTCTAGAGTCCCAGCCCTCCAAGGAGGTGAGCCATAAGCTCGAAACCAAATGGTCTGGAGGTAGGGACTTAACGATAGAGATTTTGAATTCTTTCTCTTTCGGCACTTATAAAAATAAAGCTTGTTTAGTGCTATTGATAAGCTCTATCTGGTGATCATTTAAATGCAAGCTTAAAAGCAAGTTATGTAATTTATAACTTATTTTATTAATTATTATAAGTGTACCTTTGATGGCTTTTGTGATGCTATATTGCAAAGGCTATTACTATATAGAGAAACTGAGCTGAATTCAGACCCATATAGCTATCTGGTTTGCAAAGCTGGATTTGAAAACATTTACATGTCTGAAAAGTTCAGACTTTCAAATTGATAGAAACATGTTTTATAAGTGCTGACTTTTGAGTTAGTGTTTTGGATCTAGTTTCTAGAGTCCCAGCCCTCCACTGAGGTAAGCCATAAGCTCAAAACCAATTGGTCTGGAGGTAGAAACTTAACAATGGAAAATTTTTAATCCTTTCTCTTTTGGCACATATAAAAATAAAGCTTGTTTTGAGCTATTGGTAAGCTCCATCTAGTGATCATTTAAATGCAAACTTAAAAGCAAGTCATGAAATTTATAACTTGTTTTATTAATTATTATAAGTGTACCTTTGAAGGTTTTTGCAAGGCTGTATATTGCAGAGGCTACTACTATATGGTGAAACTGAGCTGAATTCAGACCAATATAGTTATCTGGTTTGTAATGCTGTATTTGAAGACATTTTTGTGTCTGATAAGTTCATGCTTTCAAATTGATAGAAACATGTTTTATAAGTGCTGACTTTTGAGTTAGTATTTTAGATCTAGTTTCTAGAATCCCAGCACTACACTGATGTGAGGCACAAACTTGAAACCAATTGGTCTGGAGATAGGGACCCCAATAGAGATTTTGAATTTTTTCTCTTCCAGCACTTATAAAATAAAATCTTGATTAGAGCTATTGGTAAGCTTCATCTAGTGATAATAAAATGCAGGCTTAAAAGCAAGTTACAAAATTTATGACTTGTTTTAATTATATATATATATAATACAAATAAAATGTTCATTAATTAAAAAATTATTGTAGTAACAAAGAAAATAATAAATATATATATTGTCTTTTCAAACCATAGAAATACTTTCAGTTAATTCCTTAACCCTTTTCAACTGCCATATATATACTGTAACAATCAGCAACTCCCAAAAAAGTAAAACTGCAATTATTTCCAAGAAATACAGATAAGATCTGAGTTTAGAGGTAGAAATTGCTAAACCTTATCACTTTTGAAGTTATTTTTTATACTTTAAATAATATTTTAATTTGCAAAGCGCAGATAGTTGAAAATTGAAATAAATTGAGATACTGCCAAATCTCTTAGCACTTGTTATAATACGTATCTGACAGCCAATCAAATGTCATGATAGCTGTCCAAATGACATCCAAACCTAAACACACAACAAAGATTTTACGAGAAAAAGGCAGCCACTCTTTTCTCTACTTTTCTTTCTATATATCTAAGCCAGTCATAAGTATTTAGGTTTGAAAGCTTGAAGCTTTAAATATCTTCAAAATTAACCACTGAGTCTAAATCATAAATGTACAATGCGAAATCCTAAATAACAAAAATACTAAATAATATTCCAGAGAATTTACATAATAAAATGAAAAAGATTTATTTACAATGTTCATAAAATTAACAATAGAATATATTTTAACAATGTTAGGTGAATTAAAAAGTTTAACGTAATGTATTAATACAAAGGTTCTATATTATATCAGATTAAAAATATATGAGGTTTAAATTAACTTCTTTCTTTTATCTAAACTTTAATCATTGAATATATAACGTTTTTTCTTTAATTATAATTCTATATTGTGTAAGAGAAACTAATTAAATAAAACTAATTTACATTTTAAAATAAGTTTTATAAATACTTAAGTAAAAAAAATCATCAAAAAAATAGCTAATATTAACAAAACTTTACCTTTAGAACATTATAATGAATTAAATTTTCAATCATTTAACTTTCCTATGTAAATGTAAATCGGAAGGGATAATTCCTAAAGGTTTGCAACTAAAACCTCCAATTCACTCTCAGACAGCTGAGAAAATTACTCAGAGAGCAAGTGAAGCTTTGTTAAGAGAAAAAATAAATGCTCAAAGGTTTTCTAAGTATCAAACAATGCATTCAATTAATAATGTAGAATTTCTTCTAAAAAATAAACTTACTGACAATGACTACATGAGAGTTTTTTAGGCCATAAGAAAATCATATTCTATATTACATGGAAAAATAAAAGAATGTCAAAAGAAGAAACTTGCTAACCTGCATGGGCATATCAAAAATCATAATGTACCTAACAATGTAACAGCTTCATTTGTTAAAAATCTAAGTTCTAAACATCTAACTGATACTGAAATTTCTGTTCTTGAAAGAGGATTAAACTTTGCTGTAACACCATCTAATATCCCCTTACTAGATATAATGGCAGCCACTGAGGAAGTCACTCAAAAATTGCCTTTAGAGGAAGCAGCAGAATTATGCTGGAGAATAGAAAGAACACTTGACAAGCAACAAAAATTGCAGTCAAACATATCCTATGGGGAGAGGAAAGCAATTAAATCTCTCAAAGCAGATAAATCTATAATTATTCTCCCTGCTGACAAAGGCAATGCAACAGTTGTAATGGATACAACTGATTATGACAACAAAATACAAGAACTCCTCACAGCTGGCCAATATAAAAAAGTGGCAAAAGATCCGATACCAAGTATGGAAACAAAGTTACAAGTATTACTCAGAAAGCATCGCAAGTACTTCACTGATTCAGAAAAGAGTAAAATAACATCATATTTCAGCAAAATTCCTCATCTTTATGGTCTACCTAAAATCCATAAGGATCATGTTCCATTATGACCTATTGTTAGTTCTAGAGATTCACCTTGCCAGAATTTGGCAAGATTTCTTCTCAAAGTTCTAAGTCCTTTGGCATGCAAGACCCAGTCATTTGTCAGGAATTCTAGACACTTTGTAGAATTAATCAAGAACATGAAAATTGAAAGAACTGACTTACTGGTAAGCTTTGATGTGGAAAGTTTATTCACAAATGTACCATGTGAAGAAGCATTGTCTATTGTAAGGAAAAGGTTAAATGATGATAATAGTTTACAAACCAGAACAGCTCTTTCTATTGGTAGCATAATGGAACTATTAACTTTCTGTATAAAAACAACCTACTTTCAATATAACACAGAATTCTTCCAACAAAATCAAGGAATGGTTATGGGCTCACCATTGTCTCCCCTGATTAGCAATATTTACATGGAAGAACTTGAAACCACAGCCATAAAAACTACTCCTTATCCACCTAAAATTTGGCTTCGCTATGTGGACAATACATTTTTTGTATGGCCACATGGTGAAGCATTGCTACAAACTTTCTGGACACACATCAACAACATATCCCCTTCAATTAAATTTACAATAGAACCAGAACAAGAACAAAAATTGGCATTCTTAGATGTTCTTGTGACAAGACTCCCTCATGGCAAAATCAAAACTACAGTTTACCGAAAACCTACACATACAGGAAAATACCTAGCCTATACATCTAATCACACCAGAAACACAAAACATGGAGTTATACTATCACTATGGAACAGAGCAAAAGAAGTTTGTTCAGAAACTGGTGATTTGGAAAAAGAAAAGATCTATATAGAACAAACTCTTAAGAAAAATGGTTATCCATCAGCTGTTATTAAGAAAATATTAAATAGACAACAAAAAGAACCATCAAGAGAAAAGACAATTATTGGTACTGTAGTGTACCCATACATTCCAAAAATAGCAGACAAATTAAGGAAAATCTGCAATCAGTATAACATCAGAACAGCTTTCCAGAGCCATACCACACTATGAGGAATTCTAACATCTACAAAGCCTAAACTTGAAATGCTGCAAAGAAAAAACTGCATCTATGAAATACCATGTGAATGTGGAAGAACATATATTGGTGAGACCAGCCATCCCATTGAAAAGTGCTTGCAAGAACATAAACTGATGATTAGAAGAGAGAAAACAGATGTGTCTAAGGTAGCAGACCATGTATGGACCAATGAACATACGTTCAATTGGGAAAATACAAAAATATTGGATAGAGAAGAAAAGGTACAAAGAAGAAAATTTAAAGAAGCTGCTCACATGACAATGGCAAAAAATCCCATAAGCCAACCTAGTGTGACTATATATAATGTATGGAAACCACTAATCAACTTTGCTCTGAGGAAAAAGTGGAGAAATCAGGAGGAACCTCATAGATAAGTATATGAAATTACTACATACTGTTGCCTTTGGCAGGATGGCTCAGTTGGTTAGAGCATTACCTTAAATTTCGATAATCAAGAATCTATGGACCCAGGTTCGAATCCCATGCTAGTACTGTCACTGGTCAGGCCAGCAACACCTGAAGAAGAGGGGAGAAAAATACCTCTTGAAATGTTGTGCATATACTAACCTGTTTGCTGTGATATTACTAACAGTTGGTGCATATACTAACCTGTTTGCTGTGATATTACTAACAGTTGAATGCATTTGGAATATTTAACTAAAAATTAAACTTTTCTGAAGACATTCAACACACATATTAGATGATGAAAATAGGCCAATATAAAAATACAATTATATTCTGTTTTTAAACCTTAAAACATTTACAGACAGTATAGATGATTATATCTAAGACTTAGATTCTGAACATATAATGCAATGGATATATTCAGATTTGGCATTAATTTTAAGGAGAATAGTTTTTAGATTCTTGGATAGTGTTAAATTGACATATTGGCACTATTAATACATAAATCAGACTGTTATTTATTAAAAGTATGAAAATTAATTTATTAATATTTTTATCTTCAAATATATGTTTAGGTTGGCTAACATATGCTCAGGATGCAGTCAACTGCTAAAACATTTGCATTCTAATGCTTATGCTTTTGAATTTAAATTATGAATAACTCTCAAGAGATTACAAGTTATCTTAATGATCCTAGAAATAATCTGGTACATTATTGCAAAAAATACAACTTTGTAAATACGTGGCACATATAAAAGAAAAACCTATGTTTAATGTTACATATTTAATTTCTATCCTAAATGTTCACATACGTTTCATTATATCTATATAAATCGATCAAAACTGAAGCCATAAAATAAATTTTATTATGATAAATAAAACAACTTTCATTAATATAAATTATCATATTAGTGTAGGCTAAAATATTAATTTAATATAATTTATACAAATATTCACACACGATTTATTATATCTGCATAAATCTATCAAGACTGACCTGATGATATAAATAAATTTTATTATGATAAATAAAACAATCTTTATTAATATAAATTAACTTATGAGTTGGCTAAAATATTGATTTAATATAGCTTTGTACATTTGAATTTTTCTTCTCTGATATTCATATGAAATATAAATGTTCTGAACATTAAATGAAAAGGTAGTCTATATAAATTAAACTTAATTATTATTAATGCTTGGCATGCTTTTGATATTTAACATGTAATCATAGCAATTTCACTTCCTTAGTGTTTCAAGCTTTGATGTATTCTTGATAATTATTTTAAATATTTAAAATCATTTAAATTTATTTATTTAATATTCAAATATATTTAACTTCTTTCTAAGACCCCACTTCTTCAAGAGAGAGATGCTTGTATCTTTACTGTTTATTGAGTATCAGACATTTGCAATTGTTTAAACATCTTTAATCTTTTGCTTTCTGTCTTCCCTCTCAATGCATAAAATTCAAGCTCTGGGCAATTCAAATTTATGGCCAGAATTTTGTTCATTATCCATAAATATTGAGGAATATTTACTACTCTTATGTTCTCTATTATATAGGTATTTATGCTGGGGTTGTCTCATCTTGTTGAGAGATTAGCTCTCGCTTCCCCATAATATGCAAACTTACACATAGCTTGGTTACATTACTCAACTAATCTATTTTATATCTTTAAGATAAAACTACAAATGTGTTAAATGGTTTTTAATTTTTTTATTTATTCAAAATGACTAACAACTCAAAATAGTGATTTAGTTCAGTTTAAATTTTATTAAAACCTGTAATGTCTACTTCTTTATCTAAAAAAGGAAACAAATTGAAGAAGCAATTGAACAATATTTTTCTTTTATAATAATAAGAAAGTATATTTGGGCATCTTATTGCAAAATTCCATTCTTAGTTTTAAATTTTGATTAAAAAACAACTTTTTTATAAAAACAATAATTATATATTAATATTATAATATATTAATATTCAAGTTTAAAAAATAACAAAAATATGATTATTTTCTTCATGATTATTTAATTCTCATTTTTTTAAAAGTAGTAATAATAATCACTTGAGTTTACACTTCTCTTTGGGTTCATTTTAAGTTGTACTGATTTCAAAAATATTTATTTTATATAAAGTTTATCAATTCATGACAATTAAAGTTTTGCAATTTTGTTTATATATATTTTCCATCTGATAATATAGGAATTTGTTGGAAAATGATTATAACATTCTATCAGTGCACTGAGATTGATTTTTGTCAAACTTAATTTAGTCAAAGGTGTCTTTGATTTATTTCACAGATTTCATTTAGCATGTATAGTAAGTTGTCAGATTCTTCATAAAGATGGCATCACTTTAAATAAAGTACATTTTTGTAACATCTTATTAAAAGTATAGATCAATCTGAGAGATAATTTAATAGGTTATTACTGGGACATTTTTATTGCTAATAATACTGTTGACATCGCACGGAAGTTTGAAGTTCATAATCAGCATTTAACACCACTATCAAATAAAGCCAATTGATTAGGCTCTATTCCTCAATACTACTGCCATTTAATTGTAACATGATCACTATCTTTTATACTAGCACATAATTGTTTATAAACAAGGCAAAACTCTCCACAGTAGTGCCACCCTATGCCAAACAGAGTAATCAATGGATCCCAGAAGGCTTGTGCATAAAATCCCTATCTAATGCCTACTCATCCAATATCCCTAGACTAGTTTCTGGCATGTGACTATATAAGTGATTGAGCTTAGATTGAAAATATTTTTGTGTTTTCAATTTCATTCTCATAGTTTTATAGTTAAGTAGATATAAAAAGTGGTTGATGGAGGGTTGCATTAGATCCTAAGATCTAGATGCAGTGCTCTCAGATCCAAACCTCCTCACTGATGAAGGCCACAAGCCAGAAACTTGTCTGGGGATATTGGATGAGTAGGAATTAGCTAGGGATTTTATGCGCAAGCCTTCTGGCATCCATTACTCTGGTTGGGTCAGGGTGGCACTATTGTATGGAGAGTTTTGCCTTGTTTAGAGAGCTAATATGTTGAAATATAACTATGAAATGTTTTTTTATGAATGCCATTTGAATTATTAAATATCAACTTCAGAGATTTATTGCAAAAGAAGGAATTCTTTTATATTAATATGTTTAAATATATATAAATCAAGCTGTAAATCAAAAGACAGTTTCAAATCAATTAAACAACAGAATGAAATAACCATGTAATAAACAGAATCAGACCCACTGCGTGGGAATGAGATACCTTTGTGCAAGATAAATTTCAATCCATAGTTTTATGAACAGAGCTGACCTGAGTGCAAAGGGATGGTACATGATTTCACATGTTTCAAGGCTCTGGATCTGCTTGATCTACGTCTTTTTCAAAAATTAAAACATTTTAGCACATGCTAAATAAAATTATGTTCCTTTTTTTTTTTCATCTTTAATTAGAAAGTCCTACAATAAATATCATATGTGAAGTAATACAATTTTAGATGTACTAATATGAAATAATACAGATTTTTCAATTATGTTGTTTACCTAAATGTTTCAGAATGTTCTGTTTACATTAATAAAAAATCAGCTCCTCATTAGCATTTTTATGTATTGAATCAGAATAAGCAAAAAAATTATAAAATTAGAATATTATTACTGGATTCACAATAAAACATAAAAGAAAAGAAAATATTTTTTTTGTATTATATGTATATTTTATTTTCTCAAATATTGTTTCAATAAAAGTGCACAAAATCATATTTATAATTAAATAAGCAATTATTTATATATTAAAAATATGAATTTATATGATATTAATATATTTATATTTGCAAGTAAAATTATTGACTTTTTCATATATCAAATAGTTTTTATCATGTGAAAAAGACCCCGCCCCCTCATGAAATAAAATTATTTGATTAAAACAATGAATTCTATATATATTTTTTAGCAAAACAAACTTTATTAAACCAGAAAGAAATAAATAAATACATAATATTGTATGATAAAAACAATAAGCAAATTAAAGTTCAAATGGCAGATTCTGCCAAGTGTTAACAAGTAAATAAAAAAATATAAAAATAGAATATAATTTTGTTTAACAAAAGACAATGGAATATTAAAAAATTATAATTATTTACATTTTTACTTTTTCATTTACATATTAATTCTTGTGACTTTGTGGCTGCTGTGTGATAAATAGCAATCAATTTTAACTAAGTTGACTCTAACCAACATTTTGTTTTTTACTTTGTGTCATTAGGAATCTTAGTAATAATTTTTTTGTATACTAGTTATTTTGGTTTAAAAACTTATTCATGTAATATAATCAGGTATCTAGAACTTTCAAGGATTTACCTTACATTTACTTAAGGGAAGAAATTTTCACACTTTAAAATTGAAATAAAATAATAGTACTTCACCTTTGATTAGTAATTAACTGTGCTTGCGCTTTACGCAAAAAAGTGAAGCTTGTCTAAATCTTACAAAGTTATATGGCTTAGCGCTTTCGGAGATCTTGAGTCTCCATAATCGTAGCCTACTTTTAACTGCATAAAATTTTACATAAACCACAATGTAACTTCAGTTAAAAGTAGGCTATGATTATGGAGACTCAAGATCTCCGAAAGCGCTAAGCCATATAACTTTGTAAGATTTAGACAAGCTTCACTTTTTTGCGTAAAGCACAAGCATAATTAAAAACACTTTAAAATTGTTTATTCAATAAATTTTTAGAAGCCATATCTCACATATAACCATCAAAGTTGTTGTTGATTTTAATTATAGGCTATTGAAACCTTCAGTATCCTTTTGAACAATATAAAATAAAAGAATATGGCTTCTGAAAAGATATGTAAAATAAAGTATAAATTTCTAAGAGTAGTAAATATATATATATATTAATTTTAATATTTTCACGGATAAAATGCTGACATTTCAGTACAATATCAAGTACCTTACTCAGAGAATCCTCTTTTTCAAATCATAAGAATGCATGTGAACACTATACTTTTATTGATAGAGAATCTGTTTTTGTTTCATAAATGTAATAAGTTTTTTCCTCAATTTGCCTTCTGGATGGAACCAAATGTTACTATCTTTGACTTTTGAAAATGTTTAACAAACTCTTAATTATTTTTAAAGAAAAAACCTAATAAATTTAAAATCAATTCAGGAATAAAATTTAATTGGTTGATTAATATAATTTTTGTGAATATATATATATTGAAATGAGTGTTTAAAATGTCATACTATCATGCCATCTTTGTTTATGTTGGTATTAATTAGACATTAAATAATTGTTTTTTAAAAAATATTCTTTCTAGTCTTAATTATTTTTTCTATCCAATTCCTGTTTCATAAAGTGCAGAATATGTGTGACTTTATATTATGATGGCTTATATTGTAATTTTTTCTTGATGATCCCATTTAAACTAGTTATTTATAAGTAGGGGATATACATGAATTGCTTAAGAATTGTTTATAATAAGCTAATTTATTTATTTATTTTCCTCTTGCTCACAGTAATAAATTATAGATTTCTTGCGTCCTGAGCTAGATTTGTGCATAACAGTTATATGGGATATGGGGTTATATTTAGTGCATGGCATCCACATGATGATGATTCCTGAGTTAGCACAAAGAGGATATTTTTTAAAGTCCATGCACTACATTTTATTTAGTTTGGTCTATAGTAGAAATTATGTTTATAGTTGGTCAGTACATTAATGATGCTATGTGGTCAGAGTATTGATAGTGATCAGCTGTTTTAATATCCCAGCATAATTTTTTTGGTTGTATTCTTATGGAATAACCCTTAAGTATGTGCACCCAAACTATGCTTTAAATAATTGCCCAAGGTGCAAAGGCTCAATAGTTAGCCTGGTCTACAGGAGACCCATTTCAAATCTGGTCACAACATTGACTGTTGATTTATTTTAATAAATCATTCATGATGATGAATTATATTATTTTTGAGGAGTGCTAGTGAAAATATAGCTAGCTATCCTGATATCTCAAAGTGATCTATTATGCTCATCCCTTTTGAGATTAAACTTTTTTTTTAACTTGAGGATAAAAATACAATTCATCAGCTCCCTCATGGTTTAAATATCAATTTTCTGTACAGTTATAAATGGCTAACCACTTTAGGGCAGTTGATGCTCACATACTGTTGACCATTACCCCAGATACGACACCCTACCCTCCTGTAGTGTTACAATATTCATGATGGTATGTAATGTTTAAATAACTTTTGAAGTAACAAGTAACAAAGCAGTCTATACTATAAAACAATACAATACATTATTTTCTATTGAATAATATCTTTATTTATATATATAAAAAGATCATCTTTTTTTTTTATAGTATCTTTCATTTTGAAGTGAGCAGGTGTGAAATAGCTATTTTAATATCAGTACATTATTTTTTCAAAGTAAGTAGTTCAGGTGATTTAATATGATATAATAATATAACTAGCCCTATGAAAAAATATTTAATTTGCAATTTCTGATTAACTTTTCCATTAACAAAAAACTAGTAGCTTATATTTTGTTATATTAAATTTTGATCTATAATTCGCAAAACTGGTTAATGTGTTGCTGTACACTTTGTAATAAACATTCTATACACACAATCCATTTATATCAATCAAATGAATTTTCAGCCATAGTTTGAGAGATTAATTCTAACAATCAATTATTATCTTTATTTTCTATTTGAATAAACTTTTCTATTAATTTTCTTTTTAATAAAGAAGTTTTAATATATAGGGTATATGAGCACAGACTTTCACACGACCCACTCTATCACATAATACTTATACACATAAACACGTATATGTCGAAAAGATAAATAATTACCAATATACGTATTTCATGTTAAACTAGCAATCATCAGTTGGGCCAGATTATCATTATTATGACATATGAAAAAAAAAGTATAATTAAAAAAGTTTTAAATATCTAAAATACCTATATAATTTATAGATGTATTTACCCACATATGGCTATTAATTTAGTTGAAGCTTATCTAAATGCTATGTCTAGCCTAATCATGAAATATTAACGTTTAATTATAATAATAATAATTATATATATAAAGTATGTAATTGCTTTAATGACTTATTTCTTTTCTTTGCACTTATAATTTTAAACATATAAATGTTCAGACATTTATAAAGAAAAAGTAGTCATATTATTTTTAAAAATTGGCTTTATTTATGCTGAGCATTGTACTGAAAGTATACTCACCATGAATAAAGGCAATTTTTAAAAAAATACGTCTACCTTTTCTTTATAAATATTTGAACATTTACATTTTTAAAAATATATATGAATTAGTAAATGGGCTCTCTGTTATATAAATGAATTTATATCCCAACCAAGATGTATTGATGCGCAGCTACCAATTAGACCAGTTCTTCTGGCTGAAAGACAATAATAGCAAACATATTCAAGCTCCTACCAGAAAATATTGTTAACAACACCAAGAAAATGTTCTCTGACTAAAAAACATTTAAGAAACTTTCCCTTTGGTAAATTAATCTCCCTGACACATCTGGAGCTACCTGAGTGATCATCAAACTTGACAGGAGGAAATTTAACAAGCTATCCGGGGACATCTGGAAAATGCCAATGGATTCACGGCAGCATATAAGAACTTTGTTTACATGGAGAAAGTAATCACAGATTGATCAGGGTAGCTATGAACTCTTACTAAGTGAACTTTGATTCCATTTTGTGTTATAGAAATATATACTATTGATTGTCTTAAATGTTTCAATAGTAGAGTGCAGGATTATTAATGGAAATTTTTATTATGTTATGTTAATCTGGTTAAAACAGGGAGGAAGATTAAACTGATAGATTATTTATATATATTTTAATATGCATTTTTATTATAATTCAATGTATGAATTAGTCTAGATTTTTCCATATAATGTTAACTGCTCAATCTTGAAAGACAAATGGGGGAGGGGAAGGTTTAGGACAGTTGTGTGTTCAACAATAAGCAACACAAGAACCTTATGCTGAAACATGGTGCCAGGAAAATGGATGCCCCAATGGCTTTAAGCAAACAATGGACACTTACCCTGTCCATTGAGATTAAAATAAATTGTTTAACATTAGCAAGAGGGGGTCTGAATGTTGCCATTCAGCACACTCTTATTAGTAAGTGGCCCTTGTGTTTCACTTCTACTTGATCAAGATTTCCATAATTATTTGGGACCACTGTTGTATGTAGGGTAAGTGATGGTGCATGTTCCCTCAAGAAAAGAATATTAGTTAAATAATTTGTACTATATTTTAACAAAATTGTTAATGTTTGCATTTAAAAATTAAGTTTGTATTTGTTCTTTATAGAAAAAATTGAAGTCAGTTTTGAATGCTATAAAAAAAGAGAATCTGTCTTTAAATTGAAAGTGAATATAATAAAATCTATTAAATATCATATTTGAGTATCTCTGTTTAATCTAATTTAGTAATTTAACTCAGTGTCCATTTGGTTGAAATAAATTTGCTCAGAATTGCCTTTTAAAAATATATTTGGTGATTGCCATTTGTAAATAAATAAATGACTGTGATTGTCAAAACCTTCACAATCTGGTTCCAAGCTTAAAATGCTTGTTAGCGACCTCGAAAGGACACTGTATTTTTGTAATGTTAGAAAATTTGTAGAAATGTCAAAATGTCATGGCACAATATATATATTAAATAAATACAAACTAATGCTATAATGTTTCAGCAGTGATAATTGTATTTAAAAACATAAAATCTGAATCACACAATCTTGGATGATTTATACTTTATGTTTCTAAATACAACAGATAATGCTATAGAAAGATTCTAACATTAGTTTGTATTTATTTACTTTATTTCAGTTTCATTTAGCCTTATGCATTAATTTTTTCATGTATATATTATGTAAAATTGTGGAAAAATCTATTATTCACAAATGCACTAGAAAATTGACACACTCTCTAGCATATGTGTGAAGAGTAATTTTTTTCACAATTTATATTGAAACAGTAAGATATGCCCAGAAAATCTTAGTTTCAACTCTTATCTACCATCATACACTATTTCAATCTCTAAAGTTATCATAGTGTGTATGTACTGCACATATATACCAAAATCCCACCTAATTTGGAATTCTAATGGGGTACCCATGGGTTTTATTGTAATTAAAATTTCTTTTAATGGTTTTATTTTCAAATCATTGAATATATATATATTCATTTTAAAAATAGCTCAAATATTTTTAAAGATTGTTTTGTTTAAATCTGTTTATTTAGGGATATTACATTCATTATATTTATTGTCATTTAATTTAAAATAATATCACTCTGAATAGATTTTAAACATTAAAATTAAAAAAAAGTTGTAAATAAATTTTGTATTTTAGATTTCAAAATCAAGCCATTTTCTTTTTAAAATCAATGAGGGTGGGGAAAGAAAACAATAGTGGTTTTGCATTGGTGGTTGAGAGGTCAGCGTGACTGTCTTGTACTTGCAGGCAGTTGCCCGGGTTTGCATCCTGGCCGATGCTATGACACTTAAAAAAAAACAATAGTGGCTAATTTTAACTGGCTTTCTATTAAGATTAAGATAACAGATTTAACAAGAAAATTTAATTGGATCAGAATATCTGGGAATGTGAGTATAATAAAATTTAATTAAAAATTGTGTTCCTTCATTTCTGATTTAATTAATAATTTTAGTTAATGGATTTTATCACCACAGGGCTAGAGAATTGTATAATTGGGGAGTATATAAATAGGGCTGATTATTATGATGGCACTATTCTGATATAATAATTGTTATTCTGATGATTCCGATATAATTTTTATTCTAATTATTCTGATATAATGATTTTTCTGATAAAACTCCGATTCTGATTGCTTTGCTTATTTGTATCTTATCTGCTTATTCATATCTTACCTGCTTACTTAGTTGGTTGGAGTTTTAAAAAAAAGCTTTAGCTAAAAGTTTTGGTTAAAGTTCGTTTGAGTTTAAATTTTAGAGATTTTATAAAAAGAGAAATCACCTTAACGAAGTCTCGATGTGAAGCAAACTTTATCAAGAAATTCTTGGAGTAGTCAATCTTAGAATGATGGGGTAAAAGGCAGTGTGCCATCTTCCCTTGGGGAATGGTCTTTGCCACTGTGATTCACCATCCAAGGTCCTGTCATTGTACCATCACCTGACTGAATCATCCCAAATAATGCTGTTTATGAAATCTACCTATTGAATGCTGCTGATTCCCAACAAATCTATGAACCTAAAGAAGTAATTAAAGTTGCTCAAGAACTCCATTTAACATTTTGGAAATAGTCACAGACTGATCCTTCAAATTTGAGGTAATCATAAAGTTAACCCAAGATCTCATAAACCTTTCAAGCTATAGATCTTTTTTATGGTATTTTATATTTTATTTATTTATTTTAATCATTTCTTTTAATGCATGTTAAGCTTCTGCTTGGGTTACTTTTCCTTTATGTATATGTATAATGTTTATTTTAATTCCTCATTATAATGTGAAATATTTTAGTTAATCCCTTCAGGCATGTGTGAGTTACACAGGGAAGTTTTATAAATGCTTGTTTGCCATTAATTTATTAAACCATAAACATGCATTCTCCTCCCTATTTGTTAAATGATAAAATATTTATTTCACATTTTACTTAAATTATTTTGTGTTTATTTATATAAGTTTCATTGAGAGTATGCTGGCTATTAGAATAATAAATTTAGGGAGAGCTATTCTATCCATTAATGAACTGCCCTTTTACTAAATATATATATATCTTAAAATTAACTGTGTGTTGCTAGTGAACATGCTAAGATTTTGGGTCCTGCTTTACTAGTTTCCCAAGGTTGTCAACAGCTGAGTCCATGCCCTTGTTTACTCTGTGATTTCCAGTAGAGTGTGACATAAGTGTCTCACATGGAAATTATTTGCATATGTCCCCACAGTTACGAAGCTCCTGGACTTTGGGCCAGGCTTGGACAGCATAAGAACTAGATGTCTTGGATAAATGGTGAACTGCCTATCCAAAATCAAATTATTTTACTCATTTTGTTTTCTTTATAAAGCCACGGTATCAACATGCTGCACTTCATCCTTGGCACTATATCTTGCTGGCACCACCATACAGTCCCTTAGTAGTTTATCATTAAATGAATTCCAATTATGTTCAATGTAGCTCTATGTTATATTTAAGCTCAATAATTCACGCGAGCTACTCTCTGATTAATATCAAGATTTTCCTTTCAATTTTAATTAGTTTCAAGTCATTAAATTTCTTTAATACTTTTTATAGCTCACACATACTTACAATGTTGCTGTACATTAGACACATTATAATAAATTATAATCCAAGTATGAAGTAACAGAAAATATAATATATTTTCTTTTATAGCTATCAAATCCATATAACTAACATTATTTATCTATTATATGATTAATAAATATTATATTTAAATTCACTTTTTTTATTCACTTATCCCTGTGGTCTAAGTTACACACTATATACACTGTTATGTATTTTTGGCACATCTCGTTCTTGTTAGGCAAACTTAGGGCTACTTTAATTTAGTCTCTTGTTTCTCTCTGACCACCGGCACTGGCATGAAACTATTCTTTAGTAGCATCAGATGCATTGTCATGTAGGTGGTGCTGTGGAGTTTAGACTTTGGATTCGAACTTGGAATTTCTGGGAGGAAACTCCTAGAATGTTGAGTTTCTTGTCATGAGTTTGAATTCTGCTGTGTATTAATGAGGTAGACGAATCAGACTGTCACAATATCTATATATAAATCGTTATATTATTAATTATTTATATGTATACATAAATTATAGTGAAATGTAAAATAGTATTTCACATCAGTGTGTGTAGAGTTAATAATTACTATAAAATTAATATGTAAAATTGCTAAGTTAGACTTTGCTTTGCAATATATCAAAAGCATGGCTTAGCACTTTTATATATATATATAAGGCAATTTGTGACATGAAGATTAGTACATCATGAGTCCATGTAAAAAGTGTGCCATTATTTTTTCAGGTCACAATCAGATATAAGATTTTAATTTTAGGTGGATAAACCATAAGCAATTCAGCTAATTAATTATTAGTAAATAGATATATAACTATTTTTAGTTTGAACATATGTTTGGAAACATAACAAATATGTTATATTTATAATCTATCTGATTTGTTCAGATGAATGCTTGCATGCATTGAGTTCATATTTACTTTTTATCTTTACAGACATTAGAAGAACATATGTGTTTATATATTTGTTAAAATGAAAGTGGGGTTTGTCTGATAAAAATAAAAAAAATAAACATTATTAAAATACATTAATTGTGAACCAATATTCGAACTTTTGTACCACTGAGTAATGATTAGTTTAGCTATTAGCAGAACTTAATCAATCATTAGAAGTGTTAAAAAGTTTTAAGACCTGCTTTAAAAATTTCAAATAAAGTCATATATTTTACTGATGATACACGTGAGAACTGAGAAAAAAAATTAAAACAATAGAAGAAGCGCAATAATAAGAATTCAGAATCAACAAAAGTAACAAATGACAAACTGGGGATAATGTTATTTACATGCGTAAATAAATAAAAGCATTTACATTTGTTTATAGAGATTGTATATCTTTGGTCGTAATTTTAACATAGTAAAGTGAAAAAAAAAAAACTAAGTTGGAAATTTAGCAATCAAATTTTTTGACCAATTCAGCTTCAGTTATATTTCATGTTTAAAATCATTATTATAACTTTTGTGATGAAAATATTGTTAATGATTCAAGAAATTATTTACGTAGATCTTATCACTATCAAATTATATTTTAATATTTATTAAGATCAATCTTTTTTTTTTTTGCTTATTAAGAATTTTATAATATTTATTGTAATTGCAGTTTGATTACTCAAAATTAATTAATAAAACCCTTAGTTACAGTTCAAGTAAAGACTAAAGTCAGAAACCCCAAAAAGTGTATATTTGTAGGGTTATGTATATATGTTTAATCTTTCCTATTTCTAAACTAGTAGATATAAATAAAATTAAGTAACATTAACATTGAAATGGAAATAACTAACAATCAAAGCTGCAATTAATTACAATTACATTAACAATATTATTCAAACTTTTAAAAACTTGCTACATGAGAGACTGTGTTTTTACTTACCCACATAGGCCCTTTCAAGTATAAATAGAGAAGTATACAAGCACATTACTAATACATTTACAAATATCTATAATATGAACCTATCATACACTTATATTTTATATTAAAGGGATTAATTATAAATTTATTATAAATTTATTAAATACACATTGATTACGTAAGTAAATTTTATTTAACATAAAAGTGAGATAGAGAGTTGAATTTGGATTACAAATAGTTTGTAAATGTATACAAGAATGTGGTATGTGGTGCTACATTCACAACTAAAAGACCTGTGTATGTAGAGGACAATGATCATGAATTAAGATTTTACTGCAATAATACTGTTATTAGTAATTTTGTGTTAAGCAATTAACACTTAAACAATACTGATATCCATAACAATCCCAATCTGTTGTCAAGGTAACCTCTCTTAAACAATAAAAGTGGAAATCCAGATTTGCATATGGTTAATATATTTATATAGACACTAAATATTGCAAAGATATTTAAAGTACTAATAGAATGAGATTATTTGTGCTTAATGCAATAAAAAATAAAAGAATTTTATATTTGTATAATATGCATTTGATCCACCAAAAATTTAACATCACAGTGGAAGTCATGAGTGTTAAAATTAAAAAATAATCAAAAGATTACAATGGTATTTTTTTTTTTTGGGGGGGGGGATAGAAATAAGTGAAGTTACAGACTTTTGACATTTTCAAAAAAAATGGAATTGTATTTTTGACAAAAATTCTAAATGGAAATGGACATGGATACATCCAAATTAATGTGTAACAAAAATAATTGATATTTTTCTTATCAAAAAATTTATATGGCCAGATTATGATGTTCTTTGTAGATCCAACGTAGGATGTAAACATCTGCTAGTAACATGTAAGATAGAGGTTAATGTGACACTAGAGAGATTAAACTTAAAAAAAATATTATTTAGTAGTTGATATTTCTAACTTCATAAACACTCCAATAATTTAAATTAAAACTTACAGATCATTTTAAAATATTAGACTTTGATGATGTTTCAGGCATAATTGAAATAAGTAAAAAACTGCAATAAAGACAGCTTGTATAAAAAAGAAGAAATTCATCAGTAAATTTTTGACTAATGTGAAAAAAGGAATAAATATGAAAATGTTTACAAATGATCTATTAATATAAATCAAATCTCCAGAGTTCTGTAAAATATAATAATATATAAAAATATAACTATGAATTGCCAAGTGAATCTATAAAAGAGAATAAAAGTGTCAAAAGTATAAAACATTTTGGTAATGAAGAAAGTTATTTCAGCAGTAAGAAGAAAAGATTAAACTATTATTAAAAAGACAGAAGTTATCATGAATTGTGTATAAGCGTTTACAAAGAAATATACAAAGGAAAAGAAAACAATGTAATCCAAACAATTATAATATCTTACAAATTGTCAAACTTTATAAATGAAGAGGTGATATATGAAATTAGACCTGCAAAAAAGAAATAGCTTCAGAAATTGATAGAACTATTATTTATATTTCAAAAAAACAGGTGAGGAAATAGAAAAATTATCAGCAAAACTATATATAAATATCTAAATTATAAACTTGCATGAGTTTATTGAGAAAGTGCAGTAGTAAGATTAATATATAAAAAAAATAAAAATAAATTATTCTAATACAATAAAGTATACAGAGAGAATTGAACTTAGGATTTTTAGTCCATATTCATCCTCCACTCCACCTCAAACAAATGATATACATGATCACACACACACATCTGAAAGAGATTATATATATATATTGTATCAAAAGACCATTCATCAATTGGGTCAAATTATAATCTTCCACATGTATATATGGGTTCAGTTTATATTAAGATAGCAATTCCTCAAACTTTAATGAATGAGCTTTAATCTTCTCAGTCTTCTAACAATTCAACTGTCCATTTTTGAAAAACCAATGATAAAATGCCCAAAGCCCTTGGTGAATTTGATATTGTAACCACACTCGTGTGGTGGAAGATAAATATAGACTAAAAATCCTAAGTTCAAATTGTTCTATATTTACTATAATAAACATCTAATATGCTGAATGAATAGGTTAATTACAAACAAGTATGTTTATTCTTATAAGGCTTGCAATTAACTCTCTTATTATATGTATTCTTAAGTCGATTATTTATCTCTGGGCTCTTAATTAAATTTAGCTAATTATTATTTAGAAGAATTATATCTTAAAATCAAAAACTACATCTGTTCTGGATATGATTAAGGTGTCAAAGGGATTTTGTTGTACCTTATCATACCTAATTGAAGTCTATATTTAGCTAAAGTCGTAAGTAACGAATGATGCAAATAAATTCAATAAAAGAAAGAATTTAAGAAATAGAAGTATCACCTAGTTTATTAAAGTAGCATATAAATGATGATAATTTCAATTAATGACAAATAACTATATTACAAATAACAATTAATTTATTTTTAATGATCGATTATATAAACAAATAAAATTGTTAACAAACAGCAAAACCTACTCTTAATAATAAAAATTCTCTATCTAAAGTTTTAAAATCATATTGGTTTATTTTTTTCTACTAAAGACTTAATATTGAGCTGTGATTGCATATACTACCAATAAAGTGATGCACATAATGAGACACTCTACTGGAGATGCTTGTACAATATTTATCCACTACCTCACATTAATTAAAGAAGTATATGGGACTGTTTTATCATGCCCTTTCATACCTGTACTGTAATAATTGACATAATAACCTCATTTATAGGCATCAATCTAATTCATTAACCTTTTCCACAACAGTTAAATAATAATATTAATTCTCTACAATTATGATGTCTTCATAAAATTTGGCAATCACATGTCCTAGTGGCCAAATTGGCTATATTTTTGAAGTATGGTTAAAAGTCTATGTCAATTATCTCATGGGATTATAATCATAAATGCCATGAGATTGCTTTGCTGCATAATCTATCATTTATGAAACCATACATGCTTTTTGGGGGACTGAGAAAAAGTAACATTTCTAATGTTATTTAGTAACCTACTCAGGGTACCTATACTTATTGAATAACATGAGGATAAAATCAGAGACCAATAAAACACATAATAAATTTAAGGTGAATGGGTTTATGGGAGATTGCACATTATTGTAAACTTTATACAACATCTCCAATACAAATATTAAATAGACATTTCACTTAAAACCAATTGTACTACTAATATAAGTTAGTTACCTACCTTTGTACAACCAGTATTAATTATCTTGAGAACTTTATTGATATCATATTTATATCAATGATAATTCTTATAATATGCTTTAAACTTATATAGGTGAAGTTCATAAAATTTTCACAAATAACGTTTAGCTTAGCGCTTTATTTACATAATTTAAACAAATCAATTTAAACAAATCAATAACAAAATTCATTATATTTTCTTTACTAATGATCCATGGTTCCATTTACTGTTCAAGAAAATTTTTCCCTCTTTTTGCCATTATAATATGTACTTAACACTAAATTCATATGATAGAGGAAGTTGAAATCTATAGCACAGACCAATAATATGATTTTTCCAAATAATTTTCACTAAGTCACAATTATTATTCCTATTATGGCTTGAGTCATTGTGGCAATTAATCAATTTAGAAATTTTATTTATAACCTATAACATATTTAGTATCCTTTTGTAGACATAATGTTAACAATTATAAATCCATTATCCTTAGACAGATGTCAGGCATGTATAATTCTAGGAAATTGATTTCAGGCATGTTTTAGTTATTATCTTTTATTATAGTTGGTCAAATGTGTATTTTTCTATCATCTCAATTTTATGAGTGGGTAATTTGTTTTTATATATGTAAAAAAAAGTCCAATGTGCCTTTAAAAAGGTAAACATTGAGACACCTGTATTTTAATACATGGTAATCAAATTTCTCAAATTAATTTTTTATATTTTTTATAAATCTATATTAATACCAGTTTATTAATACACATATAATTTCTATTTTTTTTAACATCTCACACCCAAAAAAACCATAATGATTTTATTTTAAAATAAAAAAAAGAATTAAATTTTTTATAGTTTATGGCTATATCTATAAATTCTAATGGTAAAGTACAATGTATATATATAAGCATAAAGCTAAAGTAATCAATAAAATAATAAAAATTACCCCAAATTCATAACCCAAGCAGACTAGCCACAAAATATAAACACTAAAAGCAACCAATTAAAACACTATTAATTTTGATGAAGCTAAGATTATCTTCTTTGAGAGAAATGAAACAAAAAGAATTAAAGAATCTTTATTATTAAAAATTTATGATTGTGAAGCAATTAACTTATTTAAAAGTTTTTCAATATTAAGAGTGTATGGAGGTAATGTGTAGTTTAAGTATATTATTTTATAGTTCTCTGCACTTGAGACTGCTTGTAGCAATGAAACCATTGGTTGTGCTTTAGAGCTTATATTTTTGGGCTACTTGAGTTGTAAATTTAAGGTCATTTTGATTATATATATATATAATGTAAAATAGCTTTGAGAAAATTCTATAAGCTAAACGTTTTATGCAGAGGTGTGAAAGAAAAGACATTACTTATCTGACTTTTCATTTTCCGGCTTATGAGGATATATTCTATCTTTAGTTCTGATGAGAAAACTATGTTGGGTTCTACAAAAAATAAATATCCACATCTAATTTGTCTGAAATTTTTTTTTATTCAACTATATTTTTCTCTAAGTATTCAAATATCAATTATTTATTGCAGTGATTTGTTTATTTAAAGGATTTTAATTCTAAATAGCTTTATATAATGCCGTAAAATATGCTTCAATATTTTGATTCTATGCTATATATATATATATCTTGATTTCTGTTAAAAAATTTAATTTTGCTAATTTTTGAAATATATTAGAAGTGAAATTACAAGATCACATATATGAAGAGATTTCAATATATCATTCAAAAATTTTATTTTTCATTTCAATGGATATATGAAAAAATAAAATAAGTGCATATTATCAACTTTAAGTGATATTGCTCAATCAAAAGTCATCTATTAATTCAATTTTCAAAAGTAGTCTTGAATAACAACCATTTAATTATTTGCCTTGTGCAGTTTAACTATAAATTACACACAGTTTATTAGATTATAGAATCTTACTAAATGAAATCTTTCTAACGAAAAAAGTGGAGTTTTTTTATACTTATCTTTCTTTTACAGAATACAGAATAAAATTTATAACAGATTTCACAATTAATTATATTATATTAACTTTTCTATCATTAAGATCATTTACAGTTTACAGAAAGTTATTGGTGTTTATAATAATATAATTCACTGCATATATTTGTAGTGATTTAACACTAAAACTCTGGTATTGCCGTCAAGCATTGGTAATCGATACAGCGACAGCAGCTTTACAAGTAGTTGTCCAGGGTTAGCGGGTTGCTTCCCGGCTGATGCTATGACACATGGGGAAAAAAAAGAAAAAAGTCTGGTATTGCCATTTGACAGTCTCTTTTTTAAAATCCTTTTATTGATCTAACAATGAGGTTTAGTTTCATTTGTTACTCAATGTCTTCTGTGTAGTGAATAAAAAAATAACTAAGTTGTTTTTTATATATTTGCTAACTATGAAAATTAATAATAAAGAATTTTATATCATAACCCTTCCTTAAAATAAAATATAAAAATCTGCTCTTATTATTATAAACTACATAAATTTGTGACATTTTTTTTTATTACACTGTTCACCATCTGTATTCTCACATATAGACTTTATATAACCTTGAATATTTCATTTACTTTTTTATAGTGATTGGTGACAATTGGTGTTACAAAAAGCTACTTACTGCAACGAACTTCAGCTTAAGCATAATGTTCTTTGTTAAAAATATACATCAACATTTCTAGAAGTTTATATCTGTGCTCGAAATAATATTTAATTTAATAAATGATTATAGATACAGAGACATGTACATAATATAGATAAAAATCTTTAAATAGCTCACTGCAAGACAAAAACTTCCCAAAAACTCTTCATAAAAAAACAGTGAAGAAGACTAGCCAAGATAAAGGAAAAAGAGATTGAGACATCGTCCAACTAATAAATGCCATTTGAATATGAAATGCACATCTTGGAAGTTATTTGTCCTATTCAGTTGTCTTTTTGTACACATTTCAAAATATATGAAGTAGTGGACATTTTGAATATATTTTTAAACATATTACAAATGGAAAAATGAGATGAAAAATAGTTATTTTTTGTGTTTATATATAATTAGAGAGACATATTAATCTTAACAGAAGTTTCAAGTTTATATCTAGACCAGAAATCAGCTGTAGTTTAATGACCTAATAATCTGTATTAATATATTTATCTGAAGTAGCTATTTTTAAAGTTGTCTGCAGAGTTTCACATTTATAAATCAAATTATAAAAATAATATCTATTGTCAAGGATTAATTTAGTAATATATAAAGGAAGCAACAGTAGATTGTAATAGTTATATCTATTTAATATAACTATAATTGATAATAAAAAAATAAGTTAAAGAGGACAACTTCCAGTTTATATTCAATTGTTTATTATTGTCGTTGTTGTTATTTATTACTACGATAAACTTTATTAATTAATAAACAATATTTTCAATATACATTTTAATATAATTTATTATAAATGAATACGTTTATAAATGATATCAAAAAAAATTGAAATCATATTATATTTATATACATATAAACACACCCTTAAATATTTTTATAGTTTTTTTTAATATACATATTTGTGTAGATAGATGCATATTAACAACAATAAAAATTTTAAATTTAACGTATACAATTTTGTTTAAATTCAATATTCATTTTGGATGCAGTTTTTATCATATATAAAAGTTCTTTTATTTCTCTTTCTGTTTTTTCATGCGATTTTAATTAAATATATTTTCTCAATTTTTTTGTATGTATATTGATTTTTTAAATAATTTTAATGCTATCTATGTGCATAAAAAAGTGATTTTTCTTCATCCCATCTATGTATACATTTATCATATGTTCTCGCTTATGTTCGATGTATTTTATTTCATAAATACCACTCAAATCTTTTTCTTTATTTTTATTATTAAAATATTTATTATTTAACACGTCTAACATAGTAATTCTTTTTATTAGCTCTTTGATTAATTTGTTAATAATTTTATTTATTGTATTTATTATTTCATATCATTTGTTTTTATATAGCTCTATATTTAAAATCATTATTAAGTTTTCTTTTTTATTATACTTTTCCTTTCCATTGTTAAATATTGCTTTTTATTATTTTAACTTCTTTTATTTTTTTAATGTCTTCTTTGTACAGTTTTTTTTTTTTTTTAGAAGACTAATTAATTAATGTAATTGTAAACAATAGCTTAATATGAAACTGAAACGGAAGTAACTAACTCCCAAAGAGCTGGTAAGGAAGTAATTGAACAAATAAATGGATAACTATTCATTGTTTTCGCTTTGATAGCATTTAAATATTAATTTATTGATGTTTTAAATCAAAGATTGATATCTGAATATTAATTTGATTTATATTTAATGAAAATAATCAAAAATATCAAAGCTAAGGGAATAAATGGATAGTTCATTCTTTTAATAATCTGTTGCTGTTTGATTATTAATTTCTTATATAGTTATTTGGGAGTTAGTTACTTCCGTTTCAACGACAATAATTATTTGCCAGAATTTTTGTTTTTAAAAACTCTTTCTTACTATCTCTACTTGAACATCAATTTGTGATATTAATTTCACTAGTGTCTTATTTATTGTAACGGTCAGATTTGTACCTTCACGTAACAAAACCTAGAGTCTAGGCAAAATATCTTAAAGCCGATCGAATGGAATGATGAGATCCCAGATTCGATCAAGCCTCAACATATTCACCAGTGCTCTATGGCTTAAAACCTTGTAAATAACACTTTTGAGGTTACACACAGGCCTTAATTTAATCTGTGAGCTGGCTCCAAGCAGGGACAAACATGAGATTCAAAATTTAATAGAACAATGACTAACTAGAGGGTTAAATGAAGTAACGACATGCTAACTTAAGGGTAAAATCAGTTTTTAAAACTTCAATGCATATAAAACATTAAATTAATAAATAAATTGATATTGGATCATGAGCAACGAAATGGAAACAAGATAAATTTAAATGTATTTATTAATAAATTAACAATAAAATAAAAATAATGATTATATACGATAAATATGTGGGATCAAATGCACACAAGTGTTACACAGAGAGATGAGAATAAATTAAGTTACAGTGTAACTCATCATGATATAATAATTAGATGTGTGTGTGTGTGCAGTTAAGAAATTATGCCTACACCAGTTAATATGCCAAACTCCTATTCTTACATCATGGTTTGCTGATTTTATAAATGAATGTGCTAGCCAAAGACATATTAACAATTACAGTGCTAATATGGCTATTGTTTACATATATACCTTAAGATGTGAGCATATAATTAAGCTCAGGGATGATGCCAGTTCAGTCTACTAATGTTGAATAATTAATTAACAAGAGAAAGAAATGGTTACTTTAGATCAACATATATTGCTATGGCACAGACCTAAATATTAATTACATTTTGTGGGGTGGGTGAGTCATTCATTATTCATGGAATTCCACATCAAAATATATGGTACTCTAAGATGGAATGATTTGCTACAATTAAATACAAACATTCTGAGTTCAGAAACTTGAATAGGCTTAATAAACGGGGGTCTGGATTCCAATGCTTCAGTTCTATAAAAATAGACTTATACAAACTAAATATATGGGGATGGCCTCCACCATGAGTCCATTAAAGGATATAACAAGATGCTATGTATGCATCTATACTTTGTAAAAACACAGCTGCAACATGCAAAGTAAAATACAAATATGTATATATTAAATTACAGTGCCTAAAAACAAATAGCTACTATCTCTAAAACTAATAGAACCCAGTTCTTAAAATAAGCATCATAATCATGCTCTAATTAAAGGATTAAAATTAAAATTATTAATCTATTTTAATAGATACTCAATCTGCATCTCAAGTCAGATTTCACTAGGAAGTGAGATGTATATTTAATGGTTGATTAATAATACATTAATAAATATACCTTAATATCATCTCTAAGGCTAGTTTATCACTTTGTTAAACGGATCTCTAAAGTTACGATTTATAATTCTAATTGTGCAAACTATACTAGATATTAAATAATATAAAGCTAAATCAAATTTATAATAACAAGTGCAGAGTGATTAATTATTATTTCGACATAATATGATTTCAAAACAGTGTGTTAACAAGCTAAATAAGCATTATTAAAAAATATTAAATTGAAGTTATCAATTATCATAACTTCAATGAAAGTTTATCAAAATTAAAGGTGCTCACTGTTTTGAGACATTCACAATAATAAATAGATTAAATAAACAATTGGTTACAGTTATATTTTAAGATAAATAAAATTAAAAAGTTTACAGTAGTGGTTTTAGGCAAGAGTTATACAAGTTTTATATATTACTTTAGAAAAGAGCTTTAGATTTTGAATGTTCATTTTTACATGATAAGCTAGCTTTAAATAGATATAAAGATTTAAAGTTCATTTTAGCTTTCTGCAGTGTTCTAGAGGGTATTACCTAACTTCTTGCAGCTTGTGCTTGGAACACATTAGACGGCAGGTATAGTAGCACTCTTGATCTCTGGATAGGCAGCATGAATTAAGTTATCTTCTTGCAGCAGGCTGTTGGTAGTAATGTCTCCCATCTCCATGATGATGATGACGCACCAGGTTGGGATTAGAGACCACCATCTCCCCTGCAGAAAAACAGCAAATCTCCCCCTCCTAATCCATCCTATCAAAGTTTAAACTGGCATGGAATCTAGTGGCAATGTTTCCTAACAGAGTATGAAGAATAATAAAATATAGCCTATTTATATACTTTCAAAATCAGATTATAATTTGACAGCAAATATTTTCTGTGCCAATCCATTAGCACCTTTTTAAGATTTTGTATTTTAATTTACTAAAACCACTCAAACCTTTGTTTCAGTTTTTCAACAGGATAGTTTTAACTAATTCTGATCACTTCTAATCCTTCAAGAACTAACAATAGTTCCAGTCAAGTAGATCTTGTTTATTTAAGAAAATATATTTTGGTAAAAATATTACTGCTAAGTTTAAAATTTTAGACTTCTATCTCACCCTGTACTAACATAGGTGCATATGGCATAATTTTTGTTTACAATAATTTTAAGTAATATTGCACTATATATGTATAACAGTAGTCCATGGACTATACATATACTCATGCAGTTTTAATGTATAAAATGATAAATTGACTCTTTTAATGAAATAAATTTTACAATTTAAAATATATTATTTTAAAATAAAATACCTGCCATAATATAGCTATATCTAAAACATTAAAGATATTTATCTGCATATATATATGGTGACACATATATAATCATGTTAGCATCTTTATATATGTACTCATGAAGGTGTTTAAAGCTGAAACAGATAGAGCTATAGGTGAAAAATAGATGAAACATATATAAGGATAGGAATATACCATTTCATTATATACTGATGTATATAATTGTATTTTTTCAATTATTAGCTTCTTTTGCAATTAAACATATAAAAAATATTTGAACATCAATTTGTGATTTAAATATTACTACTGGCCTTTTCAGTATTTACGTATTAGACCTGCTGCTCATATTTGCAACTGCAGAGAGCCATACCTTTCTCGAGTGGGGAAGCAGTGTTTTATGATGGCAAAATGCTATATTAAAGTCAAATTTTTAACAATAAAAAAAATATAAATTTGTACATAAAAATAATAAACAAATTATAATACTAAATAAAACAGGTAAATTATGACTTTTTAATATGGCAAAAACAAAATTAAATTTTTGGAGATTTTATTTAAAAAAGAAGTTAATAATAAGAAAACAGAATTATATATATCTGTATAGTAAAATGAATATCAGAAATTGGTGTTCAAATTCAGATATAAATATAAAACAAATAGTTCAAACAGAAAAATGTATAGGTCATATATATTTTTTCTAAAAAAAAAAACCTACATAAAGAAAACATTGAAAAAATAAAAGGAGAATAATTGTAAAAGAATAAACAGAAGAAATAAAATTATTAATAAATAAAATAATACACACAAACTAAATTAAAAAATAGTTAATTAAAAAAGAACTAGCATGAAAGAAATATTAATAAATAATAATAACAATAACAATAATAATAATAATAAAAAAAAAAAAAAAAAAAAAAAATAATAATAATAATAATAATAATAATATATAATAATAATAATAATAATAATAATAATAATAATAATAATAATAATAATAATAATAATAATAATAATAATAATAATAATAATAATAATAATGAAAGAAATATTAATAAATAATAATAACAATAACAATAATAATAATAATAAGAAGAAGAAGAAGAACATTTGAATGATATTTAAATAAAATGTAAGAAATATAAGCACATAAATATATTGAATATATATATAGGGAGAGACAAATAATTCACTTTGACTAAAACTTTTATAGCATAAAAATATTTTATCACACAAAAAGTGGAAGACATTCATTTTATAATCAACCAAAATTTTTTTAAAAGAACCAAGAATGCATTCAAATCAGAAAAAGACAAATTTGGTCTGAATTAAACATTTTCCAATAAAAATTTAATATGATGAAAACTTCCCACCATGTGGATTCACAGTTTTTAAAGTCTAAAAACATAGACTTGTGAATTTTTTTTAACAACAATAAAGATATCGCCTTCTCTTGTAATTGATTCATGACATCTCTATATGAAACACTTTATATCTATACACAAAAATATGTTATCTTGAATTTGGCTATTAAGCCATGTTTCAATAAGGAAAATAAAATCATACTTTTATGAACTAAAAAAAAGTTTTAATTTGATTAAATTTAGTCCTCATTCCTCTAATGATGGCATAGAATCAAGAAAAAGCACCCATAACAAAAAATATTTTTTCTTTTTTTTTTTTTAGAAATGATATTATTATAAAATCAATCAAGAAATATTAATTTATGAGCCAAATAACCATAAAAATAAAATAAAAAAAGAAATATCGTGAATCCAAAAATCTTATGTAATAATTTGATATCTAATAAAAAAAATAATAATGACAAAAGATGTTAATCAGAAAGTATTAATGAATTGGCCAATGGACCATAAAAATATTTTAAGCCATAAATGATTATAAATAAACTACCAATGCTTATATTTGGGAATTGAAACAAAAAAGCTATTAGTATTAGAATTAAATAATTATTATTAATAATGATGATGATGATGATAATAATAATTTATTGTAGAAGAAATTCTTTATATCTCTTTCAGTGAATTTAAATATTCTCCAACATTATGCACTCAAATATAATGAAAAAATAAAAGTAACAAATAGTTTTTATTTAAGTTTAATGATAATTATATGCCAATTTTTAAGATAGTTTTTAAATTTGGTGATCAAATTTTAAACTTACAAAGGTTTATGAAATAGTCTCCTCTATAGACAGCTTTTTAATGATTATTATATAATAGCAAACTGAAGGGAGGCAAGTAATTGTTTTAATTAAGCAGGAAAAATCACAAACTGATGATAGTTTATTTTTCTGTCCCCCCCCCCATTTTGCTGCAGAAAATGACTAAATGCCATTTTAAATTTGTATTTTAGAAGTTAAGTACTTCTAAGTTTTAAAATTTCAAATAAAGTTTGTTTTAATATTCCAATATACACACAAAACTCCTATTTTATGTATTCTGATATTGAAATATCAAACTCAAATTTAATGATTTTGGTAGGAGTTTACTTTGGTTTCTAAAGACTGAAAATCTACACATTATAAATGCTGAAACTGTAGAACAAAATATAAATAAAATTATATATTTCTGTAGATACTTTGTTTCAAGTTACTGAAGCTAAAATACAACAAAATATTCTTTTCATTTCTATTAAATGCTTTTATATTAACTTGTCCTATCTGTGTTTCTGTCAGGATATTTATTTTTTTGAATTTTTAATAATTAAAAAAATCTGGTACCAACATCACAACCTTACCTTTTTCCAAGAAAATTCCTTAACAACTGAGCCATTGATAATATTACTTTTATAGAGTAAAATTTGATTAATATTAATTTACTTCTTAATTAAATGTAAATATATCCTTCTGAAATCTGAATTATTATTCTGAAATAATTAATATTTCATATAGATTTTGTAAAAAAAATAAATGTGTCAAAAAAGGTTAGCGAATTACATTTTTTTTTCCTTTCCAAAATCAAAGTGAATATAGCTGTCAAAATCATTGATAGAAGACTTTCTCTTGTGGAAAGAACCAAAAACATAATAATAAAAAAAAGACTAATGAAGAAAATTATTTATTCAAATCCACTAAAAAGTAAAAAATAACAAAGTAATGGTTTGTATCATAAAAGCATTTGAGGTTCAAATAAATCATAAAAATCAAAAAGGCATCTCAAACGTTTTTCTGATACAGATTATTACTTTATTTTTTGCTTTTTAGTGTGAAATTTTCATAAAAGCATTATTTAAAAAAAACCTTTTTTTAAATATTATTTAATTTTTTGTGATTTCTATGATGAGACAGAATGTCTCCCTAAATAAATGATGTAATACCTTTTGATCATATTGCTATTTTTTTTAAGTCTCCTATGATAAAGATAACAAAAGTGAATATTTTTACAGCAATTGTCTGATAATTACTAACCCTACTTTGCAATTAATCAAAGTGAAATAATTATCAGAAAAAAGGAAGACTCTAGTTGTAGTTTCCTTGACAAAGTATTGCTATAATATGTACTGGACCATACTCCCCTATGGATTTTTATTCCTAATCTTGCACCGAGCATGAAGTGCCCAAGATTTAACAGGGAAAGAAAATGGATACCAAGTTAGCCGATTGTCTGTACTCATATATATTGGTACTTCCAGCTAAACTGATAGAAAGAGTGAATTGACAGGACTCTGCCAATTAAAAAACCCCTTTAGTTGATATCTTACTCGAATGCCCTAATATTTAAAACCTATGGCAAGTACACACCTTTGAAAAGTCTATTTATAGATAGCTTTTGTGCGCCACTTCTAGAAAAGAGTCAAAAATGAATTTTTCCCCTCCTAGAAGGATGTGCAATACCATATGTTCAGCGGCGCATAAGATTTAACACCCTGATAAAGCGATATCCCATGTGGCTAGCTCAATACTCTACCTCTAGGGTATTCAATGGGTAAGTTAAATGGTTATTACAGGTATGTGGTTGATAAGGAAAGAATACATTTTATCAAATAAATAATAATATGAAACAAAACAAGTTTAATATTATGATTAAATATTTATTCAATCCCAAATACCCACCACCGTTTCATACTAATGATGATATAATAAAAAAAAATTACTAAATAATTAATTATCGCAAACCCATATATATATTCAAGACATTGAAATAGATAAAATATCATTTTAACTAAGAAAAATCATAAATCCCTAAAGCTAAATACAATGTTTTATAAGAAATGGAAGTGGTCTGAGCTTTTACCCTGTAGAAATACGTTATGTCTTGTGTGATTTGATATATATATATATTTCTCATTATAAAAGATTTTTGGTTATACAGGCATACACTTCTAGTAAGGACTTTAAAAACTTTTTTATTGATATCAAATATAATAATAATAATAATAAAAACTAGGCATACGTATATTTGCACTATGAAATATTTCACTAATTTCATAATTTTCAACATGTCAATAAAGTTGCATTAGCTCAGATACTATATAGTACTCAACATGAGGTACCATATCTATTTGCCTTTTATGATAAATTCTTATACATGTGTATACATGCAGCACAATTATACACTCCCCATTATTCTAAATATGAAGTTATTTGTGGACTTGCTTATGGGAAATTCACAATAAATAAACCCTTTGGCACTCATCATAAGGTACCACAGTAACAAAAATAACTTAAAAATATACAGATAAATACATTTTAGATATGCAACATGAGGTATCGTATTTACCGAATATTACTAATGTATGTGCACGTATATACACATGTATATTTATGTATGACAATTTTCAACAAAAAGAAAAACAACAAACAGCAATAAAAAAAAACTAATTGCGACCTTTTCTGAAAATGCTAAAATTTGGGATAGAAACATGAATTAACAGATTTAAGTAAAAGCTTATCATTATGCCTGCAATAACCGTAGATTCAATATATATATATATGTTATAGACAATTCTCTCTCCCTTTTTTTTTTAAATGATTAATAAGAATGAAAAAAATAATAATATATTTAATTGTAATTATAAATTTATTAAACACACAATTGTAAATATCATAGTTAATTAGTTCAATATTAATAAAATATTTGTAAAATAAACCCATGTAGGCATCTTCGTCTTCTCCAGAAAGGGCTTCAATTCACCTAACTGTGTGGTGAGGATATCATCTTGTTCAGGCATAGGCAAGGCAGCTTTGTCATTATCATGGCTGGATGGAACTGGCATGATCACACCTTGGCGATTTGGACATAGAAAGGGCAGGTGCACTGGCTGGTTGTTTACCCCATGGTCATTTTACTGGACTCTCTGGTAGATTTCTTCATATTTTCCTCTTTTTGTGTATTATAATAATTTTTATTAAATGTTCATTCATTATCTTGACTGGTTCATTAAATCCTTAAGAAATCAAGAGTTCTTAAAAGAACTATATAACGGATTTCTTAGAAAATATCAGCAGTTGTCTTGTCCACAAATGAATCTCTAAGTAGCTGGATGATTTGAAAATTCTGGAGCCAAAGTAGTGAATGACTTGCCCAGAATGCCTGCCAAAGAAAGAATGAATCCCACAGCACTGACTAAAACTTATCAACCCCACTCATACACAACCAATTCAGATATCCCCCCTGAGAAGTATGAATCAGCCAATCCTTTTAATTTAGCATATCACTGAGATTATAAACGTTCCTTTATATTTTTCCGATTAAATTCTACATAGCAGGGTTTGGTATGTTTGGTTTCCATCTTGAATACCCAGACCACTTCTTTACAGACATCAATACAAAAGAATTTCTATTTTATCTATATAAAGAAAAAAAAAATTTTAATTTACAACATTCATTATCAAACATTTTGCTTTTTGATTAAGTTTTTATCAAAGCAATTAACATTTTTTTGATTTCAGAATAAGATTACAATTTTTAGAAAAGTAATTAAAAAAAATAATAATAAATATATATATACAAGTATGTTGAAACAATTGCTTTAATTATTTACTTTACTAATATGTTCCAACATTTGATCCATTTGTTTAATCAAGTTTGCGTTTCTCTATTTGAATTTTTCAGAAAAAAGCAAAATACATAAAATAACGTCATAAAATATATAAAAATGAAAAATAAAAAAAATACATGAGTTTATTATACGTTTATAATATTTGTGTCAATTTCATGTTACTTTAAATTGGTGTGTGTGGGTATTTTAATGCTCAGACCCAACTTACATTATTAATATAGCACATTTATATATTCATTGTGCTTAATATACACTTTGTGCAAGGCCATTTGATAATGCCTGGCACAAATATTATGATGGTTTGTTGAAGCATAAGGACTGTAATGATGTAATTTATTTATAAATATGAGCAACTTTATTCTACAATGATAGCCTATCTATTTGCTAGCCTAAAAATCTATATTTTAACCTAAATTGGGTAAAACTTGAAATGTTTTTTTCATGTTGTAATCAGGTTAATTTCTTTTTCTTTCAAACAGTTATCCAATAATCAACTTACTTAACTATCTGATGTTGGTCAATAAATGGATATCTAGTAATCTTTAGTTAGACAATAGAACAATTATTAAAAAAAAAACAGTTCAAACCTTCACCAATATTTAAAAACTGTTTTACCTTATCTATCATATAATCTAATATATATATATACCTAAAATCCTTTAATGTACTGTATAAATTAATAAATATATTATAATTTTAACATAATAGCCTTTAACTCATTGGTTATCAAATTATAATACTTAAAAATAATATGTAAAAAATGCATTATCTATTTTTTTGAAATACTATTGAATCTGCTTCATGACATGTGGTTTTGTACAATAAAATAAATCACGCTTCTTTAGTTTTCTCTTTTTATCATTTCTTTTTCCCCAAATCGCTTCAAAGATGCAATTAAGTAAATAAGCAATGAACTTTTAAAATGTTATTAAATTTCGGATTATTAAAATTTAGACATGAGTAGGATGTGAATACATTGAATGCATCCTAGGTTTACTAAAATAAATATTAAGTTATATATTCTATCATAGTATTTTTATATTACATATAATAATGGCAAAAATTCAGTTTGTTATATATATATTGTAACAGTACAGAAAAATGGGGGTGAACTTGGAGTGATGGAACTCATCATCATCATTGCCAACTCAATACAAAATTTAAATTTACAAATAATGTGAATAAATATGAGGAATGATAATGAGCATAAGAGGGTGAGATAAGATAAACACAGAACTAACTATAAGTAAGTATATGTTATTATAATTTGTCCAGTATTATCCAAAAGCAATAATCATTCCACATCATGAATGATTAAAAATACCAAATAAATCAATAGTCAATCTTATAACTGAATATGAAATGGGTTTACTGTAGACCAGGCTAATTATTTAGCCCTTGTCAGCTTGGGGCAGATTATTTAAACATTAATTTGGATGCACAAACTTAAGTGCCAATCCATCAGAATATATAACAATAAAAACAATAATGCTAGGATACTAAAACATGCTGATCATAATCAATGCTTTGGCCACTTAGTACCATTAATATACTGACCAATTATAAACTTAATTTCTAATAAATACTAAACTAAATAAAATGTTATGCATGGACTTTAAGAATATCCCTTTGCACTAATTCTAGATCATCATTATTTGGATGTCCATAAATACTAAATATAAACCTCTTTTATATAGCAAACTATTATGGACAAATAGAGATCAGAACAAAAGCTCTATAATTGTTTTTGTGAACAAGAAATATACTACAACATATAATGTTTTATATCTATTTTAAAACTATTTAGGATTGAGTAAATTCACTGGAATAGCTTTAGCAATGAAATATCAATTTATTAATAACAATTAAAATGAAATTAAGGTCAGGTGAGCATGGCATAAATATAAATTTGGCCTTTTGATTTTGATTTAATACAATTAGCTATCACATTGTGATTTACATATACTACAATATCTTTACATGGAACACCTATATATAAATACCAGACACATATGTGCCTGTATAATATAAAATAAACTAATTTGAATTGTTATATAATAATAAAAATATGATTAATTTTGGCATAAATGTGTCTACCTGACATACATCTATATGAGTACACAGATGTGATGTAACATATGGGGATTCTTATATACTACTAATAAAAAATAAGTTATCACATTTTACTAATACATAAATAATTACTGCTTTATGTATATATGTGGGTACCCATGGAAATATATATATACACCCTGATGTTTATATCATATAATATTTCAATTTGTCAAAATTATAAAATTATTAGAAATATTATATTTTTCACAAATAATTCCATGTTGAAAGTATACAAAAAATTCACACATGTGTGTATATATAAAAAATAATATGAATCAGTTATTAATTCATTCATTACATAATAGTAAACAAAAAAAGGTTTATCATTTTACTTTTTAAAAAAAAATATTAATTCTTTGACAATTCTTCATAAAAGTTTTCTTTTTCTTTTTTTCCCCATTTTTTTAAGAAAATAATATCACATCTTTGACAAGTTACTCTTGATTAATTATAAACATCTGTTAAAAAACAATACTCTAGCAAGTTCTTTTATTTCTTTTATTCCCTAATCTATAAAGATTTTTGGAGTTTTCTTTTTTTAATAAAATATGTTTGGAAACACATCTTATTTTTTGTTGAATAACATGATTTATTTTACAAAATGTTGTAATTTAACTATTTCATGGATGGTAGCATGATAGCCACTAGCGACAGCTGATTCATTGAAATTTTTTCTTTTTAAAATTGTGTGAAAACTATAAGCATGGTGTTTACAAAAATCCTGGTATTTTCTGCTGTTTGAATTCTTTTTTAAAATTGGCCAAAATTTGGATTTTTTATTAATATTTTTATTAATAAATTCATTTAATTTTTTTTCTTTTCTGCTCAATTTACTAGATTGGATGAAGAAAACAAACACACAATTTTTGGTTCAGTAAGACTCTGATGTAAAATGGATTAAAAATGTCTCGATGATTCAAGGCCTTCATCCCGATAAAAATGTAATATTATAAGCATTCAATTTTAATTTTCTTTTGGTATTTAAAATTTTTCTATTATTTGCATATTATTATTTTAAATTTTTTATTATTTGATAAATAATAATTTATTAATGTGTTTGCATTTGTATTAGTGTGTGTAGTATATAAATTATATGTGTATTCCAATATAACATAGTGTTTTGTGTATGTAATTTCGAGGCTCGTAATTATTCAATTTTAATTTTTTTTATTTGCATGGTATTTTAATTTTTTCTGTTATTAGCATAGTTTTATTATTTTTATAAATTATAATTCATTAATATGTTTGCATTTGTATTAGTGTGTGTGGTAAATAGATTATACTTGTATTCGAATAAAATGTAATGGTTTATGTACAATGTAATTTTGGAGCTCTGATCCAAGTTCGAGGCAATTTTACTTTATAGATATAATGATTCTCAAAGGTTTTAATAATTTATTAGTGTGTTTATATATGTATAGTGTGTTTGTGTTTGCACTTACATATCTGTGTTAGTATATCAAGGAATGATATATATATATAATTAAGGTATTATACAGCAGTGCAATGTAAATTTTAAGACTAATTATCAGATGTACAGAATGGTAGCAGTTGATACAGCAATCACAAAATTTATTGAGAATAGTACTATGTGAAAATATAAACTCTTAAAACCAATAGAGAGTTTTCAAGTGGTGTGTGTGTGGTGATAGCTACAATGGTTATGTATAAGACATAGAATAAACAAATCCTGATTATTGCTTATGTCTTAGTACTCATGCTGTGTAGTCAGTAGTTTTTCTACATCTTGCATCATCTTATTTTCAAATCTATAACTAATGAATGAGCTTATGCAAATAAATTATATCTCTGTGGGACAATAAATATAACAAGATAGCATCACTAGCGTACACAAACAATATAAACATCACTGGTATTCACAAAATGAAGCAATGAAACTCATTTTATTATTGATACAGACAGTAGCCTTCAATTTCTAGTTTTTGATAAACAAGAAGCCAATTGCTATGATGACAAATGCATATCCATCTTTTGGAAATGATTTATTTTGTATCTTTTATTAGGATGAATATTTTTCTTACAAATGCCTTGAGATTTGTTAACTTTTGTGGTACAAGATAAAAATGAAGAATTCTTATGTGACTAGTTTTGGAGATTCTGAAGCTATGGATTATCTCAGATAAGAAGTATAATACATGGTTTGAATTAGAATTTTATGACAAATACAAAGAAATTATCAATGAAGTTGTAATTTAAACTAAATTAATGATAAATTGGTATTTATGAACAAAAAATAAAGTAATAATTATTTTGGACATTGAAATTTCATTTTTTCCCCTTATTTTTTAATGGTAATCACTATTTGTTTTAGCATTATTGTTTTTCTTCATTTTTATATTGTCTGTCAACATATAGTATTCTGCTCTAACATTATTAAACTTGAAGTTATTGTGAAAATTGTGTCTCAAGTCAGTTATTTAAAAATTCATTATGGCACCAAAAACCCTTAAATAGTTAAAATTACCACTGTCATTTTTACTAAAGAAATTATTTAAATAACTCACCAGCTGCACTTTATATATATATACAACCCAGTATGTTTATCTGTGATTTTCTTCATGTAGATAAAACAGTATACATATAAACTAATTCTACAACAAGCTGGAAAGCTGGATCCTTTTAAAACAGTAGACTGGCTTATTGTCATTTTTAGGAAAGACATAATCCAGGTAACTGTTGTCCCATTGTAGGCTTCTTTCAGTCTATGCTGTCTAATACACACATATATGCAGGCTTATGAATCACAAAAAAGCTGGTCCTGGCCTCTATTTGAATCAAAAATCTACCATGGTAAACTAGTGGCAGCATCTGGACTTGCACTGTCCTGCCTTCAGTAATCTCTTCACAATCTCTATGCTATCATAATCTGTAAAACCATAAAAAACTTCATTCTAATCTTTTTTCCAACATTTTTTAGACAGGGTGAGAAAAAATACAGTAAGTAAATATAGGTTTTCCCTATCTTGATTGAAAAAAGTTAATGACTTTTTTTTAATTGAACTTAGTCTTTTGAAAAACAACTTTGTGGAATTTTATCAAATTATGTTATACAAACAATTAATTACAAAATAATTTGCTAATCAAAATAGATAGTGGAATTTTATAATTACTGTTATATTTATTGTAGCATAAAAACATGTTTGTTTTAATTTCAAAATCAGAATTAATAAATTAATTTTTGAATTCAAAATTATTTAATCTACAAAAACTGCTGTGTTTATTTTTATTTTTCCTTTCAATGTTATATATATGCACACACACTATTATGTTGTTGTATGCCATAAAACACATAACCTTCTCACTATATGTATTTGTTTGTGTGTATGTATAAGTGTTGTCAAGATCTTTATTCAAATTAAGAGTGAAATATTTATATAGTAGGATTCCTTATCAATGGACAAACATATTTTTGTCCATAATATTGTTTTCAAATAATTAATAATCATTCCAACACAACTGAAATTAAACAACTATATAAAAATAAATATTTTTAATAATAAAGATAATATTTACTTTATATAATTGCTTAATTTCATTTGTGTTGGCATTATTATTATACAGGAGGATTGTATTATTCAACTTCTTATATTTGAACATATATCCTGAGTTTTTATGAGTTTCATTGTTTAAATTATATAAATAAAATTAGTCTGTTATATATATATGCTTTACTTTTTCTGTGCATCTAGAAGCAATAAAATTAGCAAAAGAACCAAAAAATTCACTGAACATTGAACAATAAGGTATAAAGCATATTAGTGCTGTTAAAAATATTTATAAAGTTTGTCAAGCGCTGGTGGCTGAGAGGTCAGCACAGCAGCCTTACAAGCAGTTGTCCTGGGTTTGCATTCACTTCCCAGCTGGCTGATGCTTTGACACATGGAAAAAAAAAATTATAAAGTTGATAATTGTTGAAAAGGATAGGAAAAATAGCCTGACAGATGTTTAATATAGATGGTAGGAGAATATTATAGATAGCTGAAATAAAAACAAAAAAGAGAGAAGCTTATTAAATGTAGTTTGATATATAGTTGCAGGCTTTTTAGATATAGACTAATTAAAAGCAGACTACTAAACAAAATAAATTTGAAAGAATTAGAAACATAAAAATAGTAAAAAAATATAAGAAAAAAAACTTTTCCTTGTCTCATAATTTCTTTAAAAATAAACTTTTATTATGAAGGGAAGGAAATGGATTGAGAATGTATTTAGAAGTGAAAGAATTAGGGAAAATGCATTGAAAGAGAGTATAGAAGATATTAAAAAATGAAATAAGTAAAGGTTCATGACTAAATCAAAAGTTTTAAATAGCCAAGAAATAAAAAATAAGAATTTGTTTTGGTTTGATGTGGGACATGTTATTTGCAAATTAATCGATGATATATATGTATATATGTATGCTTTAATCATGTAAAAGGCTTACATTAAGAAGTATACTAGAATAAATATGTTAAGAAATTGCAAGTAAAAGATAACTACCATTGACGATGTAAAAAAGAAATAACTGGACAGGTTGGTGGTTGAAAGGAGGGTTCATATGATGTTCAAGCAGCATAACTGGAGATTGATGTGGGATCCATATATCTCTAGCACTTGATTTTGATAATTAATCAATGCTCAAACATTGCATTCATTACTGACAATAAGCACATGGTATTGTTTCATCGTAATACTCTCTGTAGTCTAGTAAACCCAAGTTTTTTTCGAACAGATAATACACATGCAATATATATATTGAAATTAATTATTTTTTTATTGTTCTTGCTAACTAATTTAATTTGTATCTTTTTTAAATAAGAAAATAAAATGTTCAGTAGCAAATATAAACATTGTAATAATATTTACTTTACGCTTTTCGTTAAGAAGAGAACATATAATCAGTGAGACAAATAAGATTTTACTTTTCAAAAACCGGAACATACAGTCTCTTATCATCTCTGGCTTTAATATTTACTTCTGTCACTTCTTGGTAAAGTTGCTAACACAATTTCATTTCAATGTTTCATTTCCTCTATTACTTTTATTATTACTTTACAGTTATTTTCATTGTCTGTAAAAAATAAAAAAAATGTAAATAGTTTTTTTAAATAATCCGCTTTAAGAAATTTTCCTGATCTCTAGAAACGGAGATAATTAAATTTATTTTCTCTAAGGGGTCATTATTTTATTACACTTTTTCCTTTTCTTTCTTTTTTAATTTTTATTTTTTGAATTTAAGCTTAATTAAATATATATATTGCAAACAATTGCAATAAAATTATGATTTACATAACTCCGTATGAATTTTAACAACTATCGTTTACTCTTACCGTTTAAAGGTAAAATATCAATACATTTAATGTTTATTAAATTTGTTTAAATAATCGATGTTATAGATAATTTTTTTAAAATTCCAAACATATGCATTGATAAAAATTAAATCTTAAAATTGATACCTTATTAATTCAAAGACTGTGGGAAATGCCTAGAATCTATAATTATTCAAATTTACATTAGATGGCGTGGAAGTAGGGTCAAGAAAATTATTCCTGGAAAAAATACATATGACCCATTTCTATGTTTTAATGCTGGTTTATAGGTGAAATAAATCTAGTAAAACATAAGGTTGACATGGCAGCTATTTTGTATTTTGCTTATTCAAACAAAGATTGTTTTGATGATAGTGGGCTTATATTGAGGTAGAATGATTGATTATCTCACATATATTAATTTATAATAATAATAATCAAATGGTTAGTTGCTCAAAAGATAATGTGATGTTTAAGCACTAGAAATGACAATTTGAGTTCAATTCATGAATCTTTAAAGATATGAAAATATTTGAAGATGATGATTATAAGCTTAACAAAATATTACAAAAAACTCATAGAATTAGAACTAGTTTTAAAATGATAATAAACATATGTAAATAAGTTTGGTTCTAAGTGGAACTATTAAAAAATTGAAAGTAAGGATGTGGCAAAATCTGTTATTATTTGATAAGTACTTAAATAGTTATTGAAATATAGTAAATTGTTAATGGTTTAAAATTTAATGTTATATGCATCAGAAATATATTTATTTAAGGAGGAAAAATAATTGAAGACTTTACAAATATAAGTTAAAAAGAGAATAGAGAAGATAAGTTCAAACATAAGCTTGTCAATGAAGGAATATTAAAAAGTAATATTAAAAAGTATAAAATAAAAATATAATATTTATAAAAAAAAACTATGAAAAAATATGCTTTAAGACAGGAAAATATGGCAAATATAATGAAGTAATTTTGAAAGTTTTAAAAAAGAAGTAATATGGGGAATTATCTTAACAAAAGAATATAGTTATATATATTTAATAAAAAAAACAAGTTTGGAAAAGGAAAGTTTTTATGATGAGTGGATCCCTACTTTAATAAAATAACTAATGATAATCTTAAAAAAATATCTGTAATGTCATATTTTACATTTATATTAATATATAAATAGATTTGTTTGTTTGTGATTTTATAACTCAACAAATATTGCACCAATCTTGAAGAACCTTGCATGCTTTTCTTTCTCTTTTGTATAGAATTTTACCAGCATGTAATTTGTTGCTTTAATTGTTTTAAAGACATTTGTAATTTGTAATTTAAAAATGCATGAAAAATGTTTATCACTAAACATCACATGATCACCATATCATGCTAGCACATAACTGTTAGTAAACAGGCAAAAACTCTCCATATAGTAGTGCCACCCTGTGCTAACCAGAGTAATCAATGAATTCCAGAAGGCTTGTGCATAAAATTCCTATCTAGTGCCTACTCATCCAATATCCCCAGACTAGTTTCTGGCTTGTGGCCTTTGTCATTGAGGAACCTTGGATCTGAGAGCACTGCACCTAGATCCTAGGATCTAATGCAACTTTCCAACAGCCACCTTTTATCTCCACTTCACTGCAAAACTATGAGAATAAAATTGAAAACAATAATATTTTTAATCTAAGCTCAATAGCTTATATAGTCATATAGGTCTGAAACTCAATTCAGCACCCATATATTTTGGTGACTTTGGCTCTTTAACAACCATCACCATCATTATCCTATTAGGCAGGATTGGTGTTAAACCACTAAACATCACATGATCACCATCTTATACTAGCACCTAACTGTTAGTAAACAGGCAAAAACTCTCCATATAATAGTGCCATATTGTGCTAACCAGAGTAATCAATGAATGACTATATAAGCTATTGAGCTTAGATTGAAAATATTATTGTGTTTTCAATTTTGTTCTTATAGTTTTGTAGTGAAGTGGAGATAAAAGGTGGCTGCTGGAAGGTTGCATTATATCCTAAGATCTAGGTGCAGTGCTCTCAGTTCCACAGCTCCTCATTGATGAAGGCCACAAGCAAGAAACTAGTCTGGAGATGTTGGATGAGTAAGCACTAGATAGGGATTTTATGTACAAGCCTTCTGGCATCCATTGATCACTCTGGTTAGCACAAGGTGATACTACTATAAGGAGAGTTTTTTGCCTGGAGCAAAAATTAGGATATGACAGATAAAGTAAGAAAGCAAAGGTAGTAGAGATGTATATGTTATGGTAGGGACTAACAATTTGTTAGAGCCATCAGAGAGAGTAATGGATGAGTATGTAGAATTGATTAGGAATTTGAGGGAGATTAAAGAAAAAGTATGGGTAGTTGGAGTATTACCAAGATTTGATAAGAGGCATTTGTTAGATAGGGCATGTTCTATAAATGAGAGAGCGAAAAAATTCTGTGAGAGAAATAATGTTGTGTTTGTGGATGTATGGGATTGGAAGGAGGGAGTTATATAGTAAAGATGGATTGCACTTAGGAAAACAAGGAAGTGAAGTTCTATGGAGTCTGACATTTAAAGAATATAATTTGGAAAACTTTTAAAGGGGGGTAGGCTTCTAATTGTAATATTATCAAAAAGAAGAAGAATGGATGGGATATAAGAAATAAGCAAAAGATAGTTGATTTAGATATAAGAGTAGATGTGGAGAGGGAATGGTTCTGTAAGATTAATGGTAAGAAAGTTTGTTATAAACGTAATGGAGAAGAAAGAATTAAAAGAATTTATAAAAGAGTAGTTAGGAAAGAAGAAATTTTTAAAATTGTGTTTTTAAATATGCAAGGTGGTAGGAGACCAGAAAAGTGGCTCGAATTAAATAAAGCAATTGAAAATGAAGAGCTTGGGGATATTAGCAGTAGTGGAAACTCATCTAAGAGAAGAAGAAGAACCTATTTTGGAAGAGGTGGTATGGCAGGATATAAACAGAAAAGAAAAAAAGGGGGTGGTGGTATAGGTGGTATTTCAAAAAAATATTTAAATATTGTTAAATGTCAAGAGCATTTGTGGTTTGAAATAAAGTTGGGTAGACAAGAATGGATGGTGGCAGTAGTATATATAGCCACTGGAGATAGTCAAATTGTGAGTGGAACAGTAGTATATATGAATGCCTAGTTAAGGATATATAGAGGTTTAAAGAAAAGGGGAAGAGAATAATGGTTTTAGGGGATATGAATGGACATATTGAAGAAATTGATGCTGTAGATAATAAGAATGGTCAGTTTTTAAAGAAATTTTGTCAAAGAGTAAATTTGAGCATTGGGAATTTATCAAATATGTATGAGAGACAATACACATGGTCTGGAATAATGTATTTCACACAATAGATTATGTATTGGTAGAGAAAAAGGGAATGAATAAAATATGGAAAATTAAGGTATTTGATAATGAAGAGAGAGTATGTAATAGTGATCATAACTTTATTGTAATAGAAATGGTTAGTAATGTGATGGAGGATAGAAATAAATGTAGAAACAATAGTGAAAGATGTGGATGGAGAGTGAATGATAAGAATAAGTTGGAAGAGTATAAAATAAAAGTTGAAAAAATCATGGAGCAGTTGGTTGGGGATGAATATAAGGACTGGTGTGGTGAAATAAAAAAAGTGACAAATAGGGTTTTAGTTGAGAATATGCAGAGGAATAAAAGTAATAAAAATGAGAGTTAGTAAAAGTGTAAAAGAGAGGAAAAAAGCATGCAGAGAATATAAGTGTGCTATTAAGAATAAAGAAAGTGAAAACGATATTAATGCTAAATGAGGAAAGTACTTAGAAAAGAAAAAGTTGGCTAAAATGGATAATTATAGAGAGAGGATGAAGTTAAATAGTAAATTGTTGGAGGATATTAATAAAAGTGGAAGTGATAGAAGTAAAAAAATTTGGAATTACATTAAAAGGAGAAATGTAGGGGAAAGAGAGATAGTATTAATATATGATGAGGGAATAGAAAGTAGCTTTAGAGAAGAGGTAGAGAGAATCTTAAATAGATATGTAATGGATATAGAAAAGATGTTGGATGTGAAGGAATTAATGATAGAAAACATGAAAGCAGGTAGTAATGGGAATATTAGGTTCACAAAAAATGAACTGAATGAGGCAGGGAAGAGATTGAAAAGTGGAAAGGTGAGAGGTTTAGATGGATGGGCAGCAGAGATGGTAATGAATTTAGGGCATAGAGCAAAAGCAAAGTTATTATCGTGTTTTAACAAGATGGCACAGAAGAGAGTTTTTCTGGGTAGTTGGAGTAATATAAGAATAAGATTATTATTTAAAGGAAAGGGTAAGGATCATACAAAGTTAAATAATTATAGATCGATAGCGGTAACATCAGTTTTATATAATGTTTTCTCATATATGGTAGCTGGAAGAGTTGTAAAATGGAAAGAGAATAATGTAATGGGGGAAATGCAAGGAGGTTTTAGGTCAGATAGGCGAATAGGAGATAGTTTGTTTGTAGTTACACAACTTATGGAGATGAGTAGGACTTCAGGTAGATCATTATATATGAGTTTTATAGATATAGAGAAAACATATGATAGAGTAAATAGAAACAGATTATGGGTAAGGTTAGCCAATTTGGAAATGGATGAAGATTTAGTAAATATTATTAAGAAATTATATGAAAATAATTATTATACTTACCAATTAGGGGATATAGAATCAGTTAAAGTTAAAAATGGGGTGGGATTAAGGCAAGGATGCCCTATGTCACCTATTTTGTTTTTGTTGTTTTTAAGTGAAATGGAGAAAGCAATAGAAAGACTATGAAGAGGGGTAGAGATACTGTTAATAGGTGGCAAGGGAGTATATACTTTTTCAGGTCTTTTTTTGTGGATGATATCTTTTTGTGTGCAGAAAAAAGAGAAGATATGGAAATTATGATGAGGACATGTGCAAGGGTGGGTAGAGAGATGGGGATTAAATTTAGAAAAATCAAATATAATGATGGTTAATACTGGGGAAAGAGAAGATGTAGAATTTTTATTGGGGGATATAAAGTTAAGTGTGGTGGATAGATATAGGTATTTGAAAATTATCCTATGTAATCAGGAAAATTGTTTGGATGAATGGGAGAAAAAATTGGTAAATGAAGCAAAGAAAAGAAAGGGTTTAGTAAAGAAACTAACAGTATTTTCATATAATAAATATGATGTAGCTAGAATTGTATGGAAGGGAGTTGCAGTAGCAGGGTTAGCATATGGTAATGATGCATTATGTGTTAGTAAAAGGGTTTTAGATTATTTAGAGAAAGTACGAAGGGAAGTAGGAAGACATGCATTAGATGCAGAGATGTGGACAGCAAAGGAGGCAATTCAAGAAGAAATGGGATGGTCAAGTTTTTATATGAGAGATGCAAAAAGTAAAATGAAAATGTTTGCTAGGTTGCAGTTTATGGATAGTAAAAGAAAAGCCAAAATAGTATTTAATTGGGTTATGAGTAAAGGGCAGGTAACAAGATGGGTGAGAAAGGTAATGCAGTATGCAAAAGATTTGGATAAATAATTTATATCAGTATGATTGTGTTAGGAGGATTGTTGATGTTATAGTGGTAAGGAATGGGATAAAAGAATAGAAGCATTAATAAAAAATAGGGAGTTGGAGAGATGGAGAACTAGTATGGAGGGTAAGATAGAAGTAAATGGAATATTTGATGCGAGTTAATTTATGATAATAGTAAGGAAAGTAGTTTATTGTTTAAGGCTCGAACAGGATTTTTAGCAAAAGAGTATATACATGTAAATGGAAAACTATGGGTGATTTAGTGTGCAAATTGTATAAGGAAGCTATAGAAAATATTAGGCATCTGTTGATTGAATGTAAATGCTTGAAAGCAGAAAGGGTACATATAATGATGTTATGGGAGAATAGGTATGAACAAAGTGACTATACAGAAAGTGAGTTATTAGTTTTTATGCTGGGTTTGCGAAAAGATAAGGGGAATTTAGATATAAGGCCATAGAGTTGACAAAGATTATGTTGTGGAAATGGAATGGGGCAGAATATGGGAAGACTTAGAGTGGGGAATGGAAAATAAAGTGGCTAACAGGTTTATCTGGGAATAATTGCTGAGATATTCTTGACTTCGTTTACAGGTTTATCGGCATAATTGCTGAGATATTCTTGACTTTGTTTAAGGAGAAGCCAAATACATCACATCACATCACATCAGCCTGTTTAAAAATGATTATTCTAATTGCTTTCCAATGATATCATAAAAAAGAAAAATAAGGACAACACTGATTGGGAACACTGATTAAAAGATCACAGATTTAGAACTTTTTTAAAAAAAATTAAAAGTATAGTTTTTGATATAGTAAGGTAAAATTTGATTTTATGAATATATTTTAAATTAATTAAATTGCATTTGTAATCACTTATTTAATTTCTCATTTGAATAATGACTATGTGGATTAGTTATAATAATGAATTTGATAAACTTTTAGGATTTCAATTTTAATTAGATTCATTTTAAAATGTTATTGGTACAGCAAGAGAAATACTGCTGAATTTGATAAATATTTACTATAAAATTGATAAACTTTTAGGATGACAGTTCAAATATATTTAACACATGAAAAAATAAAATTTTAAAAATGTTGTGGGTTACTGAATTTGATAAATGTTTACCATGTTCCTATAAGTATATTTTCATATGATAAAGTAAGATGTTATGGTCTGTATACTGAAATACATACCAGAAAAATGAAGAGATATTAGTTTTTTTATAATTCAGATAAAATTTTATTGCATAAATGCATTTTAAATTACCATTTTGACTACATATTAAATTTCTCAATTGATTTTAAAATGTTATAGCCATTTTAAAAATTATCACATGAGAAATATAAAATAATTTATTTTAAAATTATTGTTTACTGTAAAAAATAGAGTCATATATCACATGTTCCCATTTCTTTTAAGCTTGTAAAATATAAAGAAAGAGCTTTGCTAATTACCCAACAAGCTTTGTGATAAATGCTTAGCCAGAGAAAGCATTTAAAATATCTCTAACAGAAAACCACATCCAAACCCTTGACCAATAATTTTGTGCTTTGGCACTCCTCAGAGAGGTGCTAGGATAGTTTCAGACACTACATCTAAAAATTCCAACCTAAAGCCAGCATTTATCTTAGAGTTAACTATTGAATAGAAAATCTGAAATTTTCAGACACTTAAATGTCTTCAAACCCAGCTATCTAACTCAAATAGCTTTATGGGGCTGAGAGATCTTCAGCCAAACAATATATTACTAGTCTTAACAATATAATGTCAATTAAGACTTAAAGCAAAGACTATAAATAGGTAATAAAAATAGAGTCATATATCACATGACCCCATTTCTTTTATTGTCTCAGCCCCATATAGCTATTTGAGTTAGATAGCTGGGTTTGAAAACCATTTAAGTGTCTGGGATTTTCAGATTTTCTATTCAATAGTTAACTCTTAGATAAATGCTCACTTTGGGTTGGTATTTTTAAATCTAGTGTCTGAAACTACCCTAGTGCTTCTTTGAGGAATGTCAAAGCATGAAACCATTGGTCCGGGGTTTGGGTGCGGTTTGCTGATAGAGATATTTTTAATGCTTTCTCTGGTTAAGCATTTATCACAAAGCTTGTTTGGCAATTAGCAAAGCTCTTTGTTTATTGTTTATTGTATTTAATAAAAGTAATTTTTCTTTTTGCATTACTGTTGTTGATAATTAATTCTTATAAATATTGCCTAAATATATTTTAGTTATCAAACGTTCTATTAAAGCAAGGAGGCATCTAGAAAAATAGTGAGAATTAGTGAGTAAAAATTTTTATTTGGTATTCAATACATCAAAAATGAAATACATAAATGTATTTTAATTATCAAACTTTCCATAAACTTGATGGTACAGCTATTGTTCGTAAGTGGAATACATAATTTTTTTTAATTATCAAAGTTTGTAATAATAGCGATGGAACAACTAGATAATGAGAGAATTTGTGGGGGAAATTTTTATTTGGTATTCCATAAATCAAAAATCAAAAATGGAATTTACATAATAGAATATTATCCTTCTTATATACATTTCAATAATCAACAACATTATATTCCTTTATTTTTATTGTATTAATTCATGAAAAGCCATGAGTCTGATAATTAAAATATATTTAAAGAATATTTATAATACACGAGTTATCAACAGCAGTTAAAACTGACCTACAACATTGTTTATTAAAGCATCATAATAGTTATTTTTTATCTGCAGTTAATATCACTTGCATTATTATTTCATGTAAATATGTTATAATTATCAATTACATGTTAGTATTTTAACTTAATAACCCGAACAAAGCCACAGATACTGTAATACATATATATTTAAAAAAAAAAAAACGAATAGAATTTATTTGCAAAATAGAAAGTTTTGTCACGTGATCTTCACTGCCCCTTTTTTTAAAATATATATATAATTGGTATGCAATGACGGTTTAAAACAACAAATATGTTAGTAAGATAATAAACTTTTGTTTAGATTTAAAAAAATAATAATGAAAAAGAAGCTCTTCTAATTTATTTATGAAGTTTTTTTTTTTCTAAAACAAAGTTTAAACAAAAAGTTTATTTAAAAGCAAAAACATTCTCAAATCGAAAGTTAAATTAAAACATACAAAAACACCACAAATATCTTAATAAAAAACAATAATTAAAATTTTTTGTGTCTTTAAAAACAAATCAACACTGCCAAAATTCAGATCAACATATTTCGATGAAAGATTTGTGTTTGATATATATCTTTTCATCTCTTTCTTTACTATTCATATATATAAATAGAAATAGATAAAGCGACAGACAATTTATAAAAAATAATATTCCAAATTATCACTTAATATGCATTTTTAAAAGAGGGGCACTAAAAGATATTCTAAGTGGAATTATTATATTATTTACATCATCATTATGATCATTAAATCAAAAGGAAATCTCCATTTTACTGCTATCTTAAGCTTAAGTAACCAGCAATTGCCAGATGCACTTCAATCACTATCTTTAACACTTCGATCTTTCTTTTTAGATTGTTTTCTGTTTTTGCCTTTGTCAATGTGATTTAATATTTAAAATTGGAAGAAAAGCAATTAAGCATAAACAATCACTTTAACTTCACTTTACATATATAGCTAAAAACTTGAAATTCCAATCAGAATAAGATTTTGAATTCAAGTCAGTATAACAGATCTAAATTCAGTTCAATAACTATATATTTTGATAATTACACGTCTTATTCCCCTGGTTAGGGATGATAAAATAACAAATTACTTAGCTTTCCAATTCACACAATGTGATAAAAAAAATCAATTTTGTTCATTCTAGCGCCATCTATTGTAATATTAAGTCATTAAAGACTACCAAATCTATTTAAATTCACTTATTCACACTATTTTATGTTTTCTTTTGCATTATCAATGAAGCTCAGGACACAAACTTGAAAGATTTATACCATTGTGATAATGGAGTCTATCAAATTTGCCACATGTCATTCCTGTGTTTTTTTCAATGTACTAATTAATTAGATTGCTCATAATCAGTGTTTCCTCTAAGTTGTGCATGTGTGCATGCGCAAATAAATTTTAAACATAGCGCACATGAAAAATATTCATGCGCACAAAAAAAATTTTTCCATGCAGAAAATAAAATTGCACATGCATATGAAATCCATATAAAAAAATAAAATGAAAAAAAATTGAATCAAATGTAGTTTTAAATTTAAATAAACTGCCAACTATAGTATTTGTGTATAGGTATAGATGACAGCACATTTATCGTTGATGAGAAACAAGGCTGGAATTACCGTAATGCTTGTACGCCATATGTAAAGATTGCATCATCGTTTATCAGTGTTAAAATTGCCATATTTTTGTTAAAATTTAAAGTCAAAATCATTACCAGCTTTTATTATTGAATATATGTGTTTCAATGATATAATTTTGTGAAAATAAATATTTTTAAAAGTATTTTTACAGTATAGGGTTAAAAATGAGTTTGAAAAGAAAAAGAACAGCTAATGAATTTAAAATTGAGTGGCTTAATGAATTCCTGGAAATTGATACTCTGAAAAATCATGATAAATTACAAATTCAGTTAAAAGAAATATTCGTATTTAATGAAGAAAAGGATGTAATTTGTAATTACTGCCAAGACGGAGAGATATGTAGTGATTTTGTTAGTGGAAAAATGTGGGATTGCATATGGAAATTGGACTTTTTAAAATGGCATTTAATTAGTAAATCACACTTAGAAAGTGTACAAAAACTGAAAAATAAAAATGCTTCATTATCAGCAACTGGTTTGGTATGGTTTTTAAAAGAAACACCAGAAGATTGTGAGAAGAAGAAATCAAATCCTGAGGAAGTAAAAATTTTAATTGATAATCTATTATTGGCAATTAAAATGAACATATCTTTGTTTTCGGTTTGAGAAATAAATAACCACATGGCAAAATACGTCCATATTCCAAAAAGTTGGGTAGTAAAAACTATGCTTTTTCATTTTTGGAAGTGGTGAATATTGTTGTAAAAAATGAAATAATAAATGAAATTAAAATGGCACATTTTCATACTTTAATTGTTGATGAAAGCACAGACATTTCTATAACCAAATGTTTAATTTTATATTTTAAGTTTAGAAAATCTGCTCAATATAAAACTATTTTTGGTGGGATAATCCAATTAAAGACATGTTATTCCTCTTCAATTTTTTCTGCAATTTTACAATTTTATGAAGATAACCAAATTGATTTGCAAAAGCTGATCATGTTTACATCTGATGGTGCATCCATAATGCTTGGAAAATGAAATGGTGTAGCAGCTAAATTAAAGCAGAATGTACCACATTTGGTGCAACAACATTTGGTGCAACAACATTGTGTTGCACACCAAGAAAATTTATGTATTTTGGATGCATGGAAAGAAGTAAAAGCCACGTAAAATTGAAACAGTGGTGAGAACTGTTTATACATTATTCTCAAGATCCGTGACAAAAACAAGTAAATTTAAAAAGATTATTGAAGCTTCACAAAATAAATCTATAGCTTTCCAAGCCATTAATGAAGTGAGGTGGTTGTCAAGACATTTTGCAATAAAAGCAATTATTACAAATTATGAATCATTAATTGAATATTTTAATCAAGATAAAGATGATCCAATTTTCAAATTTTGTTTGAAAAAGTTAAGCAACATTGAATTTCAAATAAATTTAGAACTTTTGTCTTCAATTTTAGAAAAACTCAGTGCTTTATGTCAAATTTTTCAATGCCATGAATTAACACTCATAGATGCTTTTCAATTTTCTCGTGAAAAATTAATAAAATCAAGGAAAAACATCTTGGAAACATGGCATGAAACAATAAAATAAGCGTGCTTTTAAAAAAGACTAATGATTTAAATATAACTATAAAAACAGATGATATGTTAAAATTTAGTAATTTATTATGTGAAAATTTGGAAGAAAGGTTTCCAACAGATGAAATAGAAGATTGGATATCCTTTGATGTTTCCAGTTTATTATCCTGTGATTTTAATTATGGATTCGTGGAAATTGAAAAATTGTGTTTAAAATATAATGCTTTTCTTACAGATAAATCTGTTATAAGCAAACAGTATAATGATTTTAAATATGCAGTGTGAGAAAAAATTAAAATTAAACAAATAAAAGATTTTGAAGAAATGGTTATATTTAGTTTGAATAATGAACAATTTAAAGATCTATCCAAATTACTAGATATCGGAGACACTTTTCTGGCCAGTAGTGCAAATTGCAAGCGTGGTTTTAGTTTGATGAATTTGATTAAAATGAAACAAAGAAATTGATTGCAAGAAAACCATATGGATATGCTGATGAGAGTAAAATCATATATGAATGACGGAAACAATGCAAATTTAAGTAAAGTTTATGCAGAATGGTTAAAACCAAAAGACAGGAGAGAGAAGTTATAAAATAAATGCCATTAATAACAAATGTAATCCTTAATTCTAGAATTGTTCAATAATAAGTAATTGTGAATTGTTGTTCTTGTTTGTTTGTTTTGACAAATATGTTAATTGAAAAAATTAGAAGCAGTCAACGTTTTTACATTGTAAGTATTTAAATTTTCTTATTTTTCATTTGAATGGAAAAGGGAAGCCACAGTAATCAGCTAAATTCTGTCTTCAAAAACTAATGATTTGACTTTATTTGAGAGTAGTTTTTTCATTGTGTTCCATTGTAATGTATGTAATACAAGTGGTATGCTGTAAGATCGAGTCAATTTGTATAAGTAGGTACAAAATTTGGCTGAATATTAATACTATTCTTGTATTGTCTTTTTTTTATTATTATATGTGCTTTTTTAAATTGCTGCACAAAATTTTTTTGCTTTTGAAAAAACTGCACACACTTAAAAAAGTGTGCATACAGGTCACAAAAAATTAGAGGGAACACTGCTCATAATGTGCCATAATTTCAATGTGGTAATATTTTTCAAGTAAAAGTTTAGACTAAATCTGATCGAGTATCCTAAAATTTATTTATTTATTTTTTTCCACGATATTCATAAAATACTTTATCACCATTATAAAGCATTAAAAACCTTTCTATATTAGGGTTCAACTTTAACTTGCACACAGAGTCACAAAAATGTCAAATCCTGAATTATTCTGATGGTGAAAAGGGCAATTTCATTGCTGTAATGTTTTTCAAGTAAAAGTTCATATTTTCACCATTAATTTTGAATTTTCACCATTAATTTTGAATTCAGTTTATAACCCTGACATCATAATTTTTGTCTTATTATTTAGCCATAATTCTGTTTTAATTAATTTTAGCTTTTATAATAACATCAGATTATGATGTTTATGTTTTTATGTTTTTCCCTAAAATCTAAATCCACATTTATCTATGGATGCGATTTTATCTTATATTCAGTACAAAAGTTAAATTTGAATAGTGATCATATGAACCATAACTCGTATCAATGTAAGAACCAGTATGTTTTGTCTATTATTTTTACCTATGGTTCTATTCCCAGAATGATATTATATATAAAACAATTATCATGATTTCTTATAACTAATATCATAAAAATTAAGTATCAAGAAAAAATACATTAAAGTAGAATAATAATGTAGCATTAATTGCATGAAAAAATAAAATATTTTATGGTTATAATAATGACAAATGTTTCAATATCACTAATAATTTTTGTTTAATTTAATCATAGATCTTGATTTCTCTGTAGAAACATGATTGATGAGCATAAGGTTAAATTGTCCACATTACTTTTTGACATTTTTTATAATTCATGAATGAATCCATAAACTAATCTCTAAGCTAATCTTTAGCTAACCTTGAAATTAACCTTAGATTAATCTCTGAATTAACGTCTGAACTAACTTTTGAATTAATCATCTTGTAAAGTTACTCTGCCATCAATTAAATCAATAGTAATTTTATAAATAACAAAAGTAATTTTAATTTTGAATAATTAAAAGTTATTTTACATTGGATTATTTAAACTAATATAAATGGATTTCAATACACTTGAATATTGTGGAATGGGATGATGTTTTAAATAATAGTGAGTTCTAAAAAAAAAAAAAAAGACATATTTTAAAAAAGAAAAAATAACATTACTTTTCTATATAAAGTATATTGATTTTCCCCTCCATTTGTATTTCACATTTGCATATATTTTTGTCTTCATAATGAAGTGGTTTCTTCTTTTTTATAATCTAAAGCTGGTGACTTTTTGTAAACTTCACTGAAGGGGAACTTACCTTTAAGTTATAAAGAAAAAAGAAATGACTTCATTACCACTGATAAACAAATATATGGAAATTTGAATACAAAGAATATTCTGTAAAGATATTAAGAAGAACCTTTTAAATAAATTATGATACAAGATCATAAACTAGTCTAAGTCACTTGCATTAAAGCTAAAAATTTATCTTTGGTAATCTTCTCATTTATATATAATATACTTTTAATGATAAATGTGTTATTAATTTGTTGATAACAAATATGGCATAGTGACATCTGTATATAGCATAGTGTATTTGATTGAAGATAGAATTTTTACAACATTAGATTGTACACACTACTTAAATCTAACAGTAAATTGAGAAAATACATTTATTATCATAAAATGAAAGAAACAAAATAAGAAAATTGAAATATTTTTAAAGTTATTAATTTTAGATTTATTAATAAATGTATACATTTTATATTTAACAAATTTAAAGTAGGACTTTTTATATTAATTTTAAAATGTCTTAAATAATATTTTAATTAAAATAGTATATAATAGGACTGACTAATCATTATTAATAACAGTTTTTTTTAAAAAATCAAAATATTTTGTTAAATTACTCAAATCCAAGTTCTAATTATGAGATCCATTTAGGAGGATCTTTTTCCTCTGACAAGAGATATTTTAGATTATGTAATAATTTATTTTCACGTATTTATTTGATAATAACATTAGTAATATGCAACAGCAAATATACATTAAGCCAAATTATGCATGTGAATATACATATATTGTAAACATACATTATATATATCTTCTTAAGAGTTAACTTTTAGATAAATGCTTATCTTGAGTTTTTTTTTTTAAAATCTGGTGTCCTAGCTCCTCACTAAAGAGAGCCATAGCTCAAAACCAGTCTGGGGATAGATGATTTAAATGTTTTCTCTTGTAGCATTTATCATTTAAAAAATAAGCTTGTTTAGAGATATTAGAATGCTTTTTATATTATATATATTGTAACACTGCAGGAAAATACAGGGCCATACCTCAGGTAATCGTCACCAGTATGTAAACATCAACTGCCTTTAATTAATTAGCCATTGGTAACTTTTTAGAAAATTGGGGTTTAAACCATGAGGAATGTGAGGAATTGTATTTTTATCCTCAAGTAAAAAAAATTTTTTTATAAAAACCAAACTAAATAAAAGGTAGTGTATGGACTTTGAAAAATATCATCTTCATGCCAATGCAGGAATCACTGTCATCATCATCATCATCTGGATACCTACACTAAATATAACCCCCCCCCATACCATATAGCTGTTATGCACAAATTTAGCTCCGGGAGCAACAGCTCTATAATATATTACTGTGAAAAAGAGGGAAATAAATAAATTAGCTTATTATAAATAATCATAATCAATGCATGGGTTTCTCCTACTTATAAATAACTAGTTTTATTGGGATTATCAAGAAGAAAAAACTAAATCTTAGAATATAAACTGTCATGATATAAAGTCACACACACATAACACTTCATGAAACAAGAATTGGATAAAGTAATTAAGACTAGAAAGAATATTTCTTAAAAAACAATTATTTAACACCTAATTAATAACAACAAACAAATGACATGATGGTAGATAATTTCAAACATCCATTTCATCAAAAAAAAATACATTTTTACAAAATTACATTAACTAACAAATTAATTTTTATTCATGGATTAAGTTTAGATTCATGAGATTCTTTCTTTAAAATTTTTAAGAGTTTGTTAATTATGTACACAAAAAATCAAATATATGAATCTTTGATTCTACCCAGAGGGCAAATTGAGAGACCAAAAAAAAAAAACATTAAATTTATGAAACAAAAAAAATTCTATTAATAAAAATAGTGTGTACACATAATAAAAAGTATATCTATAGCCATGGATTTAGTGATGGAGTCCTTTTCACTTACAATTTCCAGTTTTCTATCCAATGGAGCTTTTTCTTAAAGGCTTCTTAGATATTGCATGGCTAAGATATTCCTTTCCTGGTCTTTATCAAATCCAAGTACTTGAAAAATAGCAAAATGTATCCATTTGGTTCCCCTCTTGAATTTTCAGGTGAGACAGATGTAGACAAAGACCCTGGTTGAAGGCTGGCTAGGCTGCAGACTGCTTCAAGGAGGTTTTACCTTCCCTACATTTTCTTCCAGTGAAGATAGATTACATGGAGGAAAATGATACTTAGCTTTTAGTTGAACTTAGCATATAGTTTTTGTTGTATAAACCATTTCTAGTGATAAACTCATAGTATGCTAAAAGCTTGATGCAAAAATCTGCTATTTTATTCAATAGCTTGGTATCAGCTGGATTAAGCTTGGACTGCTCTACTATCTTTTTCAGCAGCAGAATTAAGATCTGACTGTTTCTTCAACAGTTAAGTTAGCAATAAAATCTTCTTTTTCAGCAGCAGAATTAAGATTTGACTGCTTTCTTCAACAGTTAAGTTAGCAATAACCTTTCTCCAAACACTTGGATATAGTTAGTAATTCACACCCTCACATATATTTTTTAGAACATCTTGTCTACAAGCAATTACAATCTGTCTCTTACATTACTATTTTCATGACAACTAATTAAATAAAAGTTCATAATCACAATTATTCAGCTAATTATCTACTTAATCATAGATTTAATAACAAGAATTTAACAACATAAAATTCTTGACATGCCTTTATAATTAAAAATCAAATCTTGCAAAAACAACAACAGTATAATCTGTTAATTGCACTGATTAGATTTTTCTTTTTCATTAACTAGAGATAGGAAAACAACTCTGATTAATCAGACATAAAAAATTTACAAAGTTATTAAAATCTTATTTTGTTCTTCCCTTTCTTCTATTTTTAAAAAATACTCTTAAATATATTTAATGTTTGAGAATTTTCATACCATCATATGGGGATTTTACAATGATTGAATTAAATAATGACTCTTTAATAAAAAATAGGTCTAAGAAAATTTAAATATTATTTCACCCCATTAATAAATTTTTTTTTAAATTTTCATATCTAAGGAATATGCTGCCAACTATTGACTTATTTATTTATTTTTTCTAGTGCAACTATGTAACCAACTAGTTGCATTACCCTGGTTCTATATGGGAAATCAAATTGAGTTGAACCCTTTTTTGATATTTTACTTTGATTCAATCAATTTCATTTCACTACAACAAAAATTTGTTAGTCACACTTTGCTGTGCATCAACATTTCCACAGATGTACAAGCTTGGATACAATTTATTAAGCCTTGTTTGGCCATTTTTCAAAAGCAATTGTCTCATTTATTTGATCTATTGTTAGTCACACTTCATTGTACATTAGCATTTATACAGACTTACAAGCTGGGATATAACTTTTTATGCAAGTCGTGTTAGGCTATTTGGTCACTGGTAACAGACTCATTTATTTGATCCATTATTTTTTTTCTTGAGATGAGATTACTATTGCCCTAATACATGCATGCCTGCCCCTGGCAGCATGACAAACAGAAAACCTCATTACAGAATGCAAGTTTGCATGCAACATGAGCATCATAAAAGCTATCTCACTTTAATCATAAACACAACCTACTACCCAGAGGGCACATTGAGAGAAAAAGTAACCGAAAATGTTTGCCAATGTTGAATACATTGCTCATTTACTTTATTATGAGTCTGTGCCTGGTAGACAATTCAGTATTCTATTGATAAAAAACCCATCTCTTCTAAGGGACTTATTTGAAAAAGATTTAAACCTTAGGTAAATGTAGTGCAGAGATAAAACATTGGGGCATCATGAACACAATGCATCCCTAAACCTATAAGAATATCACTATCCACCATCAGCACTGAAGACAAAGCTACACTACTTCCTAATATTTACCCTCAATTTCTTCAAAGAATTTTCTTCTTTCCTCTGTCTTGCTTATTTTTGTTTCCTTGGTCAGAAGTACAACTGCATCCTCCTTTAGGAGACCAAGGATCATGATCAGTTCTTCGATAATAACTATCTGTGTTGTGAGATTATATACTCCTGGTTTGTCCAATTATTTGTATTCTGTTATGAGATGAAGAACAATATTCCTGATGAGTATTTCCTTTGTGAATGTTTAATCCACTTTTGGATCTTCTAACTATTTGGGTTCAGGTAGAATTATTTATGTCAATAGTTGAACTCCTCTTTCTTTTCCATGGTGGCACTTTATTTTTTCTCTTATGATGACATGGTGGTATCTTGATTTTTCACTTCCCATATTGAATAGCATTCATGTTTGGATTATTATCTTATCTGTATATTGATTTAGTTAGATATTTTAATCCCCCTTCTTTTCAGCATATGCAGGTTTGCTGTTGTTAAGTGCATTTAACAGTTCAGTCACCTGCTTAATTGTATTCTTATCAGTGCCAATCAACATCCTTTTAATATGGCTTGGAGAACTATCCCTTAATATTCTTATTATTTGTAATTCTAAGGCATGATCTGCAGTGAAATGCTCTTGATTTTGTTACTTGCTTTCAAAAATTAGAGTGTATGGCTCACTAGGAGGACATTTCTCTTGAGATACTTTATATTTAACCCCTTCCTGGCAATCCTCACTCCAATAGCACTTTATGATTGCCTTGAACTCTATAAAATTATGAGCATGGGTGAATCCCACCATGCCCGGGTTACACTTTTGAAGATGGCTACAAGCTATCACTATCTTTGCCTCTTTAAATATGGCATGAATGCTGAAATATTCCAGACTATTGATTAATTCAATAGGTTCCTTACCAGCATTTTCTAAAAAAGCCCTTATTTTGAGAAACTGGTTTACAATTCCAGGCATTTGGTTTGTATATTGACTCTTTATCTTTACTTCATGAATTTCTTCTTTTTTAATGTACACACCGCAGTTTTGCTTTTAGATAACTATCTTCTCTATGATCACCCTCCAATTGTTTTACTATTTCTCAGATTCTATCATCATCTCTGACCTGCAGGAATTTAATTTGATTAGCCAGGTCCCATATACACTCTTCTATCAATTCCAGGCTTCACTGATCTTGCCTCCTGCACTTAGCTAATTTTATTATCCATTACTTCTTGTATTTCTTTTATTTTCATATCTGTTCTTCTCTTTGTTTTGTCTCAATTCATTCAGAACTTCTTGAATCTGTTTGAGTTGGTCTGGTATTTCATTAGGCATATTTTATTGTTTTCATCAACTTTCTGTGGCATATCTACTTTTATTTCTTTCAATATTCTTCTGTTATTTTTCTATATTCTGCTTCTGTTTGTTGATTCATTATATGTTGGTTTCTTTTTTTATTCCCTTCTTCTCTTTGTTTATTATCATCTTTTCTTTGTTGGTCTCTCTTTTTATTTTCTTCTCTTTGTTTATTATCATCTTTTCTTTGTTGGTCTCTTTTTATTCTCTTCTCTTTGTTGGTCTTTCTTTTTATTTTCTTCTTCTCTTTGCTTATTATCATCTTCTCTTTGTTGGTCTCTCTTTTTATTGTCTTCTCCTCTTTGTTGGTCTCTTTTTAGTATCTTCTTTAAACATTTCTAATAATTGAGAGAACATGGAAGCCTTCTCTTTTCTTTGAATTCCTTCCATTGGTTGCTGATCTTTTTTTTTTTTTTGGATTATGTTCTTCAGTCTTTTTCACTTTTTCTCTTGTCAACATATATGTTTCTATTGTAGATTTTTATTCTTCCAAAAAAGACTGTAATGAATTATTTTTATACAAGAACTGCAAATCTGAACATAAAAATATAACTCATAAAATAAGCTTGACATCACTTTCTCTTCCATGCAACCATATTTCACCTTACCTAACACTACTACTATATTATCATTATTCCTAATCTGCCTTTCTTTCAATTTTATTGTCTCAATAACTGGTTTTATTTCATTGATTTATTTCCCCTGCTTTATTCTCCAATTCTATCCTGTTCATGTGTGTGTGTGTTACTGATATTCATTTCTATTCTCTTTTTATTATAAGTACATATGCATGTACAAACACAAGTTCATGTCAAGAACCATTTATCAAAACTTTTTTTTAGATATCTGATGAGAATCCAACAGCAAAATAATGTATAGTGACTTGCAATTTTTGGATAGATACAGAATTCAATTACATGATTATAAGCATGCAATGCAGCATGAACTCCCCCAAAGGTCTATCTCAATTTAGATACTATAAGGTACCACAACCCTTGATGTAAAATAAAAATATAAAAAATCTTTGCAAAACCCTGCTCCTTTGAGTCTTAGGGCTGGAAAATATAAACTATGCCTTGCTCATTTTTTTTTTGAGACTTAGAGGCTGAAATCATGGTAGGACTATGTTAACTGGGCGATGATAAACAATCAAAAAAAAATCTGAAAATCTGAGGGTTGGAGCATGGCCTGAGGAAAAATACTCCATGGAGTTGCATGAAAAACACTGCATCCTCAAACCAACAACAAAATACTTCATCCATCACCAAAACTGTGCAATAGTCAAAAATGCAATCTAATCTCCAAAATTATGCCTTGATTATCTGTTCAACTTTAAATATGAATTACTTAAATAAACATTACTATTTCTATTTTGTAATTTATAATTGAATTATTACAATCACCCTCTATACTTTTATCACATTTCGCAGCAATCAGTTTAAATTAATTTTGCATCAAAATACAGGATTTTGTTTTTCGGTGTATTTCTGAGATCCAAGTTATGTTGTCACTGATCATCAGAACCTGATCATTATCATGGCCATAGATGGGTCACCAATTGTAGTGCTATAGGAAAATATGGGGTCATACCTGCGGTAATGGTCACCAGTACATGAACATCAACTGTCCTTAATTGGTTAGCCATTTGGTAACTCTCCAGAAAATTGGGGTTTAAACTATGAAGAATCTGAGGAATTGTATTTTTATCCTCAAGTAAAAAAAATAAAATTTATAAAGACCAAACCATCCTCTTCACACCAACACAGGAATCACCACCATCATCATCATTGTCTGGATTCCCATACACTAAATATAAATCCCCTATCCCATATAGCTGTTATTTACAATTCTAGCTCAGGAAGCAACAACCCTATAATTCATTACTGTGACCCAGAGGGACATAAATAAATTAGCTTATTATAAATAATCTTAATCAATTCATGGGCTTCCCCTACTTATAAATAACTAGTTTTATTGAGATCATCAAGAAAAAAAACTAAATCTTAGAATATAAGCTGTCATGATATAAAGTCACACACACAACACTTCATGAAACAGGAATTGAATAGAATAAAGTAATTAAGACTAAAAATAATATTTTAAAAAAAACAACAATTATTTAATATCTATTTAATAGCAACAAAAAAATGACATAATAATAGATACTTTCAAACATCCATTTCATGGAAAAAAAAATACATTTTTACAAAATTACATTAACCAATTAATTAATTTTCATGCATGGATTAATTTTAAATTTATTAGGTTCTTTTTTTAAAATTTTTAAGAGTTTGGTAAACATGTTTACAAAAAAATCAAAGAAAGCAGTCTTTGATTTTACTCAGAGGGCAAATTGCAAGAAAGAAAAACTTTTTTTTTTAAGTGTCATAGCATCAGCCAGGACGCGAACCCGCAACCCAGGCAACTGCCTGCTAGTTCAAGGCAGTTGTACTGACTGCAGGCAGTCACGCTGATCTCTCAACCACCAATGCAAGACAAGGAGAAACTTATTACATTTATGAAACAAAAAAAAATCTATTAGTAAAAAAAAATAGTGTGTACACATAATAAAAAAATAAAACCTATAGCCATGGCTTTGAGTCCTATTCAGTTGCAATTTCCTGTTTTTATCCAATTGAGCTTTTCCTTGAAGGCTTCTTAGGCATGACATGGTTAAGGGTTCCTTTCCTGGTCTGTATCAATTCCAGGTACTCGAAAAATAGCAAAAGTTATCCATTTTATTTTCCTCATGAATTTCAGGTGAGACAGATGTAGACAGAGTCTCACTGCTCTTGGTTAAAAGCAAGGCTGCAGACTGCTTAAAGGAGGTTTCACCTTCCCTACATTTTCTTCCAGTGAACGTAGGTTACACGGAGGAAAGTGATGCCTAGCTTTTAGCTGAACTTAACACATGGTTTTTATGGTATAAACCATTTTAATTGCTAAACTCATAGTATGCTAAAAGCTTGATATAAAATAACTGCTATTTTATTCAATAGCTTGGTGTCAGCTGGATTAATCTTGGACTGCTCTCTCTTCAATGGCTATGTTAGGAATAATTTCTTCTATCTTTCTCAGCAGCAGGATTAAGATTCGACTGTTTTCTTCAACAGTTAAGTTAGCAATAACCTCACTCCAGACACTTGGGATTAATTACTAATTTATAGTCCCACAAATATTTTTTAGAACAGTCTTGTCCACAAGCCAATTACAATCTGTTTCTTACATTATTGTTTTTGACAAACAATTAAATAAAATTTCGTAACTACAATTATTCAGCTAATTATTTACTTAATTAAACAAGAATTTAACAACATAAAATTCTTGACATTTCTTTATAATTAAAAATCAAATCTTGCAAAAACAACAACAGTATAATCTATTAATTGCACTGATTAGATTTTTCTTTTCCATTAAATAGAGATAAAGAAAGGAAAACAACTCTGATTAATTAAACATAAAAAATTTACACAGTTAGTAAAATCTTACTTTTTTCTTTTATTTTTATTTTTTAAAATACTCTTAAATATACTTAACATTTGAGAATTTTCATACCACCATATGGGGATTTTACAATGATGAGTTAAATAATGACTCTTTAATAAAAATAGGTCTAAGAAAATTTAAATATTATTTTCCCTCATTAATAAAATATTGTTTTTTAATTCTCAAACTTAAGGAATATGCTGCCAACTATCTAATTATTTATTTATGTATTTTTCTAGTGCATTTATGTATCCAACTGGTTGCAATATATATATATATATAAAGAGAGAAAGAGAAAGAGAATTTATTTTACACACTAGTATTAAAAAAAAAAATGTTAATGTGTACTATAAACTAAAGTTTGTTTTTATAATCAAAAGTAATTTTACATTTTGATGAATAAATTCGAAATAATTTATTGATGCTACTCATTTTGATATAATGTAAAAATATAATTGCATATATTGTACATATGCTGAGAGTATCGTTTTTTTAATATGTCAAATGTGTTGACTGGGTAGAAAACTCAGGCCAGCTGCTTGGAAGGCAGCTATGGTAACCACTAGGCCATCAACGCTTGACTTCAAAACATCTCTATTCATGAATTCTCCATGATTTTGTCATATATTTTGAAATATAATTTTTACAAAAAAATAATAAAACAAATTAAAAAATACTATAAATGACATCATCATCAATTATCTACAATATGATATATCATATACATGCAAAATGTTCCACTTTTTGCTATGTTTACTAAAAGTCAAAAAAACACTTTCTTTATTTACATTTCATAATGCTGATAAATATAGCTGAGATGGCAAGCTTTAAGTGAGATATATAAAGAATACAAATATTTACAGAATAATTACTTATAATGATAATAGTTATCAACTACATGTAATTATACTATTGCATCAGAGATTAAAGAAAATACAGACCATTAAATATAACTTTAATGCAATTTTGGTGCAGAGTACCCTTTTCAAAAGCAAAACAAAAGGAAGATGATGAAAATAAAGTTGAAAATAAATTATCATGATAACATTTGTCTTCAAATAGACTTTTTTGTACTAAAAATAAGAATGTTAGGTTTAATATTTTTTCCATGTAAGAAACAGTACTATAATTGTATTCAGTTGATTACATTTTAATGACAGAATTATAATATCACATTGAAACATAATTTTGAAAACTTACAAAAAAAAATCAAGTCAGATGTCACATGTCCTAATTTAATAAACTTGTATTTACAAATGTTATATTTAGAGCGCACAGAATAAGCTCTTAAAAAATTTTGAGAATATCCCCAACACCAGACCAGTTTCTGCTAGTCATCAGTGAGGTGCCAGGATATTTAAGCATTAGATTAAAAATACCAGGACAAGCCCAGCACTTTATCTAATGTATAACTATTAAGTAGAAAATCTGAAATTTTCAGATATCCATAGTCTTCCAACCTAGCTATCTGACTTAAATATCCAAATAGGATTGAATTAAGTTCAGATACACCATATATTAATAGCTTTAGCAATATAAAATCACCAAAGCCTTAATAGAAAATAAAATTGCTATTAAGGTTTTGGTGATTTTATATTGCTAAAGCTATTAATATATGGTGTATCTGAACTTAATTCAGTCCAATGTGGCTATTTGCATTACATAGCTGGATTGGAAGACATATGGATGTCTGAAATTTCAGATTTTCTACTTAATAGTTATACATTAGATAAAGTGTTGTGTCTGTCTTGGTATTTTTACTCTAATGCTTGAATATCCTAGCACCCCACTGATGACACCAGTAGCAAAAACCAGTCTGAGTTGGGGATATTCTCAAAGCTTGTTAAGAGCTTATTTTGCAAGCTCTATATATAACTTTCACAAGCTTGTATGTTTCATAAATAAGAATCATAATAAAAAACTTTAAAAGCATTGATTTAAATAATTCTGCACAACTAAAAAATTATACTATAAAATAAATTAATATTTATATGAAATAAATATAGTAATTAAATAAACTTTAGGAGATGTGCTATATCTCTAGTTATCATCATAATTAATTATTTTTTCAGAAAGCAGGCTTAACTTCACAAACCTAAATCCCCATTTCTTTTCTATTTTTCTCTTTAAATAATAATATTATTCACTATCTTAATCCATTAACAGTTTTGCAATTTTTTTTTATATCCTCTAATGGCCATTTGAATTAAATTTCCAACTTTTTATTTTAACAAATTACCATTTATTATTAATTATATTTCAACATATTTCAGATTATTTTTAAAAGATATATGTTTAAAAATGAAAATCATTCTTAAAAATAATATTTCAAATCTTGTAATTTAGAAAAAAAGAATAATCCGAGTTATGTAATTGAGCCGTTGAAATAATTTCTGATAAAAAATTATATGAACAAAATAAAATTAGTTTTAATTCTATTTATAAAACCTGAATGAATTATTATTGAGACTTTATAAAGCAATGAAATTCTGTTTTTAAAAATAACAAAAAAATATGCTATATTGGGTATAGAGATGTTTCTCAGTCAATCACAACTTCATGTTAATATGTTTCTTGACTCATTTTATTCTAAAAGCAAATTCTTTTGAATAAAATCTGAATTTAATTATAAATATTCTTGGCAAAAGATAAATATTTCACAGATATTTTGCAAAAATAATCATAAATATATAACAACTATACAAAAAATATATTTTCATTTCCAAAATGTAATTAAAGAATGTGCACTTTCAAAAGTTTTCACAAGAACTGTCAGTCCTGAGAACAAAGAAGCAACTAATAAGTGGGATTACTGACTTATTTGCACTATGTTTTTCTGTATGATGCTGACATCTTGAGACATTTTTAAAATTAAAAAGTCAATATTACTTCATTCCATGTTTTCATCAAATGAATGCTAAATAAGCAAAGAAATAATAAAGATAACTGCAAAAGAGGTGACTGAAGCACCACCAGTCTTACTGAAACCTTGTGATCAAAAGTATTAAAAGTTAAATACAACCATTCAACACCCTTTTTGTTCTTTATACTTTTACTTTCCACAATCCTTTTAACTTACATTTGGCAATTCATGGTCTCATAGTGCTTGCCTTATTCAATTGTTTTTTATTGTTATAATTTTCTTAGTAAACAACATTTCTCTTAATACTTCTGCATTGTTGATCTTATTTTTCTTAATTATTAGTTTTGATACTTTTTCAACTTCTTTCTTGCATAGTTTTTCTTTTTATGTTGATATTTTATTAAATATAAGATGCAAACAAAACTCTTGTTAAGTCACTTTTTAAATCTAATTTTAAAGGAGTAAAAAATAATCTCCCATTCATACAAAAAGCCTGGTCATCAATAGAATTATCATTATAAAAATTTTAATAATTAATTTCAAAGTAAAATTTAGACAATATTGTCATAAAATAATCTATTAAATGTAACAATAGTTTTCTGGATTTATTTTGAAAACTTTCTATTCTTTTAAAAATAAGCTACAAGAAGTTCAAGTATCAGAAGAAGGCTGCAATTTCCAAAGCCTTCCATTGCATCAAACATACAGATCTCTGTTTCTCATCATCTATCTCATAATATGTTATCATCAGAACGCTGCTTATCTCTTGATATTCACGAAAATCAAATAATTGTATTAATATTTTTATAAGTTATTTTCATAATTTTAAAGTAAAATTATTAATTCAAACCTAGACTTGAATTTATTCATTTTTATGCTTTTTTGTTATTTCCAAAAATGTCATTTTTTGGATGGTACCAATTTTTGTATAAATTAAAAATTAAATATATTCACACACATATATATATACAAATTGTGGAATAAACTCTGTAATATTTAAAATCCCACTATATAATTATAACTATAGCCAGCTTATGGCATGTTTGCCATTTTGAATAACATTATATATATAAACAAATCATTCACATATTAACATTTAAATTATGCATGCAAGTGCTACCATCTATTATCAAGACCAACTTAGTTCATATGAAAAATGGAAACATATTTTTTCATATAGGTTCTTAAACAATGTATATTCTATAATTATAAATAGCAATTTTGGTATATTATATGAATATATTATGCTTGAGAGCATATGGACACAAGAACTGAGATGAGAAATTAAACCTAATTATTTTTACATAGTACTATTTGATGATAATCATCATATCCTATGCTGATGTATTAATGTATGACTATAGGTGCATTAAGATAAAAACTGACTTGGAATAAAATACATATTAATATCCAACTGATATAAAGTTTAATTCTAACAATATGATTACTAAAATTACAGATACTAATTATAACTTATATTAGTTACACTATAAGTAGAAGTACTAGGATTTAAGTTAAACAATTAGAAAAAAAAATCTATAAAATCAACCATAAACTTCCATGAGGTTTTTTTAAATTTAGAAATGATATGATGATCAGATAAAGTAACCATATGATTAATATCAGTCATAAGCTATACCTAATACTTTGAATAAATATTTAACTATTATTTTGATGAACCATTACAAGAGATATGAAAATTTTCTTTTCAAACATGAATAAATTATACATTAATATAATAACTGAAACACAGGCTTAATATATACCTCTGTCTATATATATATATATATAATATATAGGGTATATGAGCACATCTTTCACATGACCCACCACTCTCCACTCTATCTAATAACACTGATACACTTAAACACATATATGTGTATCAGTGTTATTAGATAGAGTGGAGAGTGGTGGGTCGTGTGTGTATCAGGGTTATTAGATAGAGTGGAGAGTGTTGGGTTGTGTGAAAGTCAGTGCTCATATACCCTATATATTATAAATATAATATTTATGCATTGCATAGCTTGATGATATTCAATTATTGATCAATGTCAACAACCTTATACATTACTACTCCTACCAACTTAGATTATTGAGCAAGATATTATTGACATATCAAAATAATATGGACAATGATATGTTTTAAAATTATTTGTTCATTTTATTTTTATATCTTTGTTCTTGATTGCTACTCAGAAAAAGATATGCTTGCATACATATAGACTAATCAATGTAACAATTTGTGATAACACAAAGCATAAATAATGCTTAATATAATAAATTTATAAACGATATTGATACGAAAACAAAATTTATATTAATTGTATTTCCCCATAATTAATTTGAACTATTCACCCTTAATAAGTTGGTTAAACTCTTAAAAAATGGTATAATTGTTACTATATATATTCATGCATATATTTTCAGGAGTATATAAGATATATAACAAAATTAATTAATATCTAAAATTTGTCAGAACTCTAGATTATCGAAGGGCAGACTTTTATTTTAACTCCATTGATTTTTGTGAGAACTATCTACTTAAAAATAAATAGGTAAATAATTAAACATATATTTTATTTAATTCTTCACTCCATTTTAAGACTGTGATGCAGTTATATTGATAGCTGTAGATAATTGTGTATAAGCATTTTGGCTATGATTTACAATAATTTGCTTTATCAGACTTCTTTATAAAATATTTCTTTAAAAAAAGAAATCTGGATTCTGCTTCTAAAATATTATTAAAATATTGCTATCACTAATAAGCAATCTGTAAAATTCTCTATATGTTTAAGTTTGGTTTTATATCAAAATAAATATTCATTAAAGCATTAAAATTCCTATGCCATTTACTATTATGGAGTGGATGATAGTTTTTAATCTCTCATTTCTGCAACACCATTAAATTTATGTATTGATAATATATAATTACATAGTCAAAAACTGTTTACTATCTATGATATATCAGCCACAATTCATTATTGGTTCTGCAATTAAAATGTTCAAATGATATTTGGTATTGGTTCTGCAATTAAAATGTTCAAATGATATTTGGTAAATGGCATCTTCAGTTAATTCATACCATATCTGGGTGCTTGTGGAGTTCTTCCAAACTTATCTTTGGTTATTACCTATAATTTAATCCCATGTCACATAAAACAAGGTGATAGTATATAAAAGTGATTTACCCACTGAAGAAGAAGCTGTAAGTATCAACCAAAAAATCAAATCAATTTAGGCCTAGTACTTTCGAGGTTTTCCCTCATATTCATGGCCAAAATAAGTTATAAACATTGCTGTAATGTTACAAAATAATAAAATATGCAAATGTGAATGCAAATTAATTTGTCCATTTTTTTGAAATAGAAAAACACGTGTCGCGTCTATTGATGGCATTGGTAAAAAAGCTGTATACAATTAAATAATTATATATATATATGTTATTATTAATAACAATTCTACAGGAAATATTGTCTAGGTTCATCATTCATGAATAATTAAAACCATTATTATTAAAACATTTTGTCTGTAATTTCATTTGCTATTAAAAAGATAATGAATATTATTTAGCTAAATGGCTAATCCAAATGAAAGTTTTCTCTTAGTGATAATGCTGTTTTATGCTCACCTTCCTTTACTCTTCTACAGCTACCTATATTGATATTTTATTAGGTCTTCTAAATGGAAACTTAACATTAATTTTAAAAAAATCTGAAGAGAGCAGTATTTTTCAATTATCAATAACTTCTTCTTTGGTTTTGAGAATATTTGTGAGATAATTTTAAAAAGGGTTTTGGAATAGCAAAAAAAATGATTTTTTTCTAGTTCATTAAAAATTTAAAATATTTTTATACAATAATTGTATAATAATTATTTAAAAACAATAATATGCATGACTACACTTTTATTTAATATGTATATCTTTTTTCCCCATGTGTCATAGCATTGGCCAGGAAGCAAACCCACTAACCTGGGACAACTTCTTGTAAGGCGGCTATACTGATCTCTTGACCACCAATGCTTGACTAATATGTATATCTTTTTATATTAAAAAATAGCAGTTAACAATTTTAATTGTAAACCTAGTAAAAAGAAAATTTTGGAAGTATGGTAGCCATGTCTCATGAAACTGATTATTAATATCTTCACCAACATTGTGGGAGGATTTTTTTAGATATTTTAAAAACTATAAAAGTAATTTTTAATTTTAGAACACAATTTTATATATTTATGAAGACTTTCATTTGATCATTCCATTGTAAGAATAAATTTCAGGTAATAAAGATTTTGTTAATTTTCTGGAGTTGCTGCTTCAATTGGTTTTCCTTCATACAACCCAGTAAAAAATAGATTATTGTTCTCATTATATATTGACTTTATTATTGCTTTTTCAATATTTTTAAAGTTTAATTTTTTTTAGGATTTTTTTTATAAACTTATATTTCTAACAAATCAAATTGAATTTATTGAATTCTAATGCAAAATAAAGTTTGATATTACATTCAAAGGTTGTATTATTACAAAAACCAGGGAAACAATAGAAATATTATCCTGTTGAAAATTAAAAAATAATTAAAGAGCTGCTACAAGTACCAATCTATATAACCTGATTAAAGGTTATACCAATAAAAATAAAAATTCACTTCTCTTCTTTTTTATAACATAAGAATTTCTATTTTTATTTTTATAGGCTAAATCTTTAATCTTGTTAAATAAGTTATTGTTTATAATATGTCTGTGATGATGATTTGAAATATAATATTCATTATCCAATTGATACTAGATGTGATCCAACTGAAAGATTGCTAAAGTAGTAGTGAAATCTCCATACAGTGGTGCACCCAGTGCAATCCATAGTAATCAATGGATGCTAGAAGAATTTAACTGCTTGTGATGTCTGAAAGGGTTGCTACAATAGTACTTATTAATTATACATGGTTGAACATGAACAATACATATTGAAACCATACAAGAAAGACTGTTTGTGATCGCAAAGGCAATAATGTTTAGAAAGCCAGTTGAGACAGCTGTGATCAATAATGTGGAAGAAGTGTGTTTATCCTTAATATGACTTACAATTCACTAAGCATACAAGTTTTAATATATTTCCACATAAACTAAAACTATTTTATACATTGATAATAGATTCATATTCAATAAAATAATAAATAAAATTTTCAGGGTTATTCAATAATATGTGTATTCTTATTCCTACTCTATTTTAATAATAAAAATCTTTGTAAATTTATGGTTTCTTATCTATAAAAACTAATTAAGAGTAACTCAAGCTGTGTTTTAAAATGAGGCTAGCAATTTAAATATAAAGTTGATTAATAATTTATCTCGGGGTTATATAAAGTAAGAAAATAAATACATGGATGTGTTTATGTGTTTTAGAATATGACGATGATACAATAATGATGTATTTAATCCAGATAGATTTTATGTGCAAGCTAATATTTTTTAAATATGACCATTATATTGTGAATATGCAGTGAAATTGTTTCTTTAATAAGAACAAAAGAAAAAAATTAAAAATTATTTTATTACACAATATAAATATCTAGTAAAATGAAACTACTAACAGAAATGTAGTTTTTTTAATAGTTAGCTTTATTACTGTTTAACATGCTTTCAATATATTTTTACTATATCATATTCATGACATATAGTATATGCCAAGAATATGGTATAGTTAAAATATAATGAAAGTATGCTAAGCAGTAATAAAGCTAAATATTTTAAAAAGTACCTTTTCTGTGAGTATTTTCATTTTATCAGATATTATGTTGGCTCAAAAAAGAAGAAAATGAGTAACAATTGAATTACACAATGTAAAATAAGTGATAAAAATGAATAATATTAAGAAAATTGTGTTCATTTGATTTTTTGGTACTTACGATGGCAGAATGCTGTACCTTTCTTTTAGTGGAAGGTGTGATGGTGGTATTTGTGATGGCAGAATGCCATAGTTATGACTTTTTAATAAGACATTCAGATGTCACAACAACCCCTCCTGCACTGGAGAAAAGTACGGTATTCTGTTGTTGCAAACACGAGCAGCAGGTCTACAACATAAATACTGATTGTTTTTATTATTTTGAATACGAGATATGCTATATTTGACATCATATGATTTTCAGTTTCTTTGGTAGAACTAGAAGTTTGAAGTTTGTCTCACATCTAGGAAGAGAATTTAAATTTAGTTGGTCATAACTTGTAGTCAACCTATGTTATCATTTGTTTTGAATTTAAGAAATAATTCAATTAAAAGCTTCAATTCAAAATAATTGACTCAATAAATGTAACTCATCGATAATTTTTTAGTTACATTTATTTTTTAATTATGTTGTATTCCTTTTAGCAATATTTTTTTCCCATATGTCATAGCATCGGTCGGGAGGCGAACCTGCAACAACCATCTGCAACCAACTGCTTGCTTGCAAGACACTGCGCCGAACACTCGGCCTATCAATAAATTTATCAATGATTTTTGTAAATACTGTAAATATTATTACTTTAAAATCAAACATATATCATTTTAAAATTATTTAAATTAACTGATAGCAGTTTTTACAAAGATATTTCAATGGTCTCCTCCTCCTAAAACCTTTAAAATAAAGAAGTGATCTATCAATCCTTCAAAAATTGAATAATTTATTTAAAGTTACCTTACACAAATCATCATTCTATGAAAGCAAGAAAATGATTTTTGTTTGATAATCTTTTTTTTTAAAACTAAGACTAAACAATTGCCCATAGTGACTATAAATAGTCAAAATAAGAGTCGTAGATCACATGATGCTATCTCTTAAGCTTGTAAGTTATAAACAATGAGGATTGCCAATTCCTCTACAAGCTTTGTGATAAATGCTTAGCCAGAGCCAGCACTTAAAATATCTCTTGTCAGGAACCCCTCCCCAAACCCCTGACCATGGTTTTGTGCTTTGGCACTCCTCAGAGAGGTGTCAGGGTAGATTCAGACACTAGATCTAAAAATACCAACCCAAAGCCAAGCACTTACAAGTTTAAGAGATAGGGTCATGTGATCCATGACACTTATTTGGACTATTTATAGTCTCTGCCATAAGTCATGCAATTTTATATTGCTAAGACTACTAATATATGGTATGGCTGAAAATCTATCAGCCCCATATAGCTATTTGAGTTGGATAGCTGGTTTTGAAGACATGTAGATGTTTGAAAATTTCAGATTTTCCATTCAATAGATAACTTTTAGACAAGTGCTTGGCTTTGGGTTGGCATTTTTAGATCTAGTGTCTGAACCTACCCTGACATCTCTCTGAGGAGTGCCAAAGCACGAAACCATGGTCAGGGGTTTGGGAAGGAGTTCCTGACAGAGATATTTTAAGTGCTGGCTCTGGCTAAGCATTTATCACAAAGCTTGTAGAGGAATTGGCAATCCTCATTGTTTATAATTGCTCATAGGTTCTGTTGATAATCATTATTAAGGATTATGAAAAAAAAATTGTATTTGATTATATATATCTAAACCTATTCACATAACTAAAAATCTGTATGTGTTATTAAGATTATTCACAAGAAATAATCCTAAAGAATCATGATCACGTGTATCGGTTGTATAATATAGAATGGATAACTGAAGGGAGTTTGAAAGACTGTGTTCAAACCTCTTATAATTACATTTAAATGATTGATAAATAATCCAATTTATTCTGTCATTGATATAACAATAAGTGAACATATCTTATACGATATTTAAAGAATATTGCTTGTGAAACACTTTAGTAAGATGTTCATATTTGTTCGTTGCGTGAATAAATTTATATTCGTAGCATTACCGTACATATTTCATAAACTTTAAAATTTACATGTTAAATAAAATCAATAATATATAAAATAAATAAAATTCTTTTTTTATTTCTTTTTACATATCAATATTTATTTATCATAAATTTATGAACACTCTTGATACTTTTAAAATAATATGTTTAATAAACAAATAATTCATTCACGCACATTACATTTTCAATGTATATTTTGTGTAAATTTAATTTATAAATGGGTGTCTTTATGTAAAATTTTTGTGTGGGTCTTATTTGGCTATGCATACAAACATTAAGATACGTTCACCTTCCTTGACCAATCTTATCAAACTAAATTATTAACTTTGAATAATTATTATTTTGAAATTATTAATCTTATTTTAACTTTTTTTTTTAATGTGTCAAAGCGTCGGCCGGGAATCGAACCCCGGGACAACTGCTTGTAAGGCAGCTGTGCTAACCACTTGGCCACCAACGCTTGACAATCTTATTTTATCTTTTAGGTGTTTTTTAGAATATTTTTACAGACTTTTCCATTTCTAATTTACGTGTATAATGGGTGTCTATCTTGGTAAGAATGTTTGAAACATGAGTATTTTATAGCAATGTTATTGACAATTTACTACTATTCATCTGATATGAAATATTTGGTAAGAGTACTTCAATATTTGTTACTCAGGATACTCGCATAGGTGACCGTTATTACCCAAATACTGATAGATAAAAGTCAAGTGAAATATCAATTTTATTTATTAATAGCAAGCAATCACAAAGAGAGAGGGATTCACAAAATAATATTCACATCTTTTTCCATAAAAATCTTTGTTTCAGCACATATATAGGTTTAGAAGTAATATGTGTACACGTACAAAATAGTTATTATATGTTGCATTGATATATGATTTAATTGTGATAAAAGCTTTTTTTAAAAAAAAAATTCGATGCATATTAATTTTTTAAGCTATTTTTCTTAACTTGAGGTTAAACTGAGTAAAAAATGTATCTATTCCACAATCTTATTTTGCTCTTTAATAAAGAAAATGGAATTTGATATAACTCTGCATCAGATTTTTTATATAATCCATTTGTTTACAAGTTCTACTCCAAAATGAGATTAAAACTTACGTTTCCCTCAGGTGGACTATTTCTTTTCTTTTTTTTTAGAAATATTACGAGATATAGAAAGGTTTCTTTTATTTAAAAATAAAAATTAATATATGTAATATTTAAGATAGTATGGGTTCCACATCCATATCTTCTATTATAAAGTTATAAAGAGTATGTTTTAAGAATAATTGTTTGTTTTGAGAACAACAAAGTCTTATATAGGCATTAAACTATTTGAAAGATATCAGCTGTAAAATAAATAAACAGAAATTCCTCTAAAATTAGAATTCTATATACTATAAAGCATTGTTTGTAAATATTTTTATAATATTGTTATTTTTGTTCTTAAAATTTTAAAAATAATGCAACTTTTTTAGTAATTGAAACATTTTATATGGGTACACTGATGCTAACTATTCTTTATATATATTAAATGGATTATGTCCTGTATATGAGGAGTCAGATTGACTTTAGGTCAACATGGGTGTGACAAGAATCTCAGTCTCAGAGTGGCCTTTGAGCCTACCATCTTCAGATTTTCGATTGGATGGACGGTTGAAGAGTTAGAGTGTGGAGTGGATTGAAGCCTGTACATTAAAGTATGAAGATTGGCTATCTTATTATATATCTGAGCACTTATTGCATATATGTGTGGAGATGATAATCTGAACCAATTGATGATTGCTGGTTTAGTATAAAATACATATATTGGTGATTATTTATCTTTTCGATATATATGAGTTCAAGTGTATCAGTGTTATGAGATAGTGTGGAGAGTGGTGGGTCATGTGAAAGTCTGTGCTCATATACCCTATATATTATATATTGTAACTATCAAAATTAAGGAGCATAACCGGATAGTGATGGACAAAAAATAGCTTAATCTTTATTAAGCGGATAGTCACTATAATGAAACTCTTTTACATGAACAAAATAATTTAAATACCTAAGAAAGTACTATAAATGTGTATTAATAAATAATAATATCTCAGGATATGATGAACTTAAAGTATGAATTTTGTTTTTGTAAATAAAAATAAATGACTAATAATCTTTATGTTTGGCTAGCGTTTTTAATCTATGTTTTATATTACATAAATCAAATCTAACATTATCTTAGAGTTTAAAATATTTACCTAAAATAAATAAGACATCAAATTTTAATCTTTAACTATAAATCTTTGTTATAGATATGCCTAAATAACAAAAGGTATTTTATTGTATTTACATCATATCTTAAGTAATTAAGAAGTAATTTTTAAATTAGCAATAAATATAAATAATGTTACTAATAAAAATGGTGTCATCATCATCATCAACCATTATCAATCCACTGCAAGATGGTCTCTCCAAAGCTCATTTCATCTCCAATCTCTAGCCTCTCTTCTCCACACTACTCCTGCACACTTTTTTATTTTATCCATCCATCTCACATGTAGTCTCTTTCTGGATCTTTTACAGTTTCTTGGAAAACAATTTAGTATTTCAATTGTCCATCTATTATCATCTCTTCTAGCAATATATATATATCTTTAAATAAATGCAAAATTATGACCATATTTGTCTATTAGTTAGATGCTGAATGTCAAAATAATAAAAAACAAAGACTAGATAATTTAACAAATATAATAATTTATCATTTATCTTTTTCATATGTGTGTTTTCATGTGTATCAGTTGTTTGAGATAGAGTAGATGACTGAGGAGAGCTTGAAGGCCTATGTTCAAATCTTCTTTATTACATCTCGATTCCAAATATATAAAATGTACTTGTATTTAAAATATTAATATTATTAATAATAATTGGAGTTCTCAGTAATTAAGATAAATAATTTCTAGTTATGTTACTTAGGAAACTTGATCTCAATTTCCCTTATATTAATAACTGTACAGGTATATCTCCACATTTTGTGAAATAAAACAGCAAAAGATAAAAGAAACTAAAATATTAATAATTATTAATAAACAAAGTAAAAACAAGTTTTATTTGATCTCTATGTAAAATAGTTTCATCCATTTTCGCCTAAGAATCTTGCTAATATAAACTTAATTATTTTTTAAAATGTAGAAAACATTTATCCTACTATAATATAATTCTCTAAAGATATATCATTATGTTGCTTAACTTATATAGGTACAATACCTTATGCTAAAAACAAAGTACCTCAAGTTTCATGGTTATCACATCACATTTCATGAATATATTTATGCAAATTTCTTTAACTTTAGTTATATTTTTATCCAATATAGAAAGCTTTGAAATTTTTGAAAATGTTTTTATAAATAATCATAAACAGAGATGATAGCTTTAAAATGTGAGATATTTTATTTATTTATTTTGGCAACATGGATTTGTATTCAATAATTTATAGTATTTGAAGTGAAAAGTGAAAATTTGATTGAACTATTTATCTGGATGTGATTACTTGATAAAAGTTCTTTTATTGAAAGGAGAGTAAATTTGAAATTCCCATTAATGATTCAAAATGTCACTCAAGCATTGGTGGTAAAGAGGTCAGCACAGCTGCCTTACAAGCAGTTGTTCCCAGTTAGCGGGTTCGCTTCCCAGCCGATGATATGACACATGAAAGGAAAAAAAAGAAAAAAAAATTCAAGTGAAAACATCAGAAAATTTAACTCATGAAAGATTTGTGTGTGATATTCATTGAAGTGATAGATATAACATGTAATTGAAAACTGCAAGATTTTATTTTGACAATTTTAATGTGGTTAATTTCCAATTATATTTGACCTTTCAGTTGTAAAAACAGGTTAATAGCAGTTCTACACTAGACAAGAAAAAAAAACAAGATTTATTTTAGGAAAATAAATAAATAAATTTTCAGTTGGTTTACGAGTCCTAGCTATCTTGATTGTATAATTATATATTTCTGATATCACTTCAAGTACTATCAATTCTGATATCATTCTTTGTTTTCTCTAATCAAACTATAAAGATAGTTATTATGAATATTGAAGGCACCAAAATATGTAGTTATTAAGCAGGTATCAGAATTATATATGTATACAAACAAAGTGGTTAGGATTTAAGATATTGAGATACTTCTAAATTTCAGGTTGACAATTTGATGGAAATATAGATTCTGGATGGACAAAGATATATTGGTTTCATTTACAAGCTTCCTCTTTATGGAAACTATAAACTTACAAGCAATTTCCAATAGAGGTTCCATTCTACTTTACTTAGAAGCCCTGAAATTTAGAAAATAAATAAATAATATCAAATTTTCAGGTAAACACAACTACATTTGATACAACCAAACATATATTGTCACCAGTATTCTAAGCATGGAACAAAAAATTTGCTTTTTATGTTTGGTGCAATGATGTGATGTAGAAAATATAATGTTCCATGTGGAATCGAGGCATGCTTGGTAAGGTACTGAGTTTTTGGAATGATTTGTTACTGAAATAAAATCATTACCACATTATTGCAACATTTTGAATGCATTTTCGCATCACTAATTAATGAATAAGCACAACTTAATGGCTATAAACTATTAAATTCTCTTGTAATAATAATTAGAAAGTAAAGCAATTTAAAAAATAGATGTTTTCCTCATGAGTACTATAAGATATTAAGGGCAAGATCAAGAACACTGCAACATTGAAAATTTTGGAAACAATGAGTCTGAAAATGTGATTTCTCAATTTTTCCAATAGATGATACTAGTGAAGTAGAATACATTGAATAATCTATAAATATTTTTTTAATTATACCTCTATATTTATTAAGTTTTTCAGAATAAAATAAAAAAGAATGGATTATTTTTGTATTTGAAAACATAAATTAAATAACAAAGAAAAAATACAGTTCTAGCCAAGTCAAAAAAATTACAACACTTAATTAATGAAAAAAAAAACCAAATTCTAGAATGATATTTTGATAGAGCAAAATTAAAATGTTGATTATTGAGAAGAATTATTTCATCTCACATTTTTTTAAAATAGAAATTATTTAACTTATTAAAGACTTGCATTCATAAAATAATAATATGACAAAATCTAAAACATTTAAAATAATATTATGAATATTAAATGTCTATTAGAAATAGTTGTAAAAGAAAGAGAAACATATATATATATAAATCCTCTCTCTTCAGTAATTTTATTTATCAATTAATTTATAACTTTTTTTTTAAAAAAGAAAAGGATGATAAGTCTGTATATAGCATTTATCAATTTTTAAAGAGAAAAAATAAGGTATAAACTTTTTTTTTTTAGAAAAAATGCAATTTTTAATAAATTCGAAGGGATTTTTTGTTTGATTGATTAAAGAATAATCTATTTTTAGTAATTAAAAAAATTACTACAAAGGAGATTTTAAATAATTGCATATAAATGAAAATTTCAATTTATTTAAAAAAAGAAATACTTATTTTGTTGAAAGCAAATCAATCAATTCAGACTTAATGCTATCTTGTCTGAGGAAGTCTATAATTTGATGGATACAGGGACTATGTTAATAATAAGAGAGGGTCAAATTAACATTAGACTTCTGTGATTAATCAGAAATTGTCAATCTTGGTTTAGTTGTTTACAAGAAAACAGAGCAATTTGAGACCAATGTTGAGAACAAACAACAGCATTTCATCTATTGAGAGGAACAGATTGAGAAGTTGAGAATTGTAATCTAAAATTAGACTATCCTCACTACTAATTGTTAAAACATAATTTTTAAAATTGAGCTTCTATTAATCATGTGCTAAGCTTTGCTAAAAGCTGAGCATCATCAATCCAATCATGTAACCTGTTTCATCACAAAAAATGTAGAATATATCCCTGGGAATAATTTGCAATACCTGAATTAAAAATTATATTGTAAAGTGGAAGTTCCAAGAAGGTATGGGAAAATTAATGAATGTATTTTTAATGAAAATAATGAATGAAAATTATGGATAAAAGTAACTCTGTTATTCTACTAATGAAAATACTTAAACTGGAAACTTGTTATAATTTGGAATGAAATAAATTTTAAACTGAAAAGAAAATGAAAACTTGTGACCTGAAAAGAACTGAAACTTGTAACTTCAAAAGAAACACTAAAAAATGAAATTCATGATAAAATCTGGTAGAGTTAATGTGCACATCATTATTTACACATTTATATTTGTACATTTACATTTATAAATATTATTTTATAGAAAAATATTAATTAATAATAAAGAATAATTTTTTTACTGTTTTGTTCTAAAAAAAATTCCTCACCTGAAAATATTAAAAAGTATGAGATCTTTCCATTTTCATAAAAAAAATGGGGAGGTTTTTGCTAATTTTAATTTTTTTATCTTTATTGTGAAATGTTGTTTTTCAGATTCAGTTATTGTAATAAAAGAATAACTTGGTTAAAGTGAATTAAGTAATAAAAATCAACAGGAAATAATTTTGTTAGTCATATTATCATATCTTCTCTAAATTTTCTTATTATTCACTTAGTAAAGGTTTATTAAATAATTGTTTGAAAAATAATAGCTTCTGAAATTATTTTTTGTGTTTTGATATCTTTATTCCTTCAGCTATCTATTCTGTGATTTGGCAATGTGTATGAGTGATTTCATCATAGCATTGTGCTATAATCATCCCACTAAAACTATTTAAAGTAAAATGGATTATACTTATGCATTTATATTTTTTCTTATTCACTGTCACAGCCCCTAGGTTATTGTGATAATGAGGAGTAATGGCTAATGTATATAGATGTAAGAATATATGTTTGTGTTTGAACATCCAGATAATTATTTGGGTGGCACAAACGTTAAGATCACATTAAAATTCATTCACTGCATTTTATTTGTGCTGATTTAAATTAATTTATAGATCATTGATACCAATGGCCAGGGAATTAATGATGATTAGTATTTATCCAAATCCCAGCATTTCTCTTTTTATAGATATTTTAACACTGAGCATTGATATGTGTGTGTCCATCTGAAAGTTTAATGATTGTTTTATAGGCTCTAAGTTTGGCATCGTTTAGATACTCACCCTACATTTTGATATTAAACCACTTTTAAATCCAGTCACAATAATTCTTATTAAAGTTTAATATAGTGCAATAGTGTATATAACTTAAATAATTATTTATTGGGTTCCCCTCTTTTCTTCCAAAGCATAAGCTTGTTGTTAAGATCTGTAGAAGTCTCTACCTTCACATTTTCACACGCATATTCTTGAGGTTTATAATCTTAGTAAATATTACTTATAATTATTTTTATTAAATGCTGATTCTCTTGTGCTACATTATATTTGTTAAATGATTATTCAATGGAGATGATGATGATTGCTATCACTCCATTATATCCCTTACATTCATTCTGTTACAACATAAATTTAATAAAGTTAGCTCTTATTATTTAATATTTAAATATTTATTTGTGTGAAAGTCTGTACTCATATACCCTATATATTACATATATTGATACAGGTATATAATAAACCTTTATTTCAATTATTAAAAAGTTAAATAACTGGAACACAGGCTTATTATATACCTGTGTCTATATATGTAATATATAGAGCACTGATACACTTGAACACATATATGTCGAAAAGATAAATAATCACCAATATACATATTTCATGCTAAACCATCAATCATCAGTTGGTCCAGATTACCATCTCTACACATACATGCTATAAGTGATCATATATATATATTAAGATAGCCAATTCTCATACTTTAATAAACAGGCTTCAATCTACTCCACACTCCAACTCTTCAACCGTCCATCCAATTGAAAATCTGATGATGGAATGGTCAAAGGTCACCCTGAGGCTGAAATTTTTGCCACACACATGTTGTCCTAAGGTCAATCTGACCCCTCATATACAGGACATAATCCAATTAATACATATAGAAGGGATGGGCAGACAACTGAAACACAGACTTATTATATACCTGTGTCTATATATGTAATATATAGGGTATATGAGCACAGACTTTCACACAACTCACCACCCTCCATTCTATCTCATAACACTGATACACTTGAACACATATATGGCGAAAAGATAAATAATCACCAATATACGTATTTCATGCTAAACCAGCAACCATTACTTGGTCCAGATTACCATCTCTACACACATATGCTACAAGCGCTCAGATATAAAGATAGTCAATCTTCATACTTTAATGGACACCCTTCAATCTACTCCACAGAGTGGCCTTTGAGCATTCCATCATCAGATTTTCAATTGGATGGATAATTAATGAGTTGGAGTGTGGAGTAGATTGAAGCCTGTCCATTAAAGTATGAGGATTGGTTATCTTAATATATATTTGAGCACTTATAGCATATATGTGTAGAGATGGTAATCTGGACCAACTGATGATTGCTGGTTTAGCATGAAATACACAATTTGGTGATTATTTAGCTTTTCGACACATGTGTTCAAGTGTATGTGTTATAAGATAGAGTGGAGAGTGGTGGGTTGTGTAAAAAGTTAAATAGTAAATTAAGAATTGTTATTTATATATATGAAGATAAAAGCAGGAGAGAGAGAAATAGATAAGTAAAGAATGTAAAAGAAAAAGTGAAGAAGAATTTAATTTTTTCTTCTATTAAACTAATAAATATATTTTTAATTTATAATATCATCATCATTTCATTGTTTGACAACTAGTGACCTTTGTAAAATAGTACAATACGCGTATAAATTGAAATTTTTATTTGTCATAAATATTTTATATTTTGTAACTTTTATTTTTTCAGTTGTAAATATTTATAAAATAATAATTGGGGGGGGGGGGGTATATGCCTCCATTTAAACTGTTTTATTATATAATTGTTTTTGGCTTAAATCTTAAACAAAACAATAAAAAAGTATTTAAAACAGATAACAATAAAAAAGTATTTTCATTGAAAGAGTTTGTGGTGGGTTTTTTTTTACAATGTTTACAGTTTTTTAAACATAAAGATGTACGTTAATAGTTTGTAGTTATATCATTTTCTCTTTTATTTTGTTTGTTGTACTAAAGTTGATTTATCAAATACAATTAAAACATATAGTTCTAATAATAATAACAACAATAATAAACATTACAACTAAACAAATTTTGTTTCAAAGATTTACTACAATTTTCCTTTAATTCAAAAGCTATTTGGTCATTAGAATAGCATATATGATATATGGTCTTAATAAAAAAAACAACTATTGTATAGAAACCATAATCATCAAAATAATAAAAAAAATTGTAGATAAAAAAAAAATAAAACCACACTATGTAATAGTCAGACTAGCATAATTTACAATTTTACATTTTCTCTATTTATTTTTTATTTACATAAGTTACATGGATGCCATCTGGCTTGAAAAATGAGGGAATAAACTAACACATATATATTTAAGACAATATTTTATTCAATATAATAAAGTAACCATTACATAGCCCCATTTGTAACACAAACATAAGTTACTCCCAATGAATCATACCACTTAATCTTACATAAGCAAATTAATTAAATCATGTGATAATAATCTATTTATAAGTATACTTATTAATTGTTGTACAATTTATTTTCTTAAATAAAATTAATTGTATATACATTTTTTAAATAAAACTTACAAATCATGTAATAGTAATTTATTTACAAAGTATAACCCTTAATTGGTATAAAATGTATGTCATTAACAAAATCCTTTAATTTTTATATATCATAACATTAATATATTCATAGATAATATAACATATTTGCTATATCTTTAACCTTGACTTCAATAAACCTAAATATAATGCTACACAAATATGAATCCATAAATATAAACATTTCTTTTGACTCTCATGTCTCCTAATACTTACACATACATATGCTCTACATGGGATAGACATCAATGCTCTTCTTAGGAATGCTCTTTTTAGATCCTATTTCTAAGTGTAACTGACTATATATTAATAACTGTAAAGGGATGACCTTTTGGTCCTAATCATAACTGAATAAACCTTCTATACAATAATTATAAGGAGTGGTCTTTTTCTAATTTAATACAACTATAATTTATCCAAGAATGATTCATTCTAATATCAATCCCTAACTCATTAAACAAATAGGAATTATTCTTTTATATGGATATAAACTATGAACAATTGCACATCCATCTACATAAAATCCAATTTTCAGTAATCAAATATAAATTTGACTATGAATGAGACTAATAGAAATAATTACACATTAACATAGTTATTTAAGACTTAGGCAATTTACATGATTATCATTGTTTCTTTATCATTTTCTCTTATTACTAACTCATATAAAGTTCACAAACTTACTGTACTTATGTGACATATAATAAGAATTTTTTTTCTTTTGAAAATAAATTTAACACTTAAAGAGAAGTTATCACAATTTTTAACACTTAAAGAGAAGTTATCACAATTTTTATTTTTTATTTTAAAGTTTTTTAAAAAAAATATCACCCAGATAATAAGCCTTATTTACAAATTTAGATTAGTTAAAATAAAATACAAATCAGACTTTAAATATAGGACCCATCAAAACAAAATAATTGCCATTTACTTTTTTTCTGACAAATATTAAAAGTCCATTTATGGTGATAATATAATTTTGCAATTTTAGCTGTCTTTTAAATAAGTCTATTTTTTCATTTTAGTGGGGGTTATTCAAAGTATTATTCATAAGTGTTCCAGGTTATATCTTGCTAACTGTTAGTTGGGCCCCTTCTTTTTATTCATAAGGCATAGTGAAATCCTGGGATTTGAATGAAGTAGTATTCCAATCTGATCAAAAGAGAAGAAAAAATGACTTTTTATATCCAAAACTTAGTTTTTTCTTGAATCTCATTTTAGTTCTTTTTAAACAAATTTGCATATCATTTTGCTTAGAAGAAAAAAAAATCTTATTTTTTTTTATTGAAATGAATAATGGTTTGTTCATTTCAATATTAATTTCAAAATAGAGTAAATAGCTTTCATAAGACATCTCTAAAAATTTGTTACAAGTAATTGTTTGTTATAAAATTGTAAATTGTTGATTGTTTTGTTCAAATTGTTCTTAAATGCTTCTATATTAAATATATTTGTTTAGATTTAATTTCTCATTACTTGTTATTATTAAGTTTAATGTTTTAGTGTTATTTTTAGCTTTAATGATGTCTTAAGTTTTGTTATTGCCAATGAAAGAATGAAGAATCTTAAATTATGTGAATATTTTTGTTTAATTAAAATTTGCAACATGTTGTTTTTGCTTTATACAGAGACTCAACTTTCAATACACTAGAACCACCAGTGCAAGCTAGAGTAATCAATGAATGCAAGAAGATTTGTGTATAAAATCCCTATATAGTGCCTATTCATCCAATATCACCAGAATAATTTCTAGCTTATGGCTTTCCTCAGTAAGGAACCTTGGATCTACACTTAGATCTTAGGATCTAATGCAACCCTCCAGAAGCCACATTTTGCATTATTAACTAATTATAAAGATTTGATTGCAAAGTGAAAACACAATAATGTTTTCAATTCAAGCTTGTTAGCTTGTATAGTTGTTTGGATTTGAACTCAGTTCAGCATCCATACTTTTTGGCATCTTTGATTCTTTAATAACCACAGTCACCATAATTCTATTGGGAAGGATTAGTCTTAAATCACTAACCATCACATGATTAACTTTTACACAGAAGCTAAACTTGCCATACAGTAGCGCCACCAGTTCAGAAGAGAATAATCAATGGATGCAAGAAGTTTTGTGCAAAAAAATCTCTATCTAGTGCCTATTCATCCATTATCTCCAGATTAGTTTTTAACTTGTGGTTTTCATCAGTGAAAAGCTTTGGATCTGAAAGATTGTACCTAGATTTTAGGATCTAATGCAACCCTCAGAAGCCACCTTTTATCTTATTAGCTAATTATAAAGCATTGAGTGTAAAATGAAAACACAATAAGATTTTCAATTCAAGCATAAGAAATGGTGATCGTAAGCTGTTTTTGCTTTATTTAATAATACTTGATTTTTCTTTTAGGCATGACTTTAGAACTGTAATTTTTTTTTTAATTTGGTAATATAATTTTGGCAAAATACATATTTGTAATATATAAAATATAAATATGTATAAACCATAACTTTATGTAAAAATTAATTTCACAATAATATGTAAACAAATTAGTAAAAAGTACAGAAACATAATGTAAAAAAATTAGCTAAGTCAGGCTTTCAATACAGAATATTTTTATCAAAACAAGACTACAATAAACCTATCAAATGTACCCATGTATACACATTAAATTTAAAAAATATGTTATTAAAAAAAATAATGTGGTGCTTCCATATTAGACCTGCCGCATGTATTTGTAATAGCAGAATGCCATAGTTTTCTCCAATGGGGGGGGGGGGGTTGCTCCAGCAGAATTCTATAATAAAAAATCAAATTTTTAATAATATGAAAAGCATAAATTTGTACACAAAATTAATAAACACATTGCAATACTAAATAAAAGCAAGTATTCATGCCTTTTTAATACAGCATTCTGCCATCACAGACACATATAGCAGGTATAATACGTGAGTACCAAAAATGCTATTGGCTACATTGCTAATAAATTTTTTGATACAAAAACTTAAAACAATGCTGTTGATTAAAGAACCAGTTCTTGTTGAGAAGAGTGCTATTGGTTCTAACATTAATGACATTTTTTGAAACAATAATAGGCCGATTATATAAGCTTGGTACAAATTGTACTCACATAAAAATATCTAATCTACCTAAATTTTACAGAAAGTGCACAGAATATTTTAAATACATCATATCCTTCAAAGTTAAATAAATATGAAAAAGAGGTGAGAAATATTTTTCTTTCATTCATTCGCAGCAAAAAAAATATTATTAAACATAAAACTGCTGATTGAAAAAATTCATCACATTAAATATTAGTTAAAAATACAATATTTCATTTAATAAATGCTTTACAAAAACATTTCTTATCTAAAAATATTCTGTAAACAGAATTATAAAAAGAAAGTAAGATCGAATATCTCAAAGGTATAAAAATTTACAATTTCTTGAGTTACATGAAAATCAAGTTATACAAACTCTTAGTGTATTAACCCTGCAGAAGTCTTGAGTGAAAAAATAGTTTTTTATTATATATTGTTACATATGTGAAGTACATAGGTTCAACAATCATGACTAATTATGCATTTGTACTTGATATTAATCAATATATTTAAGTCACAGAAGTTTGGTTATAACCTGTGTTTCATAAGGGTGTGTGATAATGATAGAAAATAATATCAGAGATATTGTAAACTCCAAAATCAATGTTGGTGTCATTGTGAAAAGTATTTATGTAGTTTATATGGCAATGATGTCTGCAATGCCAAATATTGAAGATTCTGATTAAATAAGGATAAACATATTTTTAGTAAAATTATTTATTTAATAAATAATATATACAAAGTATATACCAAGAAAAGCTTGTTTAATGCTTTGAAAATATATATACTTGCTATATCTAAACAGTATACCGAACATGCCTTTGACTAACTGGTAATCATAACCATCATTACGAAATTTCGAAGAGAATTATAAGACATCTTGAATATATAATATTATTTATATTTTTATATTTCTTTGTTAATCATTTCTAGATTGCAATTATACAAATGTAATAAAAGCAAATTTGCAAACTGTTTATATTTTTTCTATTTCAGCACATACTAGTAATGAATATATCTTTTGGATACAAAAAAAACCTATGGCTCTAAATTTTTTGATATGGGATTCACATTGTGAAAAATTTGGACCACATTAAAGTCATCTATTTGATTTATTTACTTCTTTGTGGTAACCTTTTTTTATTTCCATAGGTATTAATATTTATTTCTATTATTTAATTATTAGCAAATTTGTTAACAATATAAATAATTGGCTGGTTAAATATTGGAGACATTGTGAGACTTTTTATCACTACTAGTAACAAGTTGAGAATCAATTAAAGGTATTGAGATGATCATTATATTTCTGAATTTAAGGTCATACAAAATAGACTATCGTTTTATAATAACCATAACATTATTAGTAAAGATGAATGTACTGCTTCGTAAAGACTGTCTGCATTAAGGTTAACATAATATTCATTGGTATATCCAAAAATGAATGATAAACAGTATATGATTTCAAAATTTATTTCATAATTTATCAACATAGCCATATCATTTCCTATTTCATCATCAATTTATCATCAATCTCACCAGCCATTTATTTTATATAAACTCCATTACAGTTTTATGTTTAACAGGAAATGTAATATCTTAAAATTAATTTAAAGCTTGGTGCAATGACTAATGTAAAACAAAAATTGTACATTTAGATATTCTTGAATATATGTATTTCCATCGAGAGTAAATCATCAGTTTTTAATGTGTTCATATATATCAGTGATGGCGAACCTTTTTGAGAAGTGAGTCAAATTTTGTTCATTATTTTTTTTACTATTAGCTCGTGGGTCACTAAATCAGGGGTGTCACTTGGAAAGGGGGAGGGGAGGATGCTTCAAAACTACTTTTTTTTGGTTTTCACTATTAAAATCCTCTAAAAAGTTTATGTAGCCTTTTTGTCTTTCAACTTTTACTTTTGTAAGTGAAGAGAAAAAAATAAAGATCTATGAGAAACTTTAATAATAAAAAAATAATATTGAATTATTAAACATTTCTAGATGTGTATGACAAGGCTGCCATTTAGTTCAGCACTATTACATCCCTGAAAAAGTACATCTCCCCATTCTATGATGCAATGAATATGTATGTGCATCAGGTTTATGACTAATTGTCATGAGTCATACACACTTCACAACCATGACGCTTCATGAGCATGTACATCATACACAAATGCAGTGATACAATAAAAAATCAGCTAGCCAATGTCCACTTGGAAATATTTTTTTATAAAATCGCATTAGATATACACCTGGATCTTGTTTTATGCGGTAGATAGGTTCCTCAGAAAATGCACACAAAAGAAATTGCACAAAAATAGACTTAACTTACCTTGAAAAATGGGGGATAGGTTACTGTAATTTTCAAAAATCGCATAAAACCAAAGCAACAATGTAAAATTACTTTAAAATTTGCACAAAAAAAAAATAAGGAAATAAAATATGACTAATAAAAAATTTCAAATTTGAAAAAAAATTGTTACAAGACAAACTTTTTTTTACTTATTTATTAACTACAGTATTTAATTTTATTCAAAACAATATATTTTTATGTGTAATTTACAGTATTTTTCATTTTTCCATACATGTACAGTAATATAATCATTATCGCTATTTGACGATAAGTAAGTTCATTTGTAAACTAGTAAGACATCAGATTCATCACAAGAGGAAATACAACTAGCACCAACTTCATTTTTTTTAATTGCTCTTATCATGGACTCACCTAAACTAAATGTTTTCCAATCGCTGTTGATCCTTTTGATTGCGCTAAGCAATCTAAAATTGAAATTTTTGTTTCCAAAAAAATTCATTTTCTTGGGTGTTTTTTTCTTCTCCATTAGAGTAAACTAAAAGTTTAAAATAAAAATAAGAACTTAGATTTACGATAATAAAAAGATGCCGACTCACCACAGTTGGACAAAATTTAATTAAAACTAACAATTAAAAATTAAATTCTTATTTTTGTTTTTAATTTTCAATTCCATTTAAAAATCAAATTTCATTGTTTCATGTCACATTAATTTCAGATCACGTTACATAATTTTTAAATTGTTAATTATAATTCAAAATCAGATTTTAATTGTCAAATTTCATTATGCCCACTGCTATAACTCACCTTTTAAAAATAAACTTGTGGACACTAAATGAGTAATTGATTACGTACTCTTTTTTTAAAAAGCAAAAATAGAATGTGATTTAAAATGCAAAAAAAGAAACATGTATAATATAGGCATCTATAATGTTTGAACAGATTTACATTATAATCTTGTAAAAGTTAATGTGTGTATATAAAATAGGGAAATCCTGATTTTAAGTGAATTATGAACTTCTTTATTGCATAAAATCTATTACAGTACTATTATAAAGCACTGAAAATATTGAAATTATTTGAGAGAAGTCAAACTCCAATAATGCGCTATTACTTTAAATATGACATGTGGGTGCACAAAATTTATAATATTTAAAGTAATAGTGCATTATCAGAGCTCAACTTCTGATCTAATAATTTTTATCGAATAAAAGAAAACCACATACAAAGATATTAAGCAGAAACATGAACCTCATAACTTCAAAATCACATTAAATAAATCCGCATAAACCGAGACCTGGGTGTATATATTTTATTTTTTTAATATTTTTGATTGTCTGTTCTCTCTTTTATGATATAAAAAATATGTTTATAAAAATTAACACATGGGTCATTTAAAAAGCCTGTGTGGGTCAGTGTCTGACCCACAGGTCATAGGTTTGCTATCACTGATATATATGTTAATAAGGAAAACCAAGACATATATAATATGACTTAATTAACTTGTATTTACAAATGTAATATAATAAGTGGGCTAATAGCTCTTAACAAGATTTTTTGTTAAATGCCACAAGAGAAAGCATTTAAAATCTAAAAATTTCAGAATTTCTACTTAATAGTTAAGTATTTGATAAATGCTGGCTTGAATTTGCATTTTAAATTTAGTGTTTGAATGTCCTAGCACCTCACTGATGAGAGCCATTAGATCAAAACCAATTTGGGAATAGGAATAAGTCCAGATAGAGATTTTAAATGCTTTCTCTTGCAGAATTTATTAAAAAAGCTTGTTTAGAGCTATTAGCATGCTTGGGCATGCTCATTATATTATATATATAATCTTGTTTGCAGCATAAGACTCAAGAGAATATTCTTTTGAATTTGTCTGTTTAAGATTCAGACTTTATATTTATTCACAGAGGATCTTGCTAAAATATCTTAACTTTTGGAAGGATGATTTAAATATTTTGTATTTAATTTCAGCTATCATTATGCTTTATAATATATTCATATATAAATAAATTATTTTATGGAACTAATAAATGTATACATTAAATTTAATGGAAGTAAATACTAATCAAACTCCCCAATAAATTATGATTTCAATCATATCATAGCACAAAAATCAATCTTACACTCTGTATATATGTCCTAAAAATTAGTTGATTTTTAAAATTATGCAATGTCTAAAAGAATAATTTAATCAGCTATCTGATTGGTGTTTGCATCCATTCAATTGAGTACACATATTTAATAGGTTGGGTGTTGATTTCATTAGATAAATACATATTTACATTTTTGGCCAATTTTAGATTGGTGTTGCTGATTGTATTTTGTCAGACACAATATTATTTAGATACCATTTGAATATCTCTGTGTAACAATGTCAGTTTTGTAATTTTATATTGAACTGTTTCATTAGAATGATAATGCATCCATAGTTTAGCCTTTTGTTTTTGTACCTTGATATCAGCGATTATTAATTAATAAGAAAGGTAGAATGCAAAGATCAGTATGCAAAAATCAAGTTACACAAAATGTTGGTCCTTGAGTACATTTTATTTGTGAATTAGGAAAGGTTTTAAAGATAATGCTTATATTTCAATATTATGTCATTAATTTTAATGGTGTTTTTAATAAGAAATATAAATATTTTTATAATTATATCATGTTTCAAAAGTATTTAAACTTAATCATGGGAATCAAAAAGAACTCAGTTATTCTAGCTAATAAAGAAAGATTTGTTCTTTTTTTAAATAAATTTAAAGCTATTAATATTTTTTCATTATTTTTATTTACATATATATAATTTTAATAATAATAATACTAAAGATAATTTTATTTTAACTCAAAATGTATGCAACTGAAGATAATTTATACAAAAATTAATTTTACTACATTAGTCTCAATTATGATTAATAAAAATGAATTTAAATAAAGGTCATTAGGTGATGTAATCATGCATTATAACAAGACACTTTTAATTACAAAAAAAAAAATCATTGCATTGTTGATGAAAGAAATTATTCTTAAAATATATGTCCTGCGAAAATGATTGATTGAATTTCAAATTATACAAAGATGGAAAGAATAATTTAACTAACAATCTAATTTATAACTAAAGATAACAAAAGAATTGGGAAATATATTATGAAAATATGAAAATCAGTTTATTGAAGTTTCTCTACTGAAATCATTATTAAAAAAATTTTAATGACATATATATATACCAACTTTCAAATTTAAATTTAAATTGCCTCATATGTTCAGTTTTAAAAAATCCTTTAGGTTAAAATTTGATTTTATATAAAGCTAATTTTATTTTATTTGAAAGTGTGAAGAATGAAAAAACACATTTTTTTAAAAATGTAAACATTTTTATTATAGAAAGCTAACTAGGAATATATATATATATACAGAAAATTGAAGAGATACATGAAGCAATATCAAAACATCCATTAGTAATTTCCATGATTTAAGACTGAATCTATGAGAAATAACATTTGATATTTATGAGAATTTATAAATTAGTCTCAGATTTTTTTTTATTTAAGGAGCTGATCCATTCAGTATTGGTTGCCAAAAATTTTTAATTTTTTAATAGAAAGTAAAAAAGAGGATGAGAAACCACCCAAATCTTTGACTATTAGCAAAAATAGGCAAAACTCTCTATATGTATTGCCACTCAGTGCAAGCCAGAGTAATCAATGGATGCTAGAAAGCTTGTGCATAAAATCCCACAAGCCTTCTGGCATCCATTGAGTACTCTGGCTTCCACTGAGTGGCAATAGAGAATTTTGCCTGTTTTAATAACAGTTAAGAACAGGCATAAAAAATGGTGATCATGTGATGTTTATTGACTATTAGCAATTGGAATGTGAGTGTATAATATTTTTCTTCACTACTTTATACTAAGGTGACTATTAGAGAGTTGTTTTCTTTTCTAAAAATTATTTTAGCTTTTAACTATATAGAAAGTAGTATTCATTTATTTAAAAGTAATGTAAAATGGCAATCATTCATAGTGATACTCTTTCTTTATATAATTTATATTAACACATATACAAATATTTTTCTATTTAGATAACCACAAATCATGCTGTATTGATATACGTAAATTTAACTATACATTATATAACAAAATGTAAATAAGCAAACATAAAACAATGATTAAAATTTGTAAATTTAATACATATTACAATCCAGTAGTTGGTGGTGCTAGACATGATCATATTTATTAATAGAATTTCTTCAAATGATATTGAAAACAAATGCATTTTATTCTTCCTTTATTTAACTGCTAATTATATTATTGGCCATGTGAGGTAAAAATCAAAACTTTCAATTGGCCAATTCACAAACTGCAGACAAAGTCAATTGTCAAAATATATTCACCTTTTAATATTATATTCACTTTATTTTCATTTGTAAAAAGTATATTAATAATTTGTCAGATTATGAAAGTGAACGAAAGTTTTTTCAAAAATAAATTTTGATTTATAATTTGAAAAATATTCGATAGTGGCTGAAATTAAAAGGAACGTCAAATCGCCAACCAAAAAGATTTGCCAATGTCATGATTTCTTCCCACTTTGCAATAAATAAATAATTCTTGCTAAAATCTTAACTATTTTTCTAAAATTATTTTTTTAGCACTATTTTATTAAAATAATTTATAATTCGTCAAAAAATACTGTTAAAATGATCTAAAACATTCGTTTATCATTTTCGAAATAAAACAAAAACCGATCATAACTCTTTACTTTTTGGCAGCCATTTTCTTTGTTGTCAAAATTTAAACAGCCAATAAGGTTGAAGAGAAGGTGATGAGAAGGCAGTGCTTTGGTTTTGTTTGACATATTTGGTCATTTTTATTGACTTTTTACTTGTAAAATAATTCAAGAGAGGGCAGAATCTTACAGAATTTTTTTCCTTGTTTACGAGTCTAAATTCTCATACGTAGTACAAAAGGGAACCAATTTAGAGTGATGTCAAATCTCCTCATGTTTACATGAATCGATCAGTTGAAAGATTATTATACTCTCCAAATTTAATGTGTAGTATTTTACATAATAAAATGTTTTCTAAATGTAATGCTAAAAGTTGTACAAAATTTAAGACAATTAAAGTCAGTACTGACTTAACAACGTCATTCCAATTAGAGAGATCATAATTTTTTTGATTCAAGACTACTATTGGGTATCTATAAGAGAAAAAAAGTTATTGAAAAAAAAACAAATAGCATGTAGAATTTATGTCATTGTGATAAAAACCAGATGTTTTGCTATTCATTTATTTATTCTTATTTTTTCAATGAATGAATGAGTGAACAAACCCTCATTATAATAAATATATTTAAATATATTTCCTTAATTTATTATTAATAATTATTTTATTTTTTAAAACTTTTGTTTATTTTATCATTTTAATTTCTATATGCATACTTTACATATCAAAAGAATCTGTGTTATATATATTGTAACCTTATTCTCAATCAGTCTTCCACCCCAACTGAAGCAAAGCATACCAAAGAACACAACAGGCTGGCACCATAATAATTATGGATTTTTATATCTTAGACAATGAGTAGTTTTATGGATCAAGTATATTATAACACAAATATCAACAATAAATATCTTAGGTTCTTATCTTATTCAATTCTCAGAGTTCTTATTTTATCCACATTTTAGTGTTTTGTTTATACTTGATACAATAAATAATTACATTGCTTAACACTCAAATACAATCAGATGAAATAACAACTTAGGTTTTATACACAAGATACCCTTATCTTCTTATGTTTTTATAATCATATCTTATTTTTAAAATAAATGATAAAGTATAAATAAAAAGTATTCAAGTATCTGAAAACCTCAAATAACATTTGGCCAGCAGTAAATATATTCTCAAAATATTTAAGGCTCTTCTCTTCCAAATATCCATATTCATATAACTTATGGCTAAATCTTATTAAAGTATTTTAGTATATAACCTAGTACTAAGCAAAGTAAAAATAATGTTAGTAGAAAGTAAGAGTACTTTTATGCCTCCCACTACAATCATTAAACACACTTGTAATAAAAGATAAAACAACATATTTTTATTTTAAATAATGTAGGTATAAAGAAAATTAAATAAGTTCGATAAATAATTTTAATGTGAATCTAGAAATGTGCTCTCATTAGTAACAATGTTGAGTATAACTTTATTAAATTGGATTTTTCTGAATAAATTGGTGTGATTCTGACAATGAAAACACAAATACATATGTTTAAGTTTCATTTGAGAGTGATGTTTAGTAAATTCCAGATAATTTCGTCGATGTCATTCATTCAGATATCGTAAACAGTAATTTAAAGTGAGTGGTTTATCCTCATGTTTTCATTTCCAGTACTTAAGATTTGCCCATATATAAGCATTTGGGTTGGAAAGAATAAGTGGATTCATTTTATTCTTTCATAAATACTATATCTCGTGTTGGGAATGAAAGTATTCATTTATTATTAACACTCGTAAAAAACGCATGCACAATAGCTTGATTGGCTGATCTTTAAATGTATAAATACATTTAATGAATGAAAATATTTATTTACAATATGACACAATATAATATATTAAAGCAATGAACAGGAGACATAATAATACAAATTACTACTGAGACAATCATTTACATAACCTAAATTAAAGTATATCCTTTAAGTAAATCCTTGTATAATAACAGTAATTAAATTTACTCAGCATTTAAGAAGTTCTTTCACATTTATTTGAAAAACTAACCAACCAGAAATTATGCACACAGAATAGTAAACACATGCCTTTAAATAAACTACTAAAAGTTGATAATTAAATTATATTACTAACTATTTCAAATAAGTTCATAAATATAACAACATATTTGGATACTAGAAAAAATAATTTATATAAATTTTATCTGTTTACGCATATACAGGTGGAATAATAAAAGCTCAATATTATCGATGAATTAATAATATACCTAAAAATAACTTGAAGTAGAGTTTAACAATTTTATACATGTATATATATGAAATAGGTTTGCGTAAAAATACACACTAATAATATTAAAGGGCAAATGGATGGTAATAAATAAATTGACACTGGTTACATAACCTGGAAATGCCAAAGAAGTCACAATCTCTACACTGAAGGGCTTAATAAAATTCAAACCAATGGAAACCTCAACGTAATTGCCACAACTGATACAATGAGCAAAGTACCAATAAAAGGTAAATAAGGAAGGATTATAAATAATATATGGAAATACAACCTGAACTCAATAATATATACGCACAAACACAATACTTTGACTAAAAAACATGCAAACAAATATAAGAATAATTACAAGGCAATATCACAAAAACAGGAATTAAAACTAGTCATTCACACACTGATTTCAAATAATACATTCAGTCACATACAAAGCAATAAAAAACTCTTTTACCCTGTGCACATTAACACACTTTAATAATACTGAAATATAAATTCTGATAACTCTTAAAATTCTGTAATTAGAATTATTTTTACCTGGAAATTTACTTGTACCAATTTCCATTCTAACACATATATTAGCATAAATATACCAAATATAACGCATAATACAATAGTAAATTAATAGTATATAAGCAAGAATTGCAATAAAATAATAATAACAACAATATCAACTTCTTATAAACACATTACACTTATATTATCCATTTCAATAAAGTTCAAGAGTTTAATGAGCCCTTTCATTTAAATAAAACAAAAATAACTTTCTATAAACCTATGAGTCTGACAATTCTTCCAAAAGATGGAATATTGCACAGTTTTATTAAACATATAAGTAGTAAATGAATAATAAATATTTCAGTGAAGAGTTGCTTGAAATATTGTCTACATTTTACTTTCATAACACAAATAATGAGGAGCAGAACAAATACAGGCAAACTTTTTTTAAAATAGGCAGGTAAGAGTGACGCTTCCATGACAAAAGTTTATACAATAATAATAGTTTAGCAGGATTAATAAATGGAGTAAATTCAAATTATTTATTTTCTGCAGAATAATAAACATTTTAACGAGATAAATAATCAATGAATTTCAAGATAGTATTTTATTTGTATTAGATGAAACATAATTATATAACAATGAGGATTGTCAATTCCTCAACAAGCTTTGTGATAAATGCTTAGCCAGAGAAAGCATTTAAAATATCTCTGTCAGGACCTCCCCCCCCCCCCAAACCCCTGACCATGGTTTCATGCTTTGGCACTCGTCAGAGAGGTACAAGGGTAGGTTCAGATCCTGGCACCTCTCTGAGGAGTGCCAAAGCACAAAACCATGGGCAGGAGTTTGGGGGGAGGGGTCCTGACAGAGATATTTTAAATGCTTTCTCTGGCTAAGCATTTATCACAAAGCTTGTTGAGGAATTGGCAATCCTCATTGTTTATAACTTACAAGCTTAAGAGAATAGGGTCATGTGATTTGACTATTTATAATTATATAACGTCTTCTTTACGGCAATGAAAAGATAAGCAGGAGTAATTGCGTCTTTTATCTTGAATAAATAAATAGACTTCTAAAATGATTATGTTTCATTTCCTTCTTTGATTTTATGATAATTTTAAAATAATTCATTATGGCATTTATTTTAATAACTGAAGTTATAATAAGTTGAAAGACGGGTTCTTGTAATAATAATGTTTCAATAATTAACGCTTTAAAACATTTAAAAATTGTCCACAAATAAACACCTTCTCTTAAAATAAGCCAATTAGTAAAATATAATAATCTTGGTAATTAATTTATATAATTTTTAACACTTTGAAGAATGTTAATAAAGTGGGGGTTTTTTTTTTTAAAAAAAAAGGTCTAGAATTAGCTGCAAGTTCCTAGAAGCAGTAATACAAACATACTATTACTTCTCCATGCTTTGGAGATTTTTTTATCATAATAAAGCTTGTCGTACTTCCAATAAAAGATATTGATCGTTGGTTTTAAGAGCATGCGCGGTCCAAAGCATACTTGCTTAAATGACTTTTAAAGTTTTGGCATCAAATTATTTAAATAAAAAATAATATCCAATTAAAATTAATCTTTTCAAAAGAAAAGTTAGTATTAGACTAAGTTGAAAAAGTAATAATTTATTTTCCAATTTTTCCTTTTAAATGTGTGTGCGATTGTCTGAAATATGCAAAGTTTCTCATGTGGTCCTAATGAATCAATCAGCAATTAATATTGGGGCGTGATTTTAAATTAACTGATACAACTATAATCGTTTATTAATCAAGACGTCTAAAAATAAAGTTATTTTAATTATTAAATAAAATCATTTATTTCATTTAAAACAATATCTTTAGTTTTTATTTAAGAGTTTTTAATAAATTGTTTTTCTCTTCACCAATAAAAATTGTAATTATACATATGCGAGTTTGCATATGTGTACAATAAATTACAACAGCCTTCGTTTAGTAAAGCTATGAATATGAGATTAGAATACTAAATCTCGAAAGCGCTAAGGAGACATATTAAACATTATACTATAATTACAGTTTCACTAACGCATGCAAAAAACTCGCATATGTATAATTAAGAGTTTTTAATAAATTATGATTAAACCATTGTAATGTTAAATAACACTTATAAATTACATTGCATTTTTAAAGATAATTAACACTTAAAATGAGATAATTAACGCTTAAAATAATTCGTTTTAAACTTCCCTTTACTTTCAAAACAACCTTGCTCATACATTCACACACATATGTCATGCCAGGAAGTAATTAGGAAAATATTTAGGAGAATATCAAATTTATTACAGGTTAACAAATAATATTTTAAAAAATAGCAAAACAAAAATTTATCTATTGAAATTCATTCCAAATATAACACATTTTAAACTAGCTTTATTTAATTTTAGCCTAACAAACTGAATTAAGTAATATATTCTAGTAATTGGGATTTAAATACATTTTTAGCAATAAGTTAAAACGCATAAGTAAGATTTTATACCGATTGAAATAGTAAAGTTTATTTAGCAAACGTGTTGCCTTTATTAAAGTTTTAAAAAATATTATTGAATGCTTCACTCTGTCTGGACCAAATATAAGATTACAATATATATATAATTAACTTATTAATTCACTATACTTAATGTTTACTATAATAAATAGAGAAATTTGAACTTAGGATTTTCAGTCTATATTCATACTCCATATGTCACGTGAAATTTAACTAGGCTAATTTAAATAATAATTGAACTGCCCTCTAGCTGCCATGTTCAATAACTTTTTATAGTAAGAAAATAGAGCAATGGATCATGTCTTGCTTAGATCTTATTTATTTAAAGTTATCCAGAACAATAATAACCTCCCAAATATTACATGTCCCAAGCTTATGCAATACTTTTACATATTTTTATTTCTTGCTCCAATTCAGCCATCTATTATAAGAATATCTAATCATTAGATGTTAGATGCCAATGCTTAATTAATATAAGATCTGACAATTAAGTTTGAAAATTTATCCTAAAAAAGGGCTATGTAGGTTATTACTGATTATTATTACAATGGTCAATTTTGAAGTACCTCCATAGAAAAGTTGTCCAATCTTCAAAGCAATTTTGTACTTTTTATTAAATGGCCATTCGAGCTGTCATTGTATTATACTTGATTTCCCGAATGCCATTAAAATATCTTTCTTTCAATATTTCCATTATATTCAGGTAATAAAAATATTATTGGAGACCATGTTAGGTAAATAGGAAAGGTGTTCATTGCAGATATGGGGTTACTAGATTAAAACTCCAAGATAATATCTTATGAACTGGTGTATTTTTGTAATATCTTTATCATGTCAAGATTTTCAGTTAAGATTTTTCTCAATTGTTTTTCTATCAATGTTTACTTGATCTTCAGTGCTTTTCATAGACAACTTTGATGGGCAATTTAATGAATTTTGACAATGCTTATATCAGCTGTGCTCATTACTGACAGCTCTGTCCATTTTTCATCAGTGATGCTTTCTCTCCTCTCAAAATTTTTTTTATCTGTATGTACATTTATTTTCTTCGTGGAATTATCTCCATATAATTGGACCAAATGTCCCTAAATTCATTTCCAGTCATGCAAGGTTAAACAAGAAATTTAATATTTCTTCATCAATATAATTCAAGCTTTGACATTTTCATAACAAAACACAAGACATGCAACAACAATAATGAAGGATATCATACATCATTCTGCATCAACATGAATACACCTATAACACACTGATATATCAAGGTTATGAAATCTTATCAAATTGTTTATACAGTGCTGTCAATGTAAGAGCATAGTGTAAGTTCATTAACTTAATTGTCAGATCTTGTATGATCAATGATTTTCTATTCATCACCCAAGAGGAAAGTTTGGATCTGAATTTAATGCCAACTGAATTTTTCAGATACATTTTTTTCCAAGCTATGTTATATTCTTTTTTTAGTATCAAAACCCAAGCCTGAAATTCAAAAGCAATTTAAGGTTTTGAATTGGAGTCAATTTGTTATCATAATTACATAGATTTGACTTTAGTGCAATAATATCTATATATTTTATATTAAAAAGTTTATTATAAGACATATAAAATATCTATATATACAACAAAAAACATAAAAATAACAAATTTTCAATAAAAAAGCTTTTTTCGATACATATAATTTGTATCCTTTTCAATATGTCTACTCACGATTACCGTAAAACATACATATAGCGACATCTATTTATAATACAACCAACAAAAAACAATTATTATCATCAATTATTTCATGAATACATACAATACAATATAAAAAATAAAAAATATAAAAATATATATTCCTTCATTAATTATAGTATATTCATATATACTCAAAAACACACAAAAAACACAAGAAACATTAAAATATTAACAACCTTCTTATTTATCTATCCAATCATCTAATTTTAGCCAATTATTAGTCAAATTAATTGAACCCTTATAAATGTTCATACAATTATTACTATTATTTTTAATATAACTAGTTTCATATACTTTTCGCCTATTAACATTTTTTAAATAATTTAATGCTAGTATATTTTTAGTACAATCTATTTTATGACCATATTCTAAATAATGTATAAACAAAGCAGATTTATCATCTCTCCTATTTATTGCAGCGTTATGTTCTTTAGCTCTTATTTCTAATTGTTTACTTGTATGTCCATAGTATACTCTTTTACAAATTCCACATATAATTTTATAAAACATACTTTTCTTATATTTTAAATCATCTAATATTTTATAGTTACCTATTAATTTATCTAAATCTTTACTGTTTGCCCAACCTATATTTGTATCTTTTTTACTATTTACATAATTTTTTAATAATGCATTATATATTTTAGGATGATATGAAATTTTTATCCATTTATTATCAGATTTGTTATTTCTATTATATTTATTTTTATAAAAAATATTATCTATACATTTACTTTTATAACCATACTTAATATATAAATTTTTAAATTGCTCTTTATGTAATTTAGCTATATTTGCATATGTATTATATTTGTCATTTTTAATTGTGAAATTTTTAATAACTGCCATTTTTTTGGGTCCATGCTTGTTGTGAATCGACAGCAATTATTTTCCTCATATTATCTTCTTTTATAAAATGATTTAATACAATTTTTTTATTATCATCTAAACTAAGCTCTATGTCTAAATATTTTATTTTTTGTTTAATTTCTGAAATTGTAAATTTTATATTATATATATTTTTATTAAAATCATTATACATATTATTTATTATTCTTTTATTACCAATTATTAGAGTATCATCCACATAATGAAAATAATGTGTTATATCCATATTAATCAATTTATTTTTAACTATATTAATCTCTAAATCATCAATAAATATTGATGAAATAAGACCACTAATTGCACAGCCCATCACCCATCCTTTATTTATATACCAATATTTATTATTATACTTAAAATATAAATTACTATGTATTAACATTAAACTTTCTTCAATTATTTTTACTATTTTCATATCTTTAATTTTCCCATGTAATTTCTTTATTAATATTTCAATACTTTTTATTCTTGGTATACTAGGATACATTTGTTCAATGTCCATTACAAAAATACTATGACATCTATTTAATTGTATATTACCTAATTTATCTACTATATCATCTGTATTTTTAATACAATATTCACCATAACCTAATATCTCTGCTAACCATTTATTTAAATAACTACTAAATTTTTGTAATATAAAATTACTAAAATTGAATAATAATCTAATGGGATTATTATCTTTATGAGTTTTTATTTTAGCAAAAATATAAGGATTTTCAAAAGACGAAGGGTATAAAAATCTATATCTTTCCATATCGATAATATTATTATCCCTCATCTTTATCAACAATTTTATATATTTACTTTTTATACATCCAATAGGGTCCTTGTTTAAAACCTCATAACCTTCTTTAATTTTTAGTAGCTATAGGCATTTATATACTTTGGCTAATTATTATTATAAAACCAACAGAACATCATCCACCCCTTATTTATATAATACTTATAAATAGCAAATTCTATTTATTTTTCCTTCTGCTACTCTAAGTTTGTGTAATAGATTTTGCTATAAAATGTAATATCACAATACAAAATTATATTAGAACAACCATTTCCTTAAAAAAGGCTTTATTACTTGGTGGCTAGCATAATAATTTAAGATTTGATTAAGAACTATGTAAAATTTACAATTATTTTACAAGTCACACATTTTTTATAGGTAAATGGACATAACCGATTTAATTAATCATCAGTAAATAGATAACTATCTTTTTTTAGATAGAGCACAAGAAAGCCTAATGTAATATTAACTGGGTTTTCAAACCACTGAATGTCACATGATCATCACATTTTATGCTTACACAAGCTGTTTACACAGAGGCTAACTCTCTATACAGTAGCACCTGGGGATATTAGATGAGTATGCACTAGATTGTATGCACAAATCTTCGCATTCATGGATTATTCTGCCTTGGACTGAGTGACGCTACTGTATCGAGAGTTTAACCTCTGTGTAACTAGGTTTTCAGTAAAGATATAATGATCTTTTGATAAGTGTTAAGCCCACAGATATTTTTATCTTTATTTCTTTAACAATTATCAATACTTGCTATTAAATATTTTTATTAGGATGCGAGTTTCTTATTTAATGGCATTATATATATATTAATTTGTCAGTAATAAAAGAAAGAATAATAGAATAGTATCAAGATTAAATTTTTATATGCAATCGCTAAATTTATAAAATATATTGTGACAATACATTAATATGGCGTTTAATAAATATTTTTATGAAAATTTAGTTTCTTTTTAATTTCAAAAAATAAGTTTTTTTACTTAATAAAGAAAGTAAATTTTAAAAGTTTTTTTTTTATTTAAAAAGAAAACATTAATTTATTTGCTTTAAGAGATGGCTTTAAATAAGCAAATCTTTAGAAGTAATTTGATTATATGCCTGTAAGATTTCCTTTCCATTCAAGTGTATCATTTTTTTAATGTTAAGTTTAAACATTTTATAGTAATTTATTCAGACTCTAGCAACTATGAACTTCTTTGATTTTTTTTTACTTTCTCCATCTGTTTCTATAATAAAAATTTCCAGCTCATTGGTATTGAAAATTTTAATTTATGTTTTCAAAATTTGTCTTATCTCCTGTCAAATACAGTATCATCTTTTTAATCATTGATTCTAAACTTAACTTAGAGTGTTTTTTTTTCTCTTCCAATCATTCACCAATTTTCAATTTCTTTTTTTTTAGTTTCAGGTTTTTAAATAAAATGAAAAAAATATATAGCAAAAAAGAAAAAAAACAGGGTTTTATAACAAATCTACCGACCATGACCATCACCTGGAAATTTTCAATTTTTTCCAGATTCAAATTGTTTTTATATTTTAAGCAAACTCAGAATTTATTTTTAAACTAGTTTGTCATAGTCAATCAATCTATTCAATCCATTCAATTATTAATCAATGAATAGGTTATTAAGCTATTTTTACATAAAAAGTGAGAAAAAAAATCTTGAGACCCACCAGCTGTCATTTAATTATCCTGCTGAATATTACTTTCTCTTTTATATCTCACTGAGGAAATGCATGGAGTCATTATTCTGTAATGGCTATCAAATGACTGCATTGGGTTTCTTAGTTTATAACAATATATACTTTTTATTTAGTTATTTGCCAAATTAAGATTCCGTAACTGAAAAATAAGATACTACTAATTCTAACACGTGATCATGATTGGTAGTAATTTGCCACTATTTGTATTGATTTTTTTTTTTTTGCGTTATACCACCAACCATGAGAAATTAAGAGTACTGAGCAGTATCTAGAATACATCACATGACCACCACCTCTTATGCTTGTGTATACCTGTTGTTAAAACAGGCAAAACTAATTATACATATTGCCACACACAGCAAGCTAGAGTAATCAATGGATGCCAGAAGGCTTGTGCATAAAATCCCCATCTAGTGCCTACTCATCTAATATCCCCAGGTTTGCATTAGATCCTAAGATCTAGGTGCAATGCTCTCAGATCCAAGGCTCTTCACTGATGAAGGCCACAAGCCATAAACTGGTTTGGGGATATTGGATGAATAGGCACTAGATGGGGATTTTATGCACAAGCCTTCTGGCATCCATTGATTACTCTAGCTTGCTGTGTGTGGCAATACATATAGAATACATCATTGGTTACTGTAGGTTGATATCACAGTAGGAAACTTTTTAAAGGATTCTTGCTAAAGTGTGTGGTATTTAAAACTGATTTGATTCCAATCTTATAAAAATGCTTTGCTAAATGGCAAGATTTGCTGATCCTTGCAAAGTATGATAGAAATGAGGAGATCAGAAAATATAATGAATGGTTATTAGTTTGTTCCCATTTTTAATAAAACAAACTGATGCATCTGTTTGCATATTAGGTTTGGAATAATACCATGTGCATATGTAATGATTATTTTGAATTGTACACACTGCGTGAAGCCTGTAGTAGACTGATTAAATATAAATGAAAGTAAAATATATTGGGTGCCTGAAAATATATGTAACAATATGTAAGATTTGAACACAAAGTGTGGCTGGAATAAGATGTGTAGATTCCTAGTAACAGAATTTTACCTTGAACACAATCAATATGCTGGCGATGAGCATTCTTAAGAGATTATCCAGTTTTTAAGCCTATTTCTGGTAATGTTACCCTGCTGATCATCATTTATTCAAATAGATATGCCTCCACCACAGGTATATCCATCTAATTATATATAAAGATAAACAAAAAGACCTGAGATCTCTGGAACATTTTTAATTGTTTTAAATTGGTACAATTAACTAAGTTATTATGATGTTACTTTATCACTTTTTCAAAAAATGACCAAGAACTTAGGTTTAAACCTTTATTCTTTAAATAGTAATCCCATCAGCATTGAGGAATAACTTGGGACTCAAAAACATTGCCATGATCTTGCACAGTGTAATTATGTGCCGAATTGATGAAATACAAAAATATTAATTAAAATATAGGCTAAAATTTCCAAATTCAATAATACTTTATTCCACACAGTAATAATAATAAAAATGGATCAATATTCTCCTATCAAATAATGAAGCTATCAAACTGTATAAATGCAAATAAATCTCATTATTAAGGCATTTAATATGATGCAAATTTATACTGTGCAATAAATTTAATTACACTTTATTTCATAACTTTAAACTTCAATATTTTTTCTCCACTCCCCATGTCAGATCAAAGTGTTAATTGCAACTTATTAAAAAATAATCAAAATTTCAAGGAAAATATGTAGAATATTACATTTAACTGATATAAATATTCAAATTTATAATTCATTTTGTTTAAATAAAATAAATTAGTATTTAGTATAATCAACCTATATCATAGCAATAATTATATTTAAATAAATAAACATTAGTTTATAAATGAATGCATTAACATTTTATCACATGTCATATATATATATAAAAATAGTCTGTTCTGGTAATAAACTTCCACATATTTAGTTTTAGCAATCTGGGTGCAGTTTAATTCTCTATTTCATCAAGTGGTTGCTCCAATTTAAATCCAAATTATTATCTCATGTTGGTTATTAAATACATTTATTCCTGAAGTATAATTATCAGATATTTTTTCTTATTATTTCAGGGCTGGTCACAAATGGTTTAGTCTATATGTTTGTTATTAGATTGTCAAAGTCTATTATTTGAGCATAATTGGAGTTTGCATAGACAGCATTGACAAGTTTCTTCTTTATTACAATCTCTTCACATATTAACATTATCAAGTGGCAGAATTTTGGAAGTTGTCAGTAACTGCCATTTTAATCTCTGAATAAGAAAAAAATATTTTTTTACATTATGAAGGGCATCACTTTCCCTTTGAGAATGATTTTGTAAGTTGTTTCTTATAGAGTTTAATATTAGAATAAGAATACTAGAATTTCATATTACTGCAGCACAAATACTTAGTTTTCTGAGAGATTTTGCCATTATTTTTTCACAATCTTGAGAATATTCTTCTCCCAATATCAAATATACAGTTTGCTTTAATTAACTACACTATGAAAGATATGAAACCTGATTTATTTTATTAGCAAAATATATTCCAATTTGTCAAGCATTGGTGGTCGAGAGGTCAGCGACAGCTGTTTTACAAGCAGTTGTCCTGGGTTAGCGGGTTCACTTCCCGGCTGATGCTATGACACATGAGAAAAATATATATATATTCCCATTTAAATCAGTTAACTCAGTCAATTTATAGCTAATCATCATCACATTTTCAAAACATAATTTCAAAAGTATGTTTCCCAATATTTCAAGTGTCTATCTCCAAAATTACCTTATCTATTTTAATAGAGGCATAGGGAATGGTGGTGATCATGTGATGTTTAGTGACTTATCTATTTTAATTAAACAACATGTTCCTTTATCAACAATAAAAAGAGATAGAAAAATAAATGGGGAAATATATATATATATCTTATTTTTGAATTTGTTTTGAAGAAATCATGTTTAATGTTAATTTTAATAACTTGATAACTTACACAGAGGCAAAATTCTCCATATAGTAACACCACTCAGTGCAAGCCAGATTAATCAATGAATACAGGAAGGTTTGAGCATAAAATCCCTATCTAGTGCTTACTCATCTAATATGCCCAGATTAGTTTCCAGCTTGTGGCTTTCATCAGTGAGGAACCATAGATTTGAGAGCACTGCACCTAGATCTTAGGATATAATGTAACCCTCCAACAGTCATGTTTTACCTTATTAGCTAACTATAAAGCTTTAAGTCCAAAATGGAAACACAATAATGTTTTCAATTTAAGCTAGTGCATAAAGAGTTTTTGCTTCTATTTAAACAGCTTATGTAAGCATAAAGAATGGTGGTCTTGTTATGTATTAATGGTTTAACTTGATAACTTTTAGTTTACTTTTTAATTTTAACAACTCTGATTTATTTCTTTTACAAGAAGTGAATTTTGATTTATTTTATTTTCTGTTTAATACAGTCTTAAAATAATGTTATTATTATATATTTTTTCTTCTTTTAAAGAAAAATGGAATATCTAAAAGAGAGTATATTAACACATTTTATTGCTACCACTGAAATTCAGTCTACTTCCTTTCTTCTCAGTTTGTACATTATTACAATAACTTTTCTTTTATATTTGTAATTAATTATGAAATACTGCAATATTATAGAATTAAGGGTCTTAAAGGCTAAAGCTTAATCCTTGTTCTAATTGTGACCAGGCTTGCAACAAATGCTGATGGCAAATAATGTTTTTCAGGTGATAAATAAATTATATACAATGAATATTAAAACTTTTTTTTGCATCTATTTACAGTAATAATATATTTGCAATACTTATAAGTGTTCCACATCTTATGGTTTTTCAGGTTTAAAATGCATGGATGGAAGAATTTCACGACTTATTTTAATGAATCTAAAATTTCCTGTCATAGTGATTTTTTCACTCTGAACTTAGTGAAAATAGTAGGCAGCATGTATTATTGTCAAAGTAAATCCAAATTAGTCAATTATTGTTCCTGAATGTGACTCAATAACATTTGCATTAACACTCTCTTAAAAAGATCTCATATAAATAGACAGCTCTCATTCTTTCTGTGAACAGTTGGATTTATTGCCCAAGCTACTTACTTATCTGCTTGTGTCATTCATTATTTGTTTACATTATTGTTGTTTATTATTTAGTTGTAATATTTTCTGAAACTAATTTAGAGAGCTCTACAATTTGAGTAGCTTGTTATCCACTTATCACACTTTAATATATCATCTCAAATTAAAAACTACATCACAAAATAATGAAGCCCCTTATATCATTACAAAATTTGTGCAATGGTGGATTGATAGAGTTTATAACTCAAGGTCTGTGCATCAAAAATCAACATCGCCCCTTTTGTTATGAACTTTACAAAAAATAAACTATTCAATTACTTATTTATTTTCATCATGAAATAAAAAATATATATTTTAAAATCTAATTTTGTAAGCAATACAAGACAATTACTCTCACTTATATAATAAACATTATTTCAATATAATTAATACAGATTTTATGATTGCTAAAGTTATTTGACATATCTCTACTTGAGTGTATAAAAATGGTTTTAATACTTAGATCTATAGTGTTACAGATCCTTATTTAGAAAATTTTTTACCAAAATGAATGGTTTCCAGAAACAAAGAATGACATGATTAGACTAATTTACTTTACAAAAATTATATCACAACATGCACATCTTGTTAATATTGTTATCTACTGAATATCAATATTTTTTAAAAAAAAGTGAAAATGGTCACTTCTTTTAGTCAAACGGGGAGAATGAATTCTTATTTGTGTTATAGCTATTTTAAGTATACATCAACATTCTCTTAAAGGCTTTTGCAACAACCAAGAAAAATATATAAGTTGCCGATTTGAGATTACGATAGTAATTATGTTTTTTGAACATGACATATTCATTATTTTAAAAGGAAAATAAATGATAAAGTAGACTTAAGAGAGTCTTTAAATAGCCACTACTTGCAAAGGATTTCACATAGATATTAATAGACAATCAGTAATGAAAACATCATTAATCACCAGGTATACCAGTTGTCAAGAAATGTTTACTTATTCTTGTTTTTCCTTTCTGTATATGAACAACTAGATATTCGTTTATCAAAGGCATGCTATGAAAATTCACAATTACTACATTAATAGTAACAATAACAAGTCAGATGTCACATGACTTATATATAGCTTGCACTTGAGTTGGTTTTTTTAAATCTAATGTCCCAACTTCTCACTGAAGAGACCCATAGGTCGAAACCAGTCTGGGGATGAGGACAATCCAAGATAAAAATGATTTGAATGTCTTCTCTTGTAGTAGCATTTATCATAAATAAAAAAAAAAAAGCTTGTTTAGAGCTATTAGCATGCTCTTAATTTTACATATTTGTAAGTGCGAGCTATATATAGGTCATGTGACATCTGACTTGTTATTATTACTATTATTATTTTGCTGTTGTGGCTTTGGCTAAATTTAATGGCTAAGCCTACTAATATATGGAGTACCTGAATTAAGTTCAGGCCCATATGATTTTTTCAGTTGGAGAGCTGACTTTAAAGACATGTAGATGTCTAAAAGTTTCAGATCTTCTAACAATTAACATTTAGATAAATGCTTTGCTTGAGTTGGTTTTTTAAATCTAATGTCCCAACTTCTCACTGAAGAGACCCATAGGTCGAAACTGGTCTGGGGATGGGGACAATCCAAGATAAAAATGATTTGAATGTCTTCTCTTGTAGTAGCATTTATCATAAATAAATAAAAAAAAAAAAAGCTTGTTTAGAGCTATTAGCAGGCTCTTAATTTTACATAATTACTATATTATAAATTCCTTCATCGTTGTATATTAATAATATTTTTAGGATAGTTTCAATAATACATAGGAATGGTGTTATTCTGAATTTTTTGCTATCACAAAATTTAGGATTTGTTTATGTGAACTTTAAAAATTTTAAAAATGAAAAAAAAAATTAATATAAAAAAAACTTATTTTAATAAGGCAATAAATAAAACGAAGCAGGGGGAGGGGGAATCATGCAAGATGAAAACAGAGAATTTTATTAAATCTTATTATTAGAAAAATAATAGCATTTGTTCTGCAATTACTAACTATTTTATATAGCTTTTCAACATAGACAAAAGACCGTTGATTTATTTTCTAATTCATCTTCTATTTTTTCAACATATGCCCAATGCCTTATAAATATATATTTCCTTAAATAATGAATGGAAATTACCTTCAATTATTTTGATAGGAACAAACTTTGTCAAATTTATTGTTCTAGTTGTTGAGATAAACTTAATTCATATTCAAGGCTATCAATCTGATAGCATGCATTGAAATAGATGAAATAGTGATATTAAAAGTGACATTGTTATATAATGTATTCATTATACCTTTTTGTATAACATCACATGATCACTATTTCTTATGCTTGATCTTAACTGTTATTGAAACAGGCAAAACTCTCTATGTATTGCCACTCAATGCAAGCCAGAGTAGTCATTGCATAAGCCTTCTGGCATCCATTGATTACTCTGGCTTGCACTGAGTGGCAATACATATAGAGAATTTTGCCTGTTTTTACCTTTTTCTATAGTTATTATATTTTGTAGTACTCTTGGAAAAAATAATTTTCAGAAAGTTGAAGGAATTTTAGAAAAGAGATAAAAGTCTTATCTCACTGTTTTATTAAATTATTTAATATATTATTGGTAATATTTGAAATAGTTTTTGAAAATGGCTTGTGTTAATATATTAGTAATTAGTCAACATAATGTTTCTATTGCTGTTCTATATGCATCTAAACCTTTCTATATTTTAAATTTTATTTTTTTATAATCATTTAATATTCAGATTTGGGTTATTTAATGATTTTAGTATCATACTTTTCATTCCAAAAACTTTTTAATCATAAACACATAGTGTTCCATCACGCTCGTCATCCAACAAGAACTGCAATTCATGTTTATTAATTACTTTGATATATCTTTGCAAAATACTGCATATTGCTGGTGATCTATTAAATAATAGCATGATTTTCAGAAAATTTTAATTGTTTTATAAATATTACTATTAATTTTTACATTTTCTGTAATAAAGTTTTTATTGTCAGAATATTCACCATTATCATGTGTTTCAAATTTGGCATCAAAATCATTTGTTATTTGAATAATTCAGAAAATATATATATTTTCATAAAATAATTACACACATTTGTAGTGTGTACAGAAGATATTGTACCTATTTTTTCTTGACACTTGTTGTGGTACAGAAATGTTCCCCTTGTTAAAATCGAGTCTGTACTTTTGAAGTTTCTTTTTATCTAACATTTTAACATCTGGAAAAAAACCTTGAATTTTCTATAATCCTAAGTGATTTGATTCATTGAAGTAGTAGTACATATAAAAATTCAAATATCCGCAACTATGAGAACTCTTTCATTTATTTAAAGAAATGCCAAATTTTATTTCTTGGATTTTAATATGTTACTTTTAAATATTTCACTTTTAATATTATTGTAATATGCATCATCTAAAGTCATTATATCAGATAGTTATTATAGCAAATTATTTACTGCAATTTTAGACTCACTTTTAGATGTAATATGTATAGAAATTCCATCTTTCGCTGCAAATTTTGCTATGATTTCTTCTAACTGAAGAGTTTATATGCATAAAATAAACATCAACAGTTATTACTTTTTTGAGATACTTACTTCTTCTGCAAACATTCATTTTATATAATACTTATTAAATGACAGTTTATTCATGATGATGGTGTCTTAAATGTAAGCACTTTTATGCAAAATTTACACTCTGCACAAGTATGTTTTACAATCGGTTTTACTAATGCTATCCCCAAATATTTGTCAAAAATATAAAATACTTATGAATTAAGTTGTACAAATGTACAATTATTAATAACCATTAGAAACCAGTCAGCACTTAGACAATCCCGATACAGATAACAATCAAGAATTTCAAACTATTGCCAAGGCAACCTGGAAATTTCTGATTGTTATCTATATTGGGTTTGTCTAAGTGTTGACTGATTTTTAATGATTACTTATAAACTCATTCAGCTTTAAGCATTATTACACTTAATTATTAATAAGTATATTTTATTAAATCACACACACATACAAAACAGTAGCTTTTATTCAAATCATTCTATGTTTCTTTTTGTTAAAATATACAAAAGTTGTGTTAATATATTTATTAAACATACTTTTTTAAAAAAAAACATTGTTGCAAAGCAGAATTTATTATAAGTAAACCACAGAATAATTGTTATATAAGATAGAACGACTATTAAAGTCAAACATAGAGTGACTAGAGGAATATAAAACAGTTTAATTTAAATTCTAATGTTTTCTAACTTTTATTATATTTCAAAATTTGAATTTAAAAAACTGCCATGAGATAAGACAAGAAAACTTGAAATAAAAAGAAATAATGGAGATAAAATTATAAATTAACATATTTTTTTTAATTTGCAAGTTTTTCAAAAACATTTTTCTAGAATCAGTAATTCCGATTGAGATCAGGAATCAAAAATTTTTTTGAAAATCTTAAGATTTATAATGATAGAATTCACCAGCACAAACTCTAATAATTAACTATGTAAAATTGCTTCACTGGGAAAAGTGCCAGATATTTACAATAGATTTTGAAAGCTCCATTATTTTTCTGTGAAAACTTGCCACGACTGTGTATGTTCCCACATTTTTAAATTTTTCTCCAGCTGGATTTTTTTTTTAAATTTTAACCACTTTTTATTTTTAGTGAATAAGTTTGATTAAAAGATTTAATAAATAAATTATTTTTGTTCCAGAGTTTCTGTATTAAGTCTATGATGTCCTAATTGGTCTTTACCAATGGTTTATAGGGATTGATTGTGGAAAGATTGCCTCTTCTATTATATTTTCTTTATCAGATTATTGTGGATGGTCATGTAACAACTTTTTGAATTCTGTTGTCAGTAATTTTGTATACTTCAATAGACAATCCATATACAGAGGTATTCATCACTGCCAGAATGTTTGATGCCATTTTACAGTTATTTAAGTTTGCAAGGATCATTACACAAATAATTTTTGCAACAACTTTACTGCTGAGAATTGAGATCCCTTGGCAGATGTCATGGTAGAAGCTTAGAATCTAGACAAACCAAATTGATTATAAAAATTGATAGAGATGTGACATCCAGTTTTATTATGAATCTTTAGAGCTGTAGACATTCTAAATTGGAATACTAGCCATGTTGTAAGCTGCACTAAGAAATCTATTTAATGACTGTTAAAAAAACCAACTAAGATATCTCTTCTGTGAATATGTTAAGAAGAAAGAACAGCTTTAATATTAACCTAAAAGGATCAGCTCCACAAAGCCAGAAAATAATTTTATTTTAAGAGCGTAAAATAGTAGTATGTAAAAGTAATTAAATTAAATGCCTATTTTTTGTTTTTAATGAAAAAAGTTTGATAAGATAATTGATTTATTAAAGTTCTTTTTGTTTACGAGTTTCTGCATCACATCTATGTTGTTTTTTAATCTGTCTTTTTCAAATCTTATTATTAAACCATAACTAATAAAAAATAAAATAATATGTAAAAAAAGTTAGTATGTATAATGTTTTTATGTAAACAGTACTAGCAGGCTAAAATAAAAAGTAGAGAAATAGCAAAGTTATCTGACTAAAAAATAGAAAAAAACTGAAACTCGGTTAATTTGCAATTTTTGGGAAATATCAGAGATCTTAAAAATCTAGATTTGTTATAAAACAATTGGGAATTGCAGAATTATTGTCATTTTATAAAAGCCCCTGAGGTATTTTTGACTTTTATGATTTATTTGAGCTTTAGATGCCTTTTTATTTTATTTTATTTTTTTTTTTTTTTTTTAAAAAAAAAGATGCCTTTTTAAAATCGCAATATTTTTTCAATTTCCACTTGCTTTATAGGAAGTCTTGTTTTTATAAGATGTCTGACATTTTCCAAGAATGGAAAATTAAGTGTGATTAAGTTTTTTTCTACTTTTTAATTGGATTACATTGTTGTTTTTCTACTTTTTAATTGGATAGTACTGTTTACATCAAACATTATTTAAAAAAACTTTTTGTTACATATTATTTTATTAAATAGAGTCATCTACTCTACATTTGAATGCATCAATCTGTTTTTATTGAATATTCAAAATTGTTATCCTTTTTATTAACTTGTGTGTAATTACCACCCAACATCACATGATCACCATTTCTTATGTTTGCTCATAACTGTTATTAAAACAAGCAAAACTCTCCATACAGTAGTGCCACTCAGTGCAAGCCAGAGTAATCAGTGGATGCCAGAAGGCTTGTGTATAAAATCCCTAACTAGTGCCTACTCATCCAATATCCCCAGACTAGTTTCTAGCTTGTGGCTTTCATCAGTGAGGAGCCTTGGATCTGAGAGCACTGCACCTAGATCTTAGAATCTAATGCAACCCTCCAGCAGTCACCTTTTATCTCTACTTAACTACAAAGCTATGAAAACCAAAATGTATGGATACTTAACTGAGTTCAGGCTTGCACTGAGTGCACTATTGTATGGAGAGTTTTACTTGTTTGTAATTAGTTGTCTAAAACATTTCTAGTACTGGCTAAGGGAAATGCTTAACCCATATCTTCAATTTAATTAACAGTAGCTGAGCAAATTTCAAATTATGAGTGGTATGAATGTGGTTTCTCTAGCCAAAATCATGCTCTGTTACTGTTACTAAAATAAAGATACAGAAGAAACCTATTCCTTAGCCATCATTAGAAATGTTTTAGGCAATTAATAATAAACTGTTCTTGGTAGACCATTCCCTACTCCTAGTTGTACATTCTGATCAGAGAAGTGAGGGCTTGTTTCACTATTATTATATATATCAAAATGCATAAAAATAACTTGATTTCAATAAATCAACTATTTGCATAAATTATTCATTCACAAAACATTGAAAACACTTTATGTAGGGCCATGGTAAATACTTCAGGTGTTATGGACTTCTGGATTTTTAGATACTTATTTATAAATAATGACAAAAGTAATATATTTTAATAATAAAAATAAGAAGTGGTCTGAATTTGTAACAATTTTAGAGATGAAATATGTAATTAAATATGACATACTACTATGTTCTACCAATTATTGCATATGCTGAGTCTTTACCTACTTGACTTATATTTGACTAATTTTGTATAAATAATTATATTTTCAAAAAAAAAAAAAAAAATTCAAATAAAAATTTTCTTATATGGCATTAATGATAAAATGATTTTATCATCCTGTAATTTTTTAAAAATGTGATTTTGAATCTATTTACTTTTTTCATTATTAATTTATTAATTTGGTGTAAACATTTTTAACAAAATATCACAACGGAATTGTAAGGATTTCAACGAGAAGTTAGTCTCATTAATGGCTATATTAGGCCATTCAATTCTTCCACTATGACAGTTATTAAATCAGTGTCTACTAAATTTATGAACCTGTTAGATTGTTTGTTTTCTGTTCAGACTTTGGATTATTTTTGTTCCAAATAATATTGGAAATTTTTAATCTTGTAACTTTATAAACATTTAATATGTAGTTAATAAATATTTTAAGAACTCTCTTTTCAATAAAAATCTTTATTTCTCTGATTCAACTTATAAATCTTTTCCCCCAGTGTTTTCAATTATTTTGTAATCATTTTCAAAGACATATTATTTATTATATAAATATCTTGATACTCTGTTATTATTAATAATAATATAAAAAATACTAAAACAGAGATTATATATGTTAAATGAAATTAATTAAATTGAGTATATTCGGTTTAATTAATTTCATTTAATCATTATCATCTAGAGCACTGTTTCCTAACCTGTGGTACGCATACCATTGGTGATACGCGAATTGCTAGTTGGTGGTACACGAAAAATAATCAATAATGGCGGACATAAAAAAAAAATTAAATCATAAAAATATAGAAACGTTTTTTTTCCTATAATTTATAAAAATTATTTTAATTAATAATATTATACAGTAAAGTAGTTAATATGTACAGACGATAACGATCTTTAATGTTAATGATAAAATTGAAAGTATGTTTAAGAAATTAGATTTTTGGAAACAGTAATATATAAAAGTATCAAAAACAATCATCTGGAAGTATTCGAAACTTTACATATTTTTTTGTTTGAAAATAAGGTTAGTCTGTCTCAAGATATACGAGAAAATATAATAGCACATTTAACAGGATTAAAATTGTCTTTCATGGAATATTTTCCAAAACCCGAAAACACAAATGATAATAGGATTTCAAACCCCTTCTATGCAGAAAATTTAGAAAAAGCTACATCATTATCAATAAAGGATAAAGAAAATTTAATAGAATTATCATGTGACAGAACTTTACAAGTAGAATTCAAACGACACAATCTAATTAATTTTTGGTTAAACATTAAAGAATATGAACAACTTTCTGAGAAAGCTCTTAAATTATTATTACCGTTTACTAGTACGGAATTAGTAGGAAGAGCTTTTTCTTCATATATTTTTTTTAAAAATAAGTATCGAAGCAGATTGAACGCAGCTGTAGACTTAAGGGTATACCTCGCATCTTTTGAACCAAATTTCAAAAAAATTATGTTGTTCGAACAAGCACAAAGATGTCATTAAATTTATTTTATAAAACTATTTGATTATGATAAGAAAATATACTAATTGGTTTTTTATAATTTTGTGTTTTTATTAAAACCATTTATTAGTAAACAAAATGTGACAAAATAGTAGATAAATAATGAGTTGGATCAAGGCAAATCAATCTAAATTATTTAATTTGAAAGAATGTATCAGAAAATGATCATACTCAGAAATTAGACTCATTAATTCTTGATCATCTATTGTGGATTTCTAAATGTAAGCTAGTATTTAATCATCAAAATTTTAATCCTATTAACTTCATGCTGAACAAAATAAAGAAAACAAGAACAAGAGATAGCCTGATGACCCCTGAGGTTATTTTTACCATGACTTAGGACATGCTGGATTTATCCTCTCCATTTACTAACCAATAGCAAGATGCTCCGAAAAAGAGAAAACAAGACTCAAATTCGGGAAAACCAAATGAAGGAATGAGAAAACACTTTGAACAAAATATGTACCAAATAACCTTTAATGTAATAATGTAATCTTTAATAAATTATTTTGGAAAAAATATGAAACTTTGAACAAACACATAACATATAAATATGTTACAGTGAGTTTATAATTTCAGTGAATTTATAATCTGGCATGACATTTAGGCATGTTTCAATGTAATTTGTCTCATTATGAAATGTGAATACATACATGGTCACCCTATAATATTTATAATACAAATAAAATAACACTCGCAATAACAAATTTTATGAAATACAAACATTTTTACGAAGTGATACAATTTAGCGTGATGTACTACCAAGTGATATGTGAGCCAAAAAAGGTTGGGAAACACTGATCTAGAGAGTTTGCTACTGTAATTGTTGTTAATTGTATTTAACATATATATATATATCAAATCCACCAAGGGCATTGGACGTTCCATCATTTTTAATATAATGAATGGTTGAATTATTGGAAAGATGAGTGAGAAGATGAAAGCTTGACTATTAAAGTTTAAGGAATAGCTATCTTAATATAAGATGAGCACTGATTGTATATAGATGTGAGAAATTATGATCTGTTCCAACTGATGACTGCTGTTACTGCACAATATATATATATTGGTGATCATTTCTTTTTTTCACATATGTGGACATGTATACTGATTGTCTGAGACAGAGTGAAACATCTAACTTCAATTTCTCTATTTAATATATATATATATATGCACCAAGGATTTCAATATAGACTTTCAAGATCCCTTCGGATATCCACTGTATCTCATACAACCACTACGCATCACCACATACATGTGAAAAAAATAAATGATCTCCAATTCACGTATTTCATGCTGAACTAGCACTCAGCGTATCCTCCAGATTATTCTCTCATACACACACACACATACACATACATATATATATATATATATATAAGTGCATAGTTTATATTAAGATAGCAAATCTTCAAACTAATTGTCAGGCTTTAATCCCCTCCACCTTTCAATTCTTCAGCCATCCATACCATTGAATATGTTATGATGGATTGCACAAAACCCTTGTCAAATCCAGTATTATTCTTATGCCCATGGATAGGCAGGATACAGGCTGAAATCAGTAATATTTGAAATACAAGCATAATTCATATATTTGGAATTTTAAATGTAATTATAGGAGATTATGTTTAAATCCCCTATAATTACATTTAAAACTCTAAGTATAAGAATTATGCTTATATTTCAAATACACATACACACACATATATATATATATATCTTTATAAGAGACTTGAGCTCAGACTTTCAAGCTTCCAACAGTTATGCACTCCATTTTATACAATCAATACACATGACCAAATATATGTGAAAAAAATAAGTGATCTCAGTATACTTATTTCATGCTGAACTAGAACTCATTAGTTGGTCCAGATCATTATGTAACAGACATATATAAATCAGTGCTCAGGTTATATTAAGCTGGCAAATCTTCACACTTTAATGGCCAAACTTCAATTTTTTCAACCCTCCAACTCTTCAGCCATCCTTATCATTGAAAATCTGATAATGGAACACTCAAAGCTCTTGTTAATGCCAATATTATTGTATACCCATGGTGACTTTGCCATTCTGACAGCTCACATAAAGGACATTTGTCCATTTAAATGCATAGAAGAGGAATGGGCAGAATACATGCTAAAAATGTAATATTCAAATATAAATATAACTTAATCTAATTAGAAGAGACTTGAACTCAGACTTTCAAACTCCCCAAAGCTATGCACTCCATTTTAAACAATTAATACATTTGAATATATACATGTGACAAAGATGTGATGAAATACATATATTTAAGAACTTTTATCTTTTTCACAATTATAAGGTCATGTAAGATGGAGTGCATAGCTGTCAGAAGCTTGAAAGTATGAATTCAAGTTCATTCTAAAAACATTAACTTTAGTACAGTCACTATATATTGTGCCAGTCAAAACATGCTTATCCATCTAACACGAGCTGGAACTCACAAAATGTACTTCAAACCCAGTCAAGCCCGAGATTTAGGTCAGGGACCAGCCTGGATTCGAACCCACTCTCCAAGCACCAGATCTAACACCCAATGGATAACATAACAATGGTAGCACACGAGATTTAATTCTTCATCCGGCCCACTAGCAAATCGGAGATAACAATAAGACTCATGGACTTAAACATATATATAAACAACGTAAATACTAGACATTCCACAGATAAAATCTAACATATTTAAATAATAGGGACTTTACTAATGAATACTTATGGGCAATTAGTGAATTGGATTGATTTAATAATCAGACAGAAACTGATATATGATGAATTAAAATATATTTATTGACAATTGTTGTTGGCAAATGCATACAGGCATTTCATTTATAAAGTAACATTCTCTAGACTATTTGAACAATAATTGATGTTGGCAAATAGATTTGTGGCTATGATTTAATGGAGCCAAATATCCTGCTATACAACTAATCACTACATTAACTTATTTGTTATGTCCTTTTATAATCAGTTCGAGTGGCTCTTTTACGTAAAATCAAACCAAGTCTGGAGTGAAACTTAATACATCTTAATTATAATAAATTTATTTTAACTATGGGCTTTTAAAGCGTCCCAGATAGCTTTAGATCGAACGGGTTTTCAAGAATGCTTCGGATCAACGCCGAAGACTGCATATTAGGGAGGAAAGAGTTGGCTATAACGATTTTACTAATACGCTAGGCACAAGTAAAATATAATAATAAAGTGGCTCTGTGGATGGAAGAATAGTTTTAGGGTTTTTGTGACAAACAACGGTTTACCCAAGAACCGGTCGTCATGCTGCAAAAGGGAACCTTTATTTGGTTCATAAGAAGCGGGGGACTTACGTGCTAATCTGGCCCGTAGCTCAGACTTCGCTACTGCACTACCCTATAAGAGAAGATGTGCTGGCAACGCCGTGGCTCCATCTTATATATGTATAAAAAAACAGCACAACGAGGAAATCTAAATAAGTTTCACATCCGCCAAGCCGAAGGATATTATAAATTAAATATCATATATTAAATGAACACTAGATCATCAGCTTGATCAAAAGAGCCAACTCTTCTGTAGCATGAGAAATACGATATGCTACTGACAGGAATATATAGCTACAAACTTTACTTTATCCCGTTCAATCTCTTTAGTTATCTATAACTACTAAACTTTTAAAAGGGGGAAAAGTATATTTAATAGGGGACTTACGAATACTTAACTAAAAAAATATACTTATGATTGCACTCCAGGCTAGTTTAATCTTTAGTAACATAATAAATAAAGGTTGAAAAGCCACATTTTATATTTATATTAATTAATTTATTAAATGACAAAAATATGAATTTGGGTTTCGAAACAGCGCACGAAATGACGCTATATAAATAATAATATGGAGATTTTAAATGATATCTTTTTAAAACAACATATTGGTAATTAAATGCACGCTGTTCCGAAACATAGGCATAATTAACAACAATTAAAAATAAGCAAATATAACTGCAGTGATTAAATTATATAGCAAAATATTAATTAACAAAAATTTAGCAAAAGTATTTCATTTATAGAATTAAAATATTTTTGGAAACAATTTAGACAGTTTACACTATTGTATTAGCAAAAAGTATTTCATTTAAATATTATTTCGAAAACAATTTAGATAGAAATTTCAATAATATGGTTAGCTAACCTGATTTTGAAGAAATAATGATTGTTGTTGAAATTCACACAGAGCTCTGCGATTTTAAATAATATTAAAACAGTTCTCCTATAGCTGAACTGGAGATATTCGAGCTGGAACGAAGGTGAGTTCTTTGGCGGCTTATGGCATGTTCTTGTTCAGTTGCGAGACGATTTAAAATGGTGTTGGAACGAAGGCAAGTTCTTTTAGTGGCTTATGACATCTTTTATTTGGTGTGGTTGTTGCTTCGGCATTTGATGGATTGAACTCGGCGTTCCATCACAGGAATTGCAGCAATTCTTGCCTGACTTTAGCCAGACATGGTAAAATTAAACAATTTTGACTTGGATAGTAATAGCTCTTCAAAAGCAAGATGGAGTATATCTTCCCACTTAAAATAAGGCCTATTTATATATTCCGACTAAGCTTTAACACCTTTTTGGAATTTCGTTTGCCTCGGGACCAATTGACTTTTAATTAAATAAAATAATATAATCCAATTTCTGCAACAGATAACATCTCCAAGGTGTTACATTTAATTACTTAAAATTATTAAAATATATAAATTATATAATTTGATTCAGTTTCATTAATTAAATTCCTTTTTAGGTGTTAAAGAATGTTAAAGCTTAGCAGAAGGAACGGTATTCTGATTTAATGATAAAGTCTTTTGTGCAAACAAAAATCAATCAGAAAACAGATTTTACTTTTTTACCCGGGTGTGTCACTAATTGATATCTTGTTTACAAAAATTCTCATTTTTAATTGCGAACAGATAATTCTTATTTTATAAAACTAAATAACTTTTAACATATTTGTTTATTAAAAAAAAAAGCAAATTTAAAGAAAATACTTGTTTCAACTATATATGTAAAACATTAAATCAGAAAACCATTAAATAAATTAAAGAAAACATTTACATTACTTTTATTTAAACTTAAATATATATGAATCATTTTGCCATTATTCCAAGGTTTAAATTATCCATCCACATACGAATATAATAGTGAATATAATTAAGAATTGACCGAAAATTAATAAAACATTTTATAATAATTTATGAGCATTTCTCCACTATAATTTTATCAAACCTGTCTAATTATAGCGTGTTTTCGTAAGTAAATGGATGATGCCATTCAAGCAGCCATTGTAGCAAAGTTTTCCCGCTTGACTTATATATTACATTTTTACATTTAACATTTTTATATTTAAGATAGGTTCGAAACTAGTTCAGACGAGTAGGTCATTAGGTTGATGATGAAACAGAAAGGGATTGGAGGTTTCCGTTTCAATATATATATATATGTAAAGTGATAATGTACTTTAAATAACAAAATAAAATAATTTATATAACCAACATTATAAAGTTATAGAAATAATAAACATTGTTTATTTTTTTTCCTAATAATAATCAAATGGTTTATTGTGTGGAATTTCATAATTGGTTCAAGCACTGGAAGTATCACAGTTGGCCTAAGAATCATGAATCTTGAGCTTTAGAACATGCAACTCCATTATTTTATCAGAACATGGAAGACTTTTTTTAAATCAGTAATGAATATGAAATGCTGGTTATAAAAGAATATTGTGTTTTTAATATTAGTTAAAAATATACTAACCTATTAAATTAGCAGCCAATCAAGACTAGCTGTGCAAAGCTCGGAAAAATAGTACATCACTGCAAAAAGGCAATCAAGCCTTTTAACTGCAAGATTGAGAATGTACTATTTTTTTTAGCCTTGCACAATGAGTCTTGATTTACAATTAATATTAAAAATGGAATCCTCATTTATTAAAATATTTACTAGTTATTACATCCATTAAAACATTAAATTATAATGTTGATTAAATAAATATATGTATTTCAACTTTTTGCCATGTATGCAAATCCATTAATATTTAGAATATGCAAATTAAAATGATATATTCTTGAGTGTTGTCAGAGCAATAGAATATAGGTCTTTTAAAAACAATTTTTAATATATAAATAGTACATCAAAAAGGATTGAATCCAGTTCTAAAATGTAGTGACTACATTGTTTTTACAGATTTTCTGAGTTTAAAATTAACTTTACATAGTTGTGTTTTTTTTTTATAGAATAAAATATTATATTTGCAACAAATAACTCACTTTGCTCTTAGTAAATTTCTATTTTGCAACATTTTTTTAAAAGTAAATTAATTTATTAAAAATATATTTTAGAATTTATGTTTATTCATATAAATGTGAGGCATGTATCATAGATGTCACTACTGTGCATGTTATAAAATTAGATAGAATGGCTGATGAAATGATAGTATTGCTTCTATCAAAAACATTGTAGACTATCCTTCAGATATATGAAGACCTCTTTTTGGTTAGTGGTAGCTTGTACATGTTTGCTATTGTTTTCATTCAACCTGTAGAACTGCATGTGATTGGTTACTGTACATCAATACAACTTGGCTGTGGATTTAACTTTGCATATAAGGGTCAACCCATTTACTAATTCATTTACATATATAATATAAAATGCTATTTAATACATAACTTTTAATAAAAACATCCACAGAAAAGTTTTTTTTTTTAAAAAAATATTTTTTATGGATATTTTCATTAAGAATTGTGTATTACTTTAAGAAAAAAAAAGAAATTATTTATAGTTGAATTAAAAATGCTATATAGTAAATAATAGATAATAATTTGATGCAAAGACAGAAGTTTTAATATCCAGAAAAAAGCAAAAATGGAATAAGAATTTCAACTTTATATGTAATTTTGGAAGAGAGAAGATAGAGAAAGGGAGAATATTGGACATTAATTTTTGCTATACATGATGTAGAAAGATTCTGGATAAATTGTATAAAAAGAATGAACAATTTTTTTTTTAAAAAAATAAAAATGTATAAATATTAAGAATTTTTGTTTAGGTCTTTGCAAAAAACATGCAAAATTTGAGAATATTAGAATTAATGAAACAACTTTTAGTACCCTAGAATAAAATAATAGTTTATTGCTAAGGAATTCATAAAAAGTGTGAGCGTTGAAGATTATAGAACTGGGTTTGATCTGTAGATTTTGCTCCAGAATCCATGACATTGCTATGGCAATAATTCAAGTCAGAATGGGAAAAGATTTGTTATAAAATAGGAAGTATACAAATTTATTGTGATGTATAAGGGTTTCTGGGGTGAGGGTTGCCTATATATATATATATAAAGATATGTATAAATTCATTCAGGAAGTATTTTATATTATATGATATTATAATGATTTTGACTTTTATATTGAATTAGATAATAACTAAAGCTATTTAATAAAGCAAGGTAATAATGTATAAATGGAATAGAAAATAATTACATTTGAAATATTAAGGCTGCATATGTTGAAGAATGATAACAAGAAAAAGTATAGTAACAAATTTTTGGGGGGAATTTACTGACTGGAGATTCTTGACTTCAATACAAGAGAAATTAAATTATATATCATCTAGAACACATCAGTATTGACAGAATTATTTGCAAATAGTAAAATAAAAAAAGATAATAAATAGAAAAAAAGACAGGGTGACAATGGTATACAAAGAATTTCAGAGAAAAGATGCATTTTTTATCAAAAAAATTTCTATGCATATGGCATAAAATTTGTGATTTCAACTAAGAATTATCAGTTTTACATCAAATCTTTGTTCTTTTAACATCATTATTTTAAGAGACTAAAAAGATATGTTTTTTTTTTTATTATGTTTTAAATGAAACTTTATTGTTCATAAATAATTACATTGTTAAAAATACATGATTGAAAACTACATAGCTTAAGGTCAAACAGATAGATATTAATGATACAGTTCAAAAAATTGTTAGGCAGGTGTCTGATAAATATAAACTTGCAAACTGTGTATTTACCTATGGTTTTATTTTTATTGTCAGAAGGTTTAGTTCATCAGTTTAAATCCTTTGGACTATTCAATACACAGATGTAGTGTTTATAAAATTGTTGAAAATGAGGTATGTGACAAAAAATATGTTCTTGTTACAGCAAAAGTTATTTGGTTGTTTGCATTTACAGTCTGGCTCAGGTATTTAATAGTGACTATGCAGCAGCAAATATATATAGGTGTGTAGTTTTGCCATCTCTGGCCTTCAGTTATTTGAGTATATTAGAGAATATGGATGGGTACCTTCTGGTGTTGTTTCCAAGGCAGAAAGTACATCTGGTACACCACAAAGTATATAAATAGAAAGTTGCTGCCCAGACTGCCAGGATTGAGCCTTTGCTGAGTGTTTTGATTAGGTTATCAAGTGTGATTTTATTTTGTTTATATGTCATAATCATAATCTCTCAGTAGACTTGTCAAAGCTGTGCAGATATGGAATAGGTGCTGTTATATTTCTTCTTTCCTATGCCACAAGGAACAAAAAATATCAATTTTGATATAAAACCTGTGGTATTTAAGGATCTAAATAAGAAGTTTTTTCCTGTCTTGGATTTTTAAGGGTGCCACTTATTTATAAAACAATACATATTTTCATTAAGTGTTTTATTTCATTTTAGAAATATTTTTATATGTGTACATGTTTAATCCAATATTGGGGACAACAAATCTTTATCATTATGTCCACAATTTTAAATTAACAATGTAATTACAAATATATTTACTGGCTTCTTATGTATTTCTCTCATAATATTTTTTTTGGGCTAATGTAGTTTTGAAATTTTGATATGTGGTATTGGATAACATATGAGTCACATTCTTGAAATGGATTTGTCATATGTCAGTATTTTAATTTAAATACAAAAAATGTAAATACATATATATTTGTAAATATTCTGTTAGTCAATAAAAAATGAAAATAAGAATCTGAAGAACAGACTAATATATTGTAATGGTAGCTTTTGATCCTATCAAAACCATCCTATATTTGTCCACACCACCGAACCAAGCCCATTCAAAACATCATATTAACTAATAGGTGGTCAGATATATGCTATCCTTTCTTATAAGCATATATATATATATATGCTTGGCAGATGTTTGTTTTATTAAATATCAAGTTAGATAAATGTCACAATGAAATAACGTTCCTTACTTAATAAAAAATAAAAGCCCATTTAAAGAAATGACTTATATAGATTAATAATCAATGTGTTGTACATCATGAATTAAGACAGAGACAGAGTAAACATAGTGATGACCCAATGTCATGCCAATTACTAAGCAACCAAATGTGGTAAATGAAATTAGAATTCTATTGTGTCATTTTTTTTATTAACTATAACCAAGATAACTTGCACAACAATAGGCAGTTATGACAATGTCGAAGGAAATGGAAAAGCTATTATACCAAACACCAGAATCTAAGCTTGGCACAAAAGCAAACCTAGTTCATTTTTGTCATCTTTTATTATTTTTTAAAATAATGTGTCAGCCATAACAAGCCAACAACCTGAGATCAAATGTTCGAATGCAAAGGAAAATAGATGATCATTTCTTAGTGCAAAACCATAAGATATTAAAAACGATGTTTGAATTAAAAGAAGTTGATAAGTTCATGCAATTTAATAAAATTAGTGAACTGTTTTTAAATTGTTATTGAAAAAACTGCACCATTATTCTAACACAAATAAAGAAGAAATAGAACATTTCCAGCACTTGAGCAAAATGATGAAGTAATTTTTTTTCTTGTAAACCATTAAATTCCAAATCACAAATAAAGAAAAATTAAATCTGTTATAAGCCACTGTGGAAAGTATTGTGGCTAAATTGACAGTACCATAGGATTGAAGTGCCATTATTCTGATCATGGAAGTGCAAAGAATTAACCTACTTACTCTTGTAATGCCTAACAAAGTCCCAATTGTCCTACACTAAATGTCTACATGGATCGAGAAGAACAACTGCAGAGAATGAATGTAATACTATTTCAAGTATGTTACATAGGAATTCCAATGAGTGATGGATGTGAATTAAGGAGAGTGATCCAAAAAAGAGATAGACTATATCCATGAAGGACATTATTGCCAATCTCATGAACATTAATTAAAATAATTTAATAAAAATTCTAATTTTGTTATGTATTCTTGTTACTTATATATTTGTAAAATTATTTTTTATTTTCTTTCCACACTTGGTAGCTTAAGTGTCTATAATTTGGAAGAGTTCATTATAAGTCAAAGCAGTAAAACAAGGGGGGACCATTAAGTTAGATAAAAAAAATTTGTTAAATAAAATTTAGATCAGCTTTCCCTCTGTAGCAACTTCACATTGATCATCTCAATATAGAATAAGGTAAGATTTTAAAGATTATTCCATATTAATTACATACACCTATTACAGGACAGAGTTTATCTTATTTGTTTGTTGTTAATTAATAATTGTTTGAGTTTATTTTTTCAGTATAAATGATTAATCTTCTCATGCAGATATTCTTTTCTGTCAATCTTAGGGAACCATATGTAAATAGGGGGGTCTCCAAAGAAGATGGACATCACTAATTTGAATTGGATGAGGCTATTACAGATATATCTGTATAATATTGTAAATTAACTAGTTAGCTTCGCAGTCAATTTGATAATTTTTTTGTCATGTATTTCTACCATTGAATAAGGGTTTGGAGACATGAATATATTTAATTGTTGATATGTAGAAATCCATCCTTGACACACACAAATATACTACTTTATTTTGTTAAAGAGTTTTAAATTTTTTTTTACTTTGTTTTGATATTTAATAAATGTCAAATTTATTTACATTAAACTGGTCTCTAGTTTACCAAAATTATTTATGCATTCATTCATCAACTGATAACCAAGGTCATACATACACACACACCTTACTAATTATATAATAGTGTAGAAATATGCTTGGATGAAGAATTAAATCAATTGTAATCTATATAGAGGTGTGGCAATTGCTATCCCATATAAGTTCATCCATGAAGAGAATCTAAAGCAGATATCTCCCTGAGTTTGAATACTGAGGCATAACAGAGTCCAAAGGAGGGGTAAGGTAGAGCCCAAATTGTATCTAGATTTAATGAGTAAATAGAGAGCTAACTCATTGAAGGCAGATATGATTATAGGTTATGTACTTCATTGCAGCATTCACAGCATCTTACCAGAAGACACTAGGTTTGACCATAGTGAGATGCATCCCCCTCTCTTGTGGTAAATCCCAGACTGTCACAATATATTTGTATATAATGAATGCCATGTAATACTAAATTGTCCAAGCACTTTACTACTGTTACACAATGCTTTATTTACCACTCTTTCTTACAGTTTCGATTGTCCCAGCAATCTTCTTCAGAACTTTATATCTCCTAACCTCAACAGTTACAATCAAACAGGTTAGGAGATATAACGTTCTGAAGAAGATTGTTGGGACAATCAAAACTGTAAGAAAGTATGGTAAATAAAGCATTGTGTAACAGTAGTAAAGTGCTTGGACAATTTAGTATTATATGGTATAGATTTGGCAATACAATAAGAAAGAGTTACTTATATAATGAATAATATACATTTCAAGCAATTTCTTTTTATTTAAAAACAAATTTATTTGCGAGCAGTAATATATATATATATATTTTCAAGTTTTTGTTTTTATCAATCGGCCCAGAAATCAGCTCAACTTCTCTCATATGAAGGCCATTTGAAACAACTACTTAACTTTTTCAAGTGTGTGTGTGTCAAATTTTATTTTAAACTAATATTTTTAAAGTATATAACTGTTGACACGAATTGGAAAATACATTTTTATTTGATATTTTATGGGAGTGTGTTATTCTTTATGAAGTAATATAACTTTATGTTTCTTATTGTATTGCCAAATGTATATAATATTAATATCATCTATGTTCTTTATTACTTTTTACAATGCATTTTTACAATTCCACTATGATGGTTTTGATTGCCCCAGCAATCTTTTTCAGAACTTCTACTTATATTTCCAAATCTAATAGAAGTTCTGAAGAAGTTTGCTGGGTAATCGAAACTGTCATAATGGGTTGTAAAAAAGCATTGTAAAAAGTAATAAAGTACATATATGATACTAATATTATAGTTTGTTAGTGTCTTAAGTACTATTTTTTGATTAAATAGTCACTTGTATGTCAGTGATCAAAATTACTGATTGCTCAAATTAGTTATTTTAAGTACAGTTTATTCTTTATTAATTTTTAACAAACAGGTGACTAATAATAGAAATTGTTACAATCAAGTAATTTTAATTTTACTTTAAATATAGACCGAATTTGTGTTTAGAATAAATGTAAGTTCATTTAAAAGTAAGTATGGATTAAATAATTTACAATTCACACAATTTTATATTATCTGTAATATGCAAAATATTGTCTAATATTTATTAATAATTGGAGGGAAAAACCATGAAGCTGTGTTTCATATAATGACCATCAATAAACTAATAATGTATCAATGGAAAAGCTGTATCTATTTTTGGAAATAGTTACATTTTTTGCTAGAAGAACAAAACTTAAAGGTTAAAGTCTCTCCTAACATGCTTGTTCTTTTAATAAAAAATCCTCAGAAAATTATCAGTGTAAAAGTTTTTGCTGAAACAAATAATAATTGTCCTAGTATTATTAAAATACGTGCATAAATATGCAATTATTAATAAGGTCAATTAAACAAAATATTAAAATTATTACATAGAATCAAATGAACATGAATGAGACCCATAAAAAAGATTATTATTGTAAATGCCCTAATAAATTTAATTATACATTCTCAACTAACATTTACTCAAGAAATGTAATCAAGGTATTATAATTAGTGCATAAATTGTAGGTCGAATCCAAATGACTGAGATCCCACTTCATTAAAAAGGGAATATTTGTCAGCGTAATAAATTCAATATTTTAAATATTAGGTAAAACAATGTCAGAAATTTTTTGAATATTTTCAAAATGCTCCTTTTTGAAGAAATGGAAATAGAGATCCAAAGATTTTCTATATGGAATAAATACTTTTGACTTAACAATGATCTTTAATTTATAGTTATATATTAGTAAGAACTTTAATATTTGTGTTAATATTAAGAATACACATGCATATATAATTCGACTATATATAAATAAATAAATAAATCAAATCAAATAAATAATTTACAAACTTTTATAGATTTCTTCTAGCGCTGTCAAAGATATAACCTTCATTTTCAAGAAGTACAACATTCCTTCATTTTTACGAAGTGCAAATATGTCTATTCAAATTATTAAATGCTTTTAGAAAAATTCAATTTTTTTAACACATTGGTTACTACAGAACAAGGACTTCCAAGTAGCAGTATTCTTTTCATATCTTTTTCAGGAGTTTCTGGACTGAATAAAGACAGTACAGCATGGGAATTGAACTAATGATTTTCAGATTCATGAATACAGAATTTAGGATGACACTCTAGGCAATTAAGCTATTTTGTTAAAAACAACAGACAAATGAAAAATTGTCTTTATCAATGAAATCATTTTGATTTCTTCATTTTTTTTCTTCTTAAGGGCAAGATTAATAAGTTGTTCATAATAATCCATAATGTTTAATTAACTTTGTATTTAAAGGGGAAAAGTTGAAAAAATCAGATAGACCCAAATAGCTAAGTACCACATCCTAAAAAAAATACTTAAGTATATAACAATTTTAATTGTTTGTTGAGAGCATCATTTTAAATTCAGTATTCATTAAATTAAATACAATTTCAATTCCTACATTAGTTATTAATAGTCAGAATAAAAACACTTGAAATCATAAAAAATATGCCACTCAAACATTGTATTTCATACTAACCTGGGTGTTATTACTAATGGTTGAATATAGTTAGAAAAGTACATCTAAATAATTAATTTATCTAGAAACATTTTGCAATTCATCTATATGATAGATCACTTGTTCTGTGTATAACAAGTAAAATTTCATCACTACAAATGAGTAATGATGATTTTTATTATATGTTAAAAAGCTAAAATGTAGAGAGTTGAAAAAAGTATTTAAGTATATATTTAAGCTCATCATAGGAACATTACCTAAAGTACACTATGGTGGTTATAAATCTACCATTGCTGTGAAAATAAGTTTTTCTGTTTTTGTTTTCAGATTTTCCAGGATAGATTTTGGTGTTATAGAACAATCTAATAAGGTCTTATTGATTTTTAATCATAGTTTTACAAAATGTGTGTTAAAATACTTGGAAGAATTTTTTTACAGAAGAAAGAGAGCTCTACCTGTTGAAATCTACTAAGCTGAAGATTTATTTGATAAAATAGATGAAGTAGAAACAATTGTGAGAGTTTAATTAGTCACCAACTAAACTTCCATTTGTCATAATCAGAATATTAATAGCAAAGATACCTCATAACCAAAAATTGACAAGAATACATTTATCACAAAATCAGAAGTTTCTTGTAATAATGAGTTAATATATATCTTGAAACAGAGAAGAGTGAAAAAAAATCTGAAGTCATTCTTATAAAACTTTTGTAGCAGTGGTTCTATTTCTGAAATAATTGATTATAGATACTGCATGCAGGTTGTTATGATTTGCAAAAATCTGTTGTTTACACAATCAAAAACTTTCATTAATATCTATTCATAATGAAATTACATACTGATTTATCTGTTTAGATGTTTCTTAAGATAGTATATGAAATATGCATTTTCAATAATGTAAAATTTAGAGTTAAAAGTTTATTTTTTAAGAAGTGAATATTACTGAATAACATCTTTTCAAATGCTTGACATATAATTTTTAATAATAGTAACATATCATTTATGTGGATACATTTATATATATATATAAATAACTACAACCATTAAATGTCTGTATTTTTAAATTATATAATAATAATTCAAACAAATATATTTAACACAGTATTCAAAATTAAATAATATATTCTTTACCAGAAGTACTTTCAATTGTTTCACTGACAATCTTTTTCAACTGTTAATACAAACGTACAAAAAATAAAAACTTGCATTACCCATCATTCAATCTATTCAAATTTCCCACAATTCTGTTGTCTTTATATAATATAAAGACAACAGAATTGTGGAAATTTGAATAGATTAATGATATCAGTTTTTATTTTTTGTACGTTTGTATTAACAGTTAAAGTTGTCAGGAAACATTGAAATACTTAAAGAATATATTATTTAATTTTGAATACTGTGTTAAATATATTTGTTTGAATTATTATATATATATAACAGTGAATATAATTTATTAATTAATGGTTCATTAACATACAGTATAAACAAAGTGTTATAGTTTTTGAGCAAGTCAATAAACAGAAAGAATTTTACATTTTATGTAATGATCATAAGTTAATGTTAAGTAAAATACTATGATCACTCATTCTATATTATCAATTTCAAACAATTAATTTGTTTTGATTAATTAATTGCATTTATTGTTTGAAGAGTTGATAAGCTAATTTTATGTACAAGTTTTTGCATTAGTGAAATAGTTTTTTAAAATAGTCCCAAATCACATAGACAACTTGGTGATAGCAAGTGTTTATCCATGTTATTTCTTGAAGTATGTAAATATATTTCTTATTCTATTTAGAAAGTAATAATCTCTTCTCACTTGATATGTATTATATTCCTTATATAAATCTGACATATAAATTTTTATTAATCTGTACATTTCCTGACAAATATAAAATACAAAATACATAGAATTTATCATGTACAATTTAGCACAGTTCTCAATTATTATATGTTCCATGCTCACTAAATATCATCAGTGAAATATTACTCTGCTTATTTTATCTAAAGAATAATCTGAATCTGAATGGAAGTTTAACTTAAATGAAAAGTTGACTAAAACAAGAAGGTATGAAAATATAAAAAGTTACTTATATTTCATAGTAAAAATAAAATTGTAGCAAACTGTCTCTGCAATAGTCCCATCCAGTGCAAACCTTAGTAATCAATGTATGTATGAAGGTTTGTTCATAAAACTCCTATCTAGTGTAGTGCCTACTCATTTAATATCCTCAGACTATTTTACAGTGTGTGGATTTTGTCAATACTCTCATATAAACATCACATGATCGCCATCTCTTATGCAGTGCTCTCAGATCCAAGGCTCCTCACTGATGAAGGCCACAAGCCAGAAACTAGTCTGGGAATATTGGATGAGTAGGCACTAGATGGAGATTTTATGCACAAGCTTTCTGTCATCCCTGATTAATCTAGCTTGCTGTGTGTGGCAATACATATATTGAGTTTTGCCTGTTTTTACTCTCATATAGTTTGGGGATATTGGTTGAGTGTGCATTAGAATGGAATTTATGCACACACCTTTTGCATCCACTGATCTCTAAAGCTTGCACTAGGTGGCACTACTGTATGAATGGGAGTAAAATTGAAAAAAAAAAAAAAAAAAAAAAAAAAAAAAAAATAATTATATAAAAATAATAAAGAAATATAATTAAATAAAAATGAGAAGGAGATGGGGGGAAAGGATAGGGTTATGATAAAGTATTATTAAATAAAAATAAAATAAATTATTTTTAAAAAGATAAAAAAAAAAAAAAAGAAGAAAAGGAGGAGAAGAAGGGGAAGGAAAGGAAGGGAAGGGAGGGAAGGGAAGGAGGGGAGGGAGGGGATGGTAAAGAAAGAAGAAAAGAAAAAGAAGAAAGTGAATGATGTGTGGTTTAGAGTGGATGAAAGAAAAAAAAAAAGAATATTTAATTGTGTTTTGAGGGGAGAGGGGGGGAGGGAGGGAGGGGGGGGGAGAAAGGGATGGGGGGAGAAAAAGAAGAGGAAAAAATATTTTTATTTTTTTATTTGGAAAAAAGGGAGGGTGTTTTGGGGAAGATGGTTGATTGAGGGTAGAGAAGGGAGGGGGAGAAAAAAAAAAGTTTTTTAAAAAGAAGGGGGGGGGGGGGGGGGAGGAAGAGGAGGGGGGGGAAAAAGAGTTTAAATATATATAGAAATAAACCGAATATTAGGTGTGAGTTAATATATGATAATAGTAAGGAAAGTAGTTTATTGTTTAAGGCTTGAACGGGATCTTTAGCTACAAAAAAATATACATGTAAATGGAAAAATATGGGTGATTTATTTTGTAAATTATGTAAGGAAGGAATTGAAAATATTAGGCATTTGTTAATTGAATGTAAATGTTTGAAAACAGAAAGGGTACATATAATGAAGTTGTGGAAAAATAAATATCAAAAGAGTGATTATACAGAAAGTGAATTATTGGTTTTTATGCTGGGTTTGGGAAAAGATAAGGGGGATTTAGATATAAAGGTTATAGAGTTGACAAAAATTATGTTGTGGAAATGGGATAGAGCAGATTATGGGTAAATTTAGAGTGGGGAATGTAAAAGAAAGTGGTTAACAGGTTTATCTGGGCATAATTGCTGAGATATTCTTGACTTCGTTTAAGGAGAAGCCATAATACATCACATCACATTACTGTTTTAACAGCTTGTGTAAGCAAAGTAATGCAAGTATAGAAACTGGTCATCATATGATGATTTATAAATAAGACTTTAATATTGTGTATTTAATAATTGATTTTCACAGAATAAAAGAACCAAATTCTGTTCTGAATATATTATGTTGTTATATTCCTGAACATTCTTTCATAGTGTGAGATATATTATTCACTGAAATCATTTGTATTGGTTTATAAAAAAATTGAGATTGAAAAGTAGTATTGACTTTATTTTTGCTTTGAATGATATGGTTAATTAACAATAAAATTACTTGACATTTTTGTATCTTTTCAAGAAATTTTATCTTACTTCTTTCTAACAGTTTCAGCTGAATTTGCAGCTTTCACAAGAGATTCTTAAATTCTTTATATCATTCATTTCACATTATCAGAGAGAGGATATCCTTAAGATAATAAATTGTTAAATTTTGAAATTTTATTTAAAATCCTTGTGAGATGACTTTTAACCTAAAACTATGTTATTCCATATATATATTTAAATTAAAAAGACATCATAATTTATATTAAAAAAATGATAGTATTAGAGATTATACAATGAATAATTATTTATACACTGCATATAATTTTAAAGTTTTTTTTAATTTTTCTTTGTTACAGAATATATTTACATATAATTATAATTATTTATAATGCAAATAAAGGCTATGGGTTTAGCCAATTGAATTAGAATAAAACACAATAAAATAGCTTGTAAAAATGTAAAAAAAAGTATTATTATTATATTAAAATGAACAATAAATTGGTTCAAAAATGTTAAGTCATGATTGAATAAATTTAGATGAATATTTAAATATAATGTGGAAAGTATAATGCATTAATATAGTCCAGGATTAGAGCAATCACTTAGTATCCTTAGTGGAACATAAATTTAAATAAGAAGTCTATGTATAATTTAATTCTTGAAGTGGTGAAATTTTAAATTCTTAATAATGACATGGAAACTGACATTTTAATTAGTTTAGATTCCCTGTGTGATTTGATGCAGTGGAAAGTGGCACATTCTGGTTCTCAAGATCTGTTGATCACTACCCTGACTTATCACTTCCAACATTCAAACTTTTAATGAACCTGAGAGAAATAAACCATTCACTTCTATTATTAGTATTAAGTAGCAATAAAAACATGGATGTGATGATACTTTGAGATGTTGAATAACATGAAAAAATTATGTAATCAGTGGAAAAAAATCTGGTTAAATGTGTGAATTATTTAGTATATGCAATAATGAGTGGTCAACCATAATTGGTGTACTAAAAATATTTTTAAGATTATTTGTGAAATGTTACAACTCCCAGTAATAATGCAAAGATGGCTGATGGTAAATATCAGTTAATGGGTAGACATTAAGTATTTGATTTCAATTGATGAAATGGCTTATATTCATTGATATTATTTATGAAGTATTTTTTAAAAGTTAGTTGATATTGTATGATAGAATTTATCAGATTCATAATTGACATGGCCTAATATATCTTTAATCTTGTTTTTCATCTGAAATGAGTATGTGGATATTTATGATAATGAAGTGTATTTATTGAATCAAAGTTGTTTTTAGCTACAATTATTACTGCTGTTTCTACACGTGGTTATTAAAATACAAGTTAAATGTATTATTATTAGTAAATCAAAGTTTTTTAAAATAAAAATGTACAGCCTTGTGAAGTCTAAACCAGAAATGCAATCCTTCACAGTAAAATTTAGAAATATGATGTTCATATTAATCTAGCATGTTTTTTCCTTAAAGAATATTTATCCCCAGTGCATCTTTATCTTTAGTGACATTTAATGCATTGATGTATGAACTGTGTTTTAATGAGATATATTATTTTGATTTATTTACTGTATTGATTTATGATGGGCAGAAAAATCTTTCTGATAAGAGGATTACTTTAATTTTATCATTACTCTTAATATAAAATGAAATTGCTTTGTTTAATAATAATTGAAATTTAGAAAAACCTCTGATGATTTCAATAATTTTTTAGACGACTCCCATTGCAACCTATTAATAGAATGTCAACTTTCTTTCTTTCTTTGAAATTAGTGTTTATTATTTAATTTTCCAAATATTTCTAATTGCTCTTTCATTTGTATCACGAGTTCCAAAAAAGGTTGTTTTTTTATTGAGAGAAAGAGGAAAATACATTCATGGTTTGCATATCAAACACCTTATGTATTGAGCATTTATCATTTCTATGTCCAGATCTCTACTGATAGTTGTATATTTTAAAATCAATGTATATGAAAAGTAGACAAGTTTTAATATATAAGACACATCTAAATAGAGACTGAAATGAAATATATTGGTTTAGACATCATTTTTCTCCACATATGATTAATAAGCAATTTAATTCTATTACTATGGTAATGCTTCAAGAGTATTTTAATGAATTTAATTTTATAAATGACCTATTGGAATATGATAAAATTAGAATTATTTGATAATTATAAATTTTATAATGATTTAGGATTAAAATCTTATTTTTTGTTTTTAATTTGTGTTTATATGTCCCCTATTCAGTTCAAGAAAGTCTCCATAGAGACAGAATTAATATATTCTACAATATTGCCTTCATTCAATGCATGTAGCTAATTAATTTAGACTGGATATACAAACAAAAAATATTCAGTAAAAGCATTAAGTAAATACAGAATTGAAAAAATTAATGGGTCTCTTTTCAAAATTAAATATATCTCATTAATATATTTTTAATGTGAGTCACATTTTATTCAGAAAATTGTTGAATTGTAATGGCTATTTAAGAAATAAATTTATTATCAATTAATTTTTGATTCAATTTTTTATTATCTTAATAAACTTCTTTACTATTAACAATTTTATTAGTTTCTCATGAATTTCTATTGACTCAGATTATTAAAAGAATCAGAATCTATAACAATCACTACAAATATTATCATTGTTAAGTGGCTTGTGATGTTTGGCATTATATGTGAAAAAAACAACTTATTTTTAGCAGAATCATTTGTAAAGGATATATTTTAAGAGTACTATTAAAGTAATTTAGTTTTTTCCAAGAGTTTCCTTACTATAAAAAATATCAAAGTAAAGAGAGTTTTAGTGACATCATCATCATTATTATTATTTCTGGATGATATTTTGGATAATCATGTCTTATTTTTAGACTTGGTTATATAAATAATTATAATGCCAGTATATAAATACAATTTGAAAACACTAGAAAATTGTTTACTGGTAATTCAAAGTCACTCACTACTGCTAAAAATATAAGATAGTAACTCATTTTATGCAAATACTTTCCTACATTTTACTATTTTTTTGTATTTGGCTGTATTTTATTTTGAGAAATCAAATCGGGTTTTTTCTCTTTGAAGGAATTAAAACAAACATTGATAAATTGTGTTTTAATTATCATTTCAAACTACTCTAAAGTTTAAGTAAATAAATAAATAATTTCAATGCAAATAGTATATGTGTAAATAATAAAAAGATTAATAATGATTTGTTTCAACATAATATATACACTTGAGTCTCATTTTATGCAGTAGATAGGTTCCTCAGAAAATGTGCCCAAAAGAAATTGCACAAAAATAGACTTAACTTACCTTGAAAAATGGGAGATAGGTTCTGTCATTTTCAGAAATCACATAAAAGCAAAGCAACAAAGAAAAATTACTTTAAAATTCACATTAAAAAAATAAATATGGTTTTAATTTCTCCTTATATGTAAAAACAAAAAATACTTAATTGTAATTATTAATTAGAGAAAACGTAACATATTATTAAAAATTTATTGGCTGAACGTTTTCGAGGAACCATGCCTCATACTCATAGCCTTCATGAAAAGTGTAATAAATATATGCAAATGTAAATATTCAAATAAGCTACTGTTACGTAGCCCATTTTTTCGAGATCTCGAAGCATGTGTCCTTTCTGTTAATGGCATGGATATCTCTATTAATATAGAATGCCTCCTTTATTTTTCTCCTGTAATCATTTGGCTCTGAACATAAAATAATGGGGTTGGCAGGTATGAAGTTGTGCCCAGATTGTTTACTTTATGTTCGAGAAATACGGAGGATGTGTTGCTGTACGTTTGAGCTCTGTTGAATGTTAATGATGTTGAGCCAATCTGGTATTAATTGTGGCTTTCATTTCCCCACAATATGTAGCGTGGCATCCGGCTTGAGGGCAGGAAATAGAGTACACCATGTGGGGTGAGTGATCGATCAATGTGGTCTTTAGAGTTATTGATCAACCTATTGAATTGGGTGGAGTTCTGAATATTATGTTGAATTTATTGTTTAATTTTGATTAGTTTGCTGGATATTTTAGGGATGTAGGGGATTGTTATTCTGGGTAGATTAGTGCAAGGTAATTTATTGTTTATTGTACTATTAAATTTCATGATTTTCTTTTAATGGTTTTATATTTGAATCCTGCTGCAACAGATCTTTAGTATAATTGTTTATATTTTCCTTCCTATGTGCTTCGTATTTACACAGATGAAAGTTTCTAAACAAAATGCATTAAGACCTGCAAATTTGTGCGATGGTGTGAGTTAGAGTTAAGGTGGATACAGCTCGAATTTAAATGGTTTAACAATCATTTTGTAATCTGTTGAGTGGCGATTTCTCGATAAAGAGAGGTTGAGATATTTTGAGTTCTTTATTATTTTCATATGTGATAGTGAATGATAGTTTGGTTGAGTTTTGAATTCACGTTGTATATCTGAAATATTATTTTTAGAGGTTATGATGAAAATATCGTTCTACATATCATGTATATGTGAAGTCTAGGTTAGTGTGAGTATTTTGGAATGATGGATTGCTCGTATTTATTTCAAATATATACTAGATAAAACACCACTAATAGGAAGGCTCATGGGCCAACCATCTTGCATTGTGTACCATTTGTTTTCAAAGAGTGTAAATATATGGGAATCAAGCCATGTCATGAGGGCCATAATAAATTTAATTCCTTCATTAGGACAAGATACTGTAACAGCTCTTCGTGTATAATTTGGATGGATGCTTTTCTATTAATTGATCCGTATAATTCCTTCACATCCATTGTAGCCATAACGGAACTATGAGAGATTTGAGTATTTTTAATTCTGGAGATGAATTGAAAAGGCGAATTTATCATGTAAGAGCCAAAATTAAGGTAATCTATAATTAATTGATTGATTAATTTGGCTGCATCAAATAATGCACACCATGAAGTCCATCATCAATCTAAGTGGTTCACCTGGTTTATGTAGTTTTGAATTGGAAAACATTCAGGGGTCTAGTGGCAGAAGGATAAATCCTGTATACTCAGATTTAGTAATCCCTTTATCCTTAAAAGTCCGAAGCACGTTATTAATGAATTTATCTCGGTCTAGTTTAATATTAAAAGTGTTATCATGTACTAACTTTAATATTTTAATTTGGTCGTGCATTTTATTTTTGTAATCTGTGTTATTTAATAAAACAAAGCGATTGCCTTTGTCTTCTTTGAGACAAGTAATATTGTGTGTTTTGAAATATTGTTTAGTATTTAACACACTTTTATTCTATGCTTTATCTTCTTTATCAACCAAATTGTTATTTAATAGTTTAGCTATATCGGTGATGATAGCGTCTCTTTGTATGTCTTTTCAATTCATCTCCAGAATTAAAAATACTCAAATCTCTTATAGTTCCGTTATGGCTACGATGGATGTGAAGGAATTATACAGATCAATTAATAGAAAAGCATCCATCCAAATTATACACGAAGAGCTGTTACGAGTATCTTGTCCTAATGAAAGAATTAAATTTATTATGGCCTTCTTGACATGGCTTGATTCCCATATATTTACACTCTTTGAAAACAAATGGTACACAATGCAAGATGGTTGGCCCATGGGCCTTCCTATTAGTGGTGTTTTATCTAGTATATATTTAAATAAATACGAGCAATCCATCATTCCAAAATACTTCAACACTAACCTAGACTTCACATATATACGATATGTAGACGATATTTTCATCATAACCTCTAAAATAATATTTTAAATATACAACGTGAATTACAAAACTCAACCAAGCTATCATTCACTATCACATATGAAAATAATAAAGAACTCAAATATCTTGACCTCTCTTTATCGAGAAATCGCCACTCAATAGATTACAAAATGATTGTTAAACCATTTGAAATTATCAGCTGTATCCACCCCAACTCTAACTCACCTACATCACTACAAATTTGCAGGTCTTAATGCATTTTTGTTTAGAAACTTTCATCTGTGTAAATACGAAGCACATAGGAAGGAAAATATAAACAATTATACTAAAGATCTGTTAGCAGCAGGATTCAAATATAAAACCATTAAAAAGAAAATCATGAAATTTAATAGTACAATAAACAATAAATTACCTTGCACTAATCTACCCAGAATAACAATCCCTACACTCCCCAAAATATCCAGCAAACTAACGAAAACTTTAAACAATAAATTCAACATAATATTCAGAACTCCACCCAATTCCAATAGGTTGATCAATAACTCTAAAGACCACATTGATCGACACTCACCCCACACATGGTGTACTCTATCTCCTGCCCTCAAGCTGGATGCCACGCTACATATTATGGGGAAACGAAAGCCACAATTAATACCAGATTGGCTCAACATCATTACACATTCAACAGAGCTCAAACGTACAGCAACACATCCTCCGTATTTCTCGAACATAGTAAACAATCTGGGCACAACTTCATACCTGCCAACCCCATTATTTTATGTTCAGAGCCAAATGATTACAGGAGAAAAATAAAGGAGGCATTCTATATTAATAGAGACATCCATGCCATTAACAGAAAGGACACATGCTTCGAGATCTCGAAAAAATGGGCTACGTAACAGTAGCTTATTTGAATATTTACATTTGCATATATTTATTACACTTTTCATGAAGGCTATGAGTATGAGGCATGGTTCCTCGAAAACGTTCAGCCAATAAATTTTTAATAATAAGTTACGTTTTCTCTAATTAATAATTACAATTAAGTATTAAAAAAATAAGGAAATACAGTATGACTAATAAAAAATTTCAAATATTTGAAAAAAATTAATACAAGACAAACTTTTTTTATTAACTACAGTATTTAATTTTACATTTTTTCATACATATTTTAATCATTACTGCTATTTGACAATATGCATTTGTTTGTGAACTGGTAAGAAATCAGATTCATGATGTTATGTACAACCTGCGCCACTTTCGGTCTTGTGCTGTGTTAATGGTTTTCTGTTTCTATATTAAAAAAATGAGATCGCAATCAAAAGAAAAAGATTATACATTATCATTAGCAAGATTATTTTCGGTTTACAAAATCAATAAAATCTTCGTTATTATTTATTTTAAAAATCTAAAAAATTATTTATTTCTGTTATATCTAACAAAATACGTTTTAAAAGTTTAAAAATTTTGAATATTTATTGCAATATTTTTATTACGTAAGTATGAATCTATTATTATTATTTACTCATTAGTATAAATAGATTATTTACATAGAAGCTAAGATTCTAAATACAGCTTCAGACCATATTCACGTTACCTGTTAATATAATGTTATATTTTTGAAGAAAAAAAAGTATTTCAAGTCAAAATAAGTTATTAATAATTTAAATTTTTTGATATCTAATAAATATAGTGAAATATGAAATATATTAAGAAGAAACATGAATTGCATAACTTCAAAATCACATTAAAATAATTCGCATAAAATGAGACCCAGGTGTATTATAAATTAATAATTTTTAACAGATGTAATTATTTAAATATTTAATATGTGGAAATATTTGTTATATTTTTCATATTAGAAAAATCACAATCAGATGTCAATGAAAATAGTAAACTATGAACACTTTCTGAATTCAATCTTGTATGCTTTTAAATGCAATCTCTTGATATTATATAAAGACTAAATTGTTACAGTATTTATTTAACATTTAAGGAAAGAAAAATAACAATCTTTCATAAGATCTTATGAATAATAGATTATTCCATTGATCAGTTAGAATTATAAATTATTTGTTAACATATGGAACTGTGTAAATATTTTAATTATATGGTTATATCTGTTGTATTTTCATATTTAAAAAAATCAGTAAATCAATAAAAATAGTAAATTGTAAACACTTTCTCCATTCAAATATCTAAGCTTTTAAATGCAATTTCTGAGTATTATATAGACACTAAACTACAATATACAATATAGTCTATTTTTTATAAAGAATTGTCAAAGGTTATTAGCTTTCTTTTCTTAAACCATAAATAAATGTTGTAGTACTTTAGTCTCTATATAACATGAAGAGAGTGCATTTAAAAACATACACTTTTGAATGCATAACATTTATAGTTTACTATTTTTAGTGATCGATTGAAATCTGACAGTATTTTTTCTAATATAAAAATACAATATATATATATAAATTCTAATCGAGTAGCTGTGTTTCAAAAAGGTCAATTTTATAAAAATTATTTGAGTGTTGGTTACTCTGATAAAATTGTTAAAAGTATTTTATTTAATAGTAATAATATTTGTAATAATGTAAAGGATAAAAAATATGATTTATTTGTTTGCCATTTAAATTGTCATCTTATAAAATTGTAAGTAAAAATAATAATTTATTTGGAAATAAGAAAATTTCTTGGAAAATTGGTATTACTTTGAATAATTTTTTAAATAATACAAAGGAAATTGTTAATAGAAAGACTATTCCTGGAGTAGTGTTTTTGTAAATATATATATATCGGTCAACATAGTTTCAGATTAAATGAAAGAATAAAGATACATAAATGTAGGGTTAGAAATAAATATTTTAGTTCTGCTTTATATATCCATGAAAAAGACATAGGCCACACTATTAATTTTGATGAGATGAAGATTGTCATCTTTGAGAGAAATGAAATAAAAAAGAAGAATTAAAAAAACTTTATTATTAAAAATGTATTAATCTGAAGCAATTACTTACTTAAAAGTTTTTTTTTAATATTAAAGGTGTATGGGATGTAAGTGGAATTGTGAGTAATGTTTAGTTTAAATATGTTATTTTATAGTTCTTTATACTTGAAAAGTCTGCTTGTAGCAGTAAAACCATTGGTTGTGTTTTAGAGGGATTTTTTTTGGCTAATCTGTTTAAGTTGAGAATTTGGGGTAATTTTGATTATATACATACACACACACTATTTAATGTACAAGTGCCAAATATTTCACCTCCATTCATTTAATAATATTCTCTTTAGATACTACTAATCATTTGTTAGATTAGAGATTATCATTTCCATTTTAACCCAGATATAAACATTAAATTTAAGTAAATATTATCAAATCTATTCTTATTAACACTGCCACATGGTGCCATTACTTCAACTACAATCCTTTTTTTTCGTAAGTCATATCACATATATATTTAAAACATCCATTTCATCCTACATATTTTGAACACATGAATAAAGACATCAGAAAAACTAAAAGATTCCCAAGATGAATTTCTATCTAAAGCAGCATTTTTCAGTTGGCACAAGCCATGACTTATTGCATTTCCTCGTGTTCTTCCTTTATTGTTTATCAAGATTAAATAATGTTGTAACTTCAAAAATTTGGTGCTTGTAAATTAAGTTGTAAAAATTTGATTGGGGCCTAAGCAAATGATAAGTTCTGGTTTAGCAAGAAATGCATTTTAGAGGCCATTTGCGTTTTCTAGATGTCCTTATTTGTGTGTTTAAAATGTATATGGTGAAATGGAAGTTTAATGTTTATATAGTATATTTATATATAAATATATAATAACCAACAAATATTAACAAACAACAATTTACTCTCTTTCTTCTAATATCACCAGTAAATTTTGTCTTAATTATAATTTTTTAAATAAATAACGCATCTAACTATTACATTTGAGTCTTACTTCAAACTCTTGGTAAGAATGACTGAGTTGTTACACACGATTGCCATTGGATATAAACTCTAAAGCCCCCACCTTTCATTTTGTTATAAAATTTCAGAAATATTTTGTTTGGATTGGGTAGTCATAATTATATACATTAAAACAACAAAGTAATATAAATATATATATATAGAGTGCATAATTACAAGAGTTCTCGTTGTTCAGTGGTATTAAATCTGCCTACCATTTCTACAATTCAAGTCTGGTAAAATTAGAGCAGTTTCTGATTATAATCGAGCTTAGAATTTGTCTCTTTAGATGTTCCCCTATAGGAAACTTGATTGATAAACAGTATTGGTCATAAGTACTATTCTTATGTAAAGAGTGAAGAAATGTAGTAAACCACTCAAACTCTCATCCCTGTAATTAACAGGCCTAAAGACTGATGCCTTATTCTTTACTGTTTCTCATAGTATGATTATGGAGAAGCTTTTACATATATTGTGTCTTGTAAATATTAAATGGTTTACTACTGAGGAATTCATAAGTTTAAACAAGAGGAGTGACAGAGCTGTGCCATGATTTATGATCTTGAGTTCCAGATTCTGTCATTCTACCATGGTTCCAAAGCATGCAGGGAATCATGCAATTAGTCAGTTGAATAGTTTGCTCTTATATATACAAAACGCATTAGCTTTATAGCCATTAAAGAAACATTAATGAATTGTTTTAGATTTGTTTTTTGTTTTTTAGAAAAAGCATTATTAAAACAAAGATCCACCAAAGAATCATTAATAAATTTTAACCGTAAAAACATTCTTTAAGCATTTACTTTAATACAAAGAGAAACTGAAATCTTTATTTATTTAGATTTTTTCTTTGTATTTCTTCTTCTATGTACATCAACAGCAAAGTCAACAATAAACAATACAATCTGTAAACAAAACGAAACAAAAAAAATGTTCGTATGCTTTGTAAAGCAGCATTAACCTTTCAATTACTTTCTTAAAGAATTTACATCTCTATAGTTTAAAAACTTAAAACTATTTTTTACTGTTTAATCATTATCATGTTTAACTTTCTTTTCTTTTACTTTTGTTGCATTTTAAAATAAATTATCTGTGAAACGTAAGAAAAGTAAAATTATCAAAGAAACTATGAATAAATTTAATGTTTAAAGAGGAATATAATTAACAAAACAAATTGTCTGCAATCATAAAATGTTAAAGAAACTATAATTAATACACATGTTTTAAAAATGAAAGCAAGCTTATAATTATACTGTATAATATATATATATAATTTGATATGATATTAATTTAATTTATATCATCTGTAGCAATTTTTGAAATTTTTCAAGTGATGAGTGTTTGATATAAAAAAAGAACAATCTCTGCTAGTTATATGTTTCTATCATAACAGACATCATCAGCAAATTGAAAATCCGTTAAGATCTCAACAAACATAGCAATAAATTTTATTTATTTAAACACAATCTGTGATGTACTTGCAGGAATAATTGACATTGTAATAGCATTCCCACCTTCCATAGCAATGACTTGAGTTTAAATTCAGGCCAGGTAAAACTTGAAACTTTTTTTGGTTCCAATCAAGATTAGGATTTCTTTTTCAGTTTTCCAAACAATAACTAATTCAATTAATCAATTAATATTAACTGATAAATACATTTCCAGCTAATCTTAATTAAAAGGTTAATAATAACAAAAAACTGTTTATTACACACCCTCCAGAAAGTGGCAAGCCCAGTGAGCAAGGAATTCTTCTTCATTGTTATTATATGAGAGGAATATGATTATTTTAAAGAATTTCATTCTTCTGTATAGGATTTTAAAATAAAGCCTAGATTTTAGTATCATCATGAATTTTTCTTTTGATTGGAAAGTTTAGACATTATAATTTTAAATATGAAAATTGATATTATCCTGCATGCTATTTAGTGTCTGCTTTTTTACATTTCTAGATGTAAAATTTAAACATATTTTAATTAGTTGACTATTGAAAATATCATATTGATTTTTTATACATTTGTTAAAGACGCAATTTCATGGTAACACAATGTTAAATAATAAATAAAATAAAACATTAAATGTTTTATAAATACAATACACCATAAAAACAATACACCTAAAAATATAATAATTATCATAAAAGAAAAACAAAAAATGTAAACATTTTTAAAGTTAATAATTTTAAATATTTGCATAAATTGTACATTTTGCTGAATTAGTTTTGATTGTTCTAAAATTATTCTACATAAAATTTGAAGAAAAAAAAAGAATTATAAATGTACTTACTAATCATTATAGTATTAGCTTTTTAAAATAAAAATTGTAATCCATTATATATTTAGCAGGATCTAAGACCTAGATAGAATATTTCTATTTAGGTAGTCTTTTTATCCTCACAAATAAATAATAATTTTGTAATAATTCATCTTCAGTTATTTATTTAATAACATTGATAAAAATCAGAAAACAAATATGATAATACTGATATTTAAACAATTTCTTTTACAAACTAATATTTAAATATTATAATTATCACCTTAGTGATCAGCATAATTTTCTTTTAATTAAAACATTTCACAATTCCAAAATCATACTTTTCTTTATGTTTGCCGTAATATCATATAAATACAATTTATCCAAACTTCAAACACTTTT
>JAQFVV010000760.1:0-232290 GCA_028023455.1 Epiperipatus broadwayi | reverse complement strand
GCAACAATCCTGATGACATCGATTAATTTACTTCTCACCCGCTGGCATCGATAATTGAAGACACAAAAAGACTCTAGGCTAAACTTATATGATAGATTAACTTAAAAACTACCTATATTTTATGAGCAATGAAGGCTCATGACCTAGCATATTAATTATGTATTGAGCGGAGATCATCTAGTCATATTTAGCATAAATAATAACTTAATATTTTAACTTAACTAAAGAAAGCAATGGTTCGAGTTTGATATATATATATTTAAGATTTATTAATAACAAAATTATGTCGGGTTATTTACCTGACATGCGCCTCATAAGTATTATATATATATATATGTGTTTGATTCATATTTAATGATAACAAGATTTGCGTCTATGCCAATAATATATATTTGTGATTTAATAAATTAGCACTATGGGAATACTAGAATACTATTACACCCCCAGAGACTAAAAGAGCCTTTTCGCTTAATTTAAAAAGACAATAATTTTATGAGCAGATATTACATTTGGTTACATTCAATATTATTATTAATTAAAGTTATAGAGAATTAATGTGCGGAGTGGGTAATGAATAATTATATCATATGATACTAAATCTATCGCATTAATACGTATATTAAACTAATGGAAATATGTCTGTTTAAAAAAATCATCCCATTATGGCTTATGACTATTTCTGGGTGACTAATAAGACACTGAAAGGTGGTGCATGCATGGTGGCTGATTGTGTTGGTCCAATTATGGATCCTTGAGTGTGCTTCATGAATTTTCAATAACAAAAGGGACCAATTTCCTCTACAAATGTAGGCAGGGTCAGTTTGATGAATGAAGGAGTCCAAGATTCCCTGGAATGAAGTACAGGCGAATCATGGATGATGAAGAGTGGTCAGCAATGACTTTATCGGGCTGGATTTTCCAGAGCGATTTCCATATAAAGCATGCACATAAGAAAGATGCATGAACATATATAAAAACGAAGTGACCTTTATGCACGTAACGCTTAATAATATAATATAAACAAAACTCTAAAGATTAAAGATTATCGAACATATTTATTGCCCACAAATTATGAAATATTCAGCGTAATGATATGGCCTCATTAAGCAAACATGGATAATAATTATACTTAAATATAAGACTAAGATCTTAAGATCCCTCTTATGTTACTTAATATTATTCATTACTTTCCCACGCATTTAATAAATCTCAATTTTGGTTAATCAATGCCCTTGTGAAAATATATAAATGATTACAAAATAAGTGGGTGGTGGTAGTAGCTAAGATGGGTTTTACATATATAATATAATTTAAGAATAAAAGATAGCACATTATTTAGGAAGGAGAATGTGAAAAACAGATGTCAAATCTGTTTTTCTACAGTAGACATGAAAAATATAATTAGTTTATTTATCTAAAATCATGAGCACCTGGGCAAGTCGAATAAGACTTGTTTTGATCAAATTATAAATTATTCACCCAGTAAATGATGGGTGGGGAAACAAAAATGAATTATATGCTTTCGATTTTAGAATACTATTGGAATCTTTCAAAATATAAATACATAAATGTAAATGAAAATTATTTGCCGCTTGGAATTAAAAGAAAATAAAAAAACATTTTATAGGAGGCTTAATATAGATTAGTTATATAGAGTTATATGAGTACATATTTTGAAGACATTTAAAATAGGTCATTAAAATATAAATATTACAGAGAAGGCAGGATTTAATAATTATAAGCGGTCAAAGTTCTTTTACCTTGCTTATTTGGGAGAACAATTTCATTAGGAGTCTGTCCATCGGTATTGTTTCACCAGATCTAGGGTAGCATTATTATTTGAGAGATAGCATTTCACTTTCACTGGAAAAATATACATAAAGTTTAGTAGTATGGGATGCAGAGTGTCGTTCATGGAACAGCATATTAGAACGGAGGGACAAGGTGAAATTTCCTACTCACGACACATTAAGTGAGAATTAAAACTGGCGTGGAATATGTATAGCAACTTAGTTATTTAATGGTCTCCTCCTCTGTGGATCCAAATCCAGCAGTATATATACTTTTATTTTGAAGCTGTAACTTAGCAACTACTGCTGGACCTGAGGTGGTTTAAGCATTTAAGTTTCATCTGGAATAGTTTGACCGGATACTCTTATCTAGTAAGATGTTTGAAACAATGCAAGTTTGTTATCAGTTTCTCGAATGATTGTTTTAAAATATATCTTATGATTTTAAAACAAGCTAGCATGGACAATTTCCACTAATGGGTTTATTTTATTATTACCAATTCGTAATCTTTTACTTTAATCTAATGGGTCTTCCGGGTAATTGTTTTTCAAGAGACTCCTTAACAAGATTGCATCACTTCTGGCTACAAAATTATATATGAAAAAATAATAATTTCATATGTAATATCTTATATATATAATATAACTATTAATTTATTCGCAATCTCCTACACTGAAATATATAGATATTTATTATTTACGCCCGCATACACATGAGAATATTATTATTAAATAAAATATTTTTAAATTAAAATATATACGTGTTAATGTGATTTATGTTATAATACTAACCAAAAGAAATATATATTATTAGCTATGTATATATGTGCATAAAGGCGGGTTTGAATACAGTTAGGTGGTAGGAGATTGGATGTGGGCTGTGAAGCAGGATGTGAGCATCAGATCATCTGCTTCAATATACAGCCCTCAGGTATTTGAGGAATGCTTTTAGTGTTCCTTTTTTTAATTTCATTTCCTTCACCTATTGTTTTAGAGATGCAACTGTTAAATAATTTGTCCAAAAATATATTTAAATCCATTTCCAGATTATAAATAGATTTGATAAAATGTTAATGGCAAAAGTATAAATTCTTAATTGGATTTCCCTTTTTACTTTTAGTATAGTATAATTAAATACCCTTTCCTACAATTAGATAATATAACATTTCCATCCTTTTAGTTATTTTTGCATAATTAACAGTTGCATACTCCACTTTGGATTTTTAAAGCAAAAATATAGTTTTAATAAATTTAAACAAAAGTTATTTTTTTACAAACTTAAAAACAATATTGGTAAAATTAATATAGTGATAGTAATTGCTCCTGATATATATATATATATATATATATATATATATATATATATGAGCTGCACCCAATATATTTTGATTTTAGTAAAAGAATTAATAATAAATAGTAAAAAAATATTAAGAGCTAAATTTTATAATCTTTTAGGTGCATATCTCAAACACATATATAAAATAAATATACATTAATATAGGAGCAGGAGAGAACATAAGGTTCAAACTTGGGTTAGTATTTTGATGGGTATGAAGGACCATGAAGCTCAACTGCTTCAATACATATAATTTATTTTTATTATTTTAATACATTGTTTACTTGTGCTTATTAAACTATAAATCATAATTTATAATTTTTTTAGGTATAGATGGTTCTCTGCATACAAAACTCCAAAATATGTAAATTCATACTTTTAAAACTTTTAAACATATTTTTGCAAAATATTTGAAATGAGTTGCATAAATCAACAAAGCTTCATATTTTGTAATAGGATGGTCTAAGTTTCAATACTGGTAGATAATTGCAATGTAGTAGAATTGAAATGAAATAAGATGCTGATAAAAATCAAAAATTTGAAAACAAGCCATAAATTTAAATAATCCAACATATAAAAATATTTCATTTTTAATAAGAACTTTTAAATTACTATACAAGATTAATTATAGAATTATAGTATTCATTTTAATGATGTACTTATGTATATATAGTTGTCAGTTCAAATCTGGTTGAGTAACAAGCCAATGGGAGTTACAACAATTCTTAATCAACGTTGATAATAATTTGTCATAAAAGCAAATCTCAAAAATCATTTACTTTAAGTCCGTGCCATATTTTTTAATGAAAGTAAAGCATTTCATATAAAGAACCCACTTATATTATATTAATCATATGGACACTTATTAAGAGGTTCAAATATTGTTTATATACAAGATAAAAGTGTGAATACAATAATTTTATTGAACTGACTCCAAGTTTATTTTTTATTATCTAGTACTCACTATAGAAACTTCAAGTTAACCACTGTACAACATCCTAAATTAAAGAGCTTTAAAATAATCATGTGATTAATTGTTTGAGATGTTATGTAATAATCAATAATCAAAATTGTTTTTGTAGTACCAAACAGATATTTTTCTTCTCAGCTGAAATATGATACAGAAATCTTTTATTCTGTTACTGGCCTAAAATTCTCCTGAAATTCATTTCTTTATTATTCAAAAACAGTGTGTATCAGAGAAATAAAAACTCTTCACTTATTGCACTGTGATATTTTAGTGCAACATTATTTACTCAAATTAGCTTACAATTCAACTTTCATTTTAAAAATCTGATAAATAATCAATAACTATTCTATCTGTAAGAAATATTATACACTGCATCAAATAATATAAAATATAATGCCAAGAGTTAAAACATCTAACTTAAATGGGTTCTAATTTAGTTTAATATTTTCTAATGTTCAAACTTTTAAATGCAGCAACAACAAAAATGAATTACTTTCAATCATTGCAGATACTTACTTCTTATTAAGATTCTACTTTGACCATTAGCCCTTTACACTAGCTCAAGGAGCAGAGATTTATAATCTAAATTTTTAAAATATCTTTTTAATAAAGAACAAAAGAAATAATCAAATAAGCCACTGCCAGTAATTATCACAAAACATTTATTTACACACATATAACTTTGAGAAATAAATTAATATTGCTTTAGATTTTATTATTAATTTAAATTTAAATTATTTTAGTAATAGACAGTTTATATAACACTTTTATTTTAGAATGTTGAGTATATGTAGGCTAAATAGAGTATGCAGTTAACAACTTTTCAAAACCTTTAATCTCAGGCTAAAAGTTTGTAGCCAAACCACACTAGCTTCCTGATATACAGACACAACCAATACAATATGAAAATGTTAGCATAAAGCCATGCTGATAGGAATGTGTGTCTGCAGCATATTATTTAAAAGAAATTATCCTCATTCAGTACAGGAATGTGTGTCTGTCTGGTGAAGGAATCATATATATAAAACATGAAAAAGAAATGCTTTGTATGGAGGGAAAGTGGTCTTTGCTGACTTATAGTTCCTATGCATAGAGTGGAAAGAGAAATCAATGGTAGGTAAGTATTCCATATCCATTGCAATGTGATGGCTACACCTTTGGGCCATGCATTCATTTGGGCACATTGCCCTGTATGCTAACATGTTTCACATTACATTGATATAAACACCCATATATCCCTTTACCAGCATCGACTCAACTATGAAACAAATAGTCTGAAATTAAACCCAATGACCTAACCCCAAACTTAATGGTTCTATGCAGCCATCTATACCCAACTTTAAATTTAATAATTTAATTAACACATAATAGTAATAATAAAAAAAAAAATGTGAATGATTAATTCACAAACTTAATACATAAATGAAAGATTATTAACTGATATAGAATCCTGTTGCTGGTCAGAAAAGAGTCCACTTATTTATATTTTTTATGGATTGAGTACTTATTGGAAATATATTTAAAAGAAAGTTCAATTGATAAAAATTTATACTTCCCCTTTGGTCTTGATCACTCCTCCAGATTTCATCCAGTTTATGGAAGTCCTTGCTGATCCTATTGTTTGCTAATAGTTCTTTGGATATGTGACTGCTACAACCCATACTTTCTAGAACTGTGGTCAGGAGGTTGCAGCACAAATGAAGGAAACTAAATCTAGAGTCAGACTCCTACATCATGAAGTCTGCACTATATAACTAGTTGTAGTACATAGCAAGATTAATAGTCAGATTAATTCGTGAATTCAATAATTTTCCCCTTTTATAATTTCTGGACTCCCTTATCACAAATCCTCCAGATCAATTGAACATGACATCACTTATCTTATTAATCCTGTTTTTCTTTCTGGCCTGTGTAATTGTTGTTGCTTGCATTAGTCCAGTGTTTGCATGCCACTGGTAGTACGCGAGTTGCTGGTTGGTGGTACACGAAAAATAATCAATAATGGCAGACATAAAAAAAATTAAATCATAAAAATATAGAAACATTTTTTCCTATAATTCATAAAAATTATTTTAATTAATAATATTATACAGTAAAGTTGTTAATATGTACAGTCGATAACGATCTTTAATGTTAATGATAAAATTGAAAGTATTATTAAGAAATTAGATTTTTGGAAACAGTAATATACATAAGTATCGAAAACAATCAACTGGAAGTATTCGAAACTCTACATATTTTTTTTGTTTGAAAATAAGGTTAGTCTGTCTCAAGATATACGAGAAAATATAATAGCACATTTAACAGGATTAAAATTGTCTTTCATGGAATATTTTCCAAAACCCGAAAACACAAATGATAATTGGATTTCAAACCCCTTCTATGCAGAAAATTTAGAAAAAGCTACATCATTATCAATAAAGGGTAAAGAAAATTTAATAGAATTATCATGTGACAGAACTTTACAAGTAGAATTCAAACGACACAATTTAATTAATTTTTGGTTAAACATTAAAGAATATAAACAACTTTCTGAGAAAGCTCTTAAATTATTATTACTGTTTACTAGTATGGAATTAGTGGGAAGAGCTTTTTCTTCATATATTTTTAAAAAAAATAAGTATCGAAACAGATTGAACACAGCTGTAGACTTAAGGGTATATCTCGAATCTTTTGAACCAAATTTCAAAAAATTATGTTGTTCAAAACAAGCACAAAGACCTCATTAAATTTATTTTATAAAAATATTTGATTATGATAAGAAAATATACTAATTGGTTTTTTATAATTTTGTGTTTTTATTAAAACCATTTATTAGTAAATGAAATATGACAAAATAGAAGATAAATAATGAGTCAGATCAAGGCAAATCAATCTAAATTATTTAATTTGAAAGAATGTATCAGAAAAGGATCATACCCAGAAATTAGACTCTCATTAATTCTTGATCATCTATTGTGGATTACTAGATGTAAGCTAGTATTTAATCATCAAAATTTTAATCCTATTAACTTCATTCTGAACAATATAAAGAAAACAAGAACAAGAGATAGCCTGATAACCCCTGAGGTTATTTTTACTATGACTTGGGACATGCTGGATTTATCCTCTCCATGGTCCAACCAATAGCAAGATGCTCCAAAAAAGAGAAAACAGACTCAAATTCAGGAAAACCAAATGAAGGAATGAGAAAACACTTTGAACAAAATATGTACCAAATAACCTTTAATGTAATAATGTAATCTTTAATAAATTATTTTGGAAAAAATATGAAACTTTGAACAAACACATACATATAAATATGTTACAGTGAGTTTATAATTTCAGTGAGTTTATAATTTGGTGTGACATTTAGGCGTGTTTCAATGTAATTTGTTTCATTGTGAGATGTGAATACATACATGGTCACCCTATAAATTTATAATGCAAATAAAATAACACACTCACAATAACAAATTTCATGAAATACAATCATTATTACGAAGTGGTACAATTTAGCGTGATCTACTACCAAGTGGTACGCGAGCCAAAAAAGGTTGGGAAATGCTGCATTAGTCAATCACTTCAGAGTGGGAAACACAATCTTTAATTTTTTATCTCTTATCTGACCTTTCAATTATTTAAGTGCCCCAAGAGCTAGTTTGCTTTACATTTAATTAATAGAACAATCGTTTACATTTTAAGATTAAAACATGATTTTTTAAAATTGAATCTAATTAACATTTTGTTTTTCATTGCTTTTAAACGAAAAATATTAATCTTTATGTTTAGATCTTTTTTTTTTTTTTACATTTACTTACTTTTAAATACTTTTTTTTTTTATAGTTTTCCATCTGTGATATATATATATGTTAAACCCCCCCCCCCCCCCCCCCCCCCCCCCCCCCCCCCCCCCCCCCCCCCCCCCCCCACCCCCCCCCCCCCCCCCCCCCCCCCCCCCCCCCCCCCCCCCCCCCCCCCCCCCGCCATCTGTGATATATATATATGTTAAACATAACCTTTTTAATTTTCTTTTAGTTTTTAATAAATCAATTTTATTTAAGATTTATTTTCTCCTTTTATTTTACTTTTAAAATAATGTAACAGGATATGTATACCATTACAATATATACTGACAGAAGCTATATAACAATATTGCTAGCATTTAATTCTAACTAGTTTCCACAGCCAAAATAATTTAAAACTACATTTAAAATTCTATCATAAATTCTTTCACATAGAGTTTCAAAAGTTTTACAATTAAACAGAATGCCATTCATATTGTCTCAGAATTTGATGACAATAAGATGATTACTGATAGATTAAAACCAATTTATATTATCATGATAATAAATAAAAGAAAGTGTAAAGCAATTAGCAAAATAATAATTTTATAACTGAATGAGAGATCATAATGTAGCAAATTCTCCATACAATAGTGCCACCAGGTGCAGAACTTAATAACCCATGGATGCACTACTGAATGGAGAGTTTTCTACTATTAGTAACAGCCAGTATAAGCATATGAAAGGGTAATTATGTGATGTAAATCATGTAACTGTTGTATATGATGATACATTACAATCTTATAATAATGTGATATAATTAAAACAATGATGGTATAACAAATATAATTCACTTTTTAGATTAAAATCTCTACATACTCAGTGTGATTAAGTGCAGTGATAAAATGGTGAACTTTGGAGTTCAACATTAAAGGATAAAAGTTCAAACTTTTATTGAACTCTTGAGTAAAAACCATTCAATTATTATTATAATTTAAAATTAAAAACTGAAATTTCAAAAATATAAAAATATTTATTAAATTATAAATTTACTAAATAAATAATTTAATTAGAGAGGATTCGAACACAGATTTTTAAGCTTCATTTAGTTACCTGCCTATCTTATATAACCGATACACATGACCACATACATGTGAAAAATATAAAAGATCTCCAATATATGTATTTTATGCTAAACCAGCACTCTTCAGTTGATCCAGATCATCATCTCCCACACACATATATAATCAGTGCTTGTCTCATATTAACATAGAAAATCTTCAAACGTTAATGGATATGCTTCAATTCACTTCACTCTCCAACTCTTCAGCCAATATTATTGTCATACTCATGTTGACTTTAAGTCAATCTGACAATAATATTGGCATTAAGAAAGGTTTTGAGCATTTCATCATTAAATTTTCAATGATATGGATCACTAAAGAGTTGGAGAGTAGAAAGGGTTAAAGCCTGTCCATTAAAGATTGGAGATTTACTATCTTAATATGAGCCAAGCACTGATTATGTATATGTGTGGGAAATGGTGATCCAGACCAACTGATGAGTGCTTGCTCCAGCAAAAAATGCATATATTGGAGATCATTTATCTTTTTCACATGTATGTACTCATGTGTATTGGTTATAAAAGATGGAGCAGGTGACAAAAGGGAGCTTGAAAGTCTGTGTTCAAATCCTGTCTAATTACATCTAAAGCTAAAGTATATATATTATACTTGTATTCAAATATTAGTAAATAATTTGTAATTTTTTGAAATCAGTTCACAAAAGAATATAGAATGTGTTTAGAGCAATGGTAGAATATTGGTCTCTGGAACATATCAATTTAATTTTAATATTGGCACTTAATAGCAGTCAAACTTCCCATGAACTACCAAGTAATAAAGCCATTTGATTGTTCATTTTTATTTATTTAACAAAAAAAAAAAAACATGCCTGCCTAGTCTTGCTGAGCAAACATGAAGTCAATTAAATATTTAGCAATGGCCATGTATATTATTTATTCATGACACTTAAACTTTACATGCCATGGGATTTATATGCCAAATTAGATCACCCCTGATAAGTAACATAACATAAATTTTACTTTTAATCCTGTACTCATCATCTAATTTAATAACTAATTAGTCTTTAATGTATCAGACATGATTGTAAACATGAACTCTATATTACAATGTATATTTTACTTTTTGTGCAAATAAATATTATTTTGAAAAAAAAAAAAATGAAAAAAAAAACTATCGAATATAAGGTTATCATGTGTTGATTATTATTAGTCATACTACATTTTTTGCCATCCAATGATTTTATATGTTTTTTGGAGATTTAAGATCTTTTCATATTTTATAAATAACGATCAAATCTCTTTCTGCTGATCATATTAGTCTTTGTTAAACTCTATGTATTAATTAATTATTTACCAGTAAAATAAAGTATTTAATATATAACAGTTTTAGTCTCACATTACTTACATCTGCTACAACTCAATTTCTGAGATATAAAGATGTAAGTACAACTTTAAATCTATGTAATAATCTACTGTTTTAAATATACTATATATGCTAAATGTAATGAATATGTAAATATAATTTTAAATACTATAGTTAAACATCAGTGTATACTCGATATGTTATCTATGTTGTAACAAGAGAGAGAGAGAGAGAGAGAGAGAGAGAGAGAGAGAGAGAGAGAGAGAGAGAGAGAGAGAGAAAATGAATGTATTTAGGAAAAAATAAGAGGTATACCCACATATACATTAAAACCATATATATTATTATTACTTAATAGGGACCAATTAATGGTTTATTTTTTTTTTTTTTGCAATTTTAAACTTTAGCCATAAACAGTATAGATGAGTATGTGTGTCCATGCATACATGGTAATGGATTAATTATCTTGTAAATCTGGAAATAAAATAGTAATGCCTATTATAATAATAATAAGATAATATTAATTTTGTTTACTCCTTGATTTTAATAGATTTTTAAAAAGAAGTTATTATAAAGAAATGTTGAAACTGTAATCTGGTTTGATTAATTAATTACACAATGAATATAATATTTATAAAAATAGCTGATAATATGAAAGGTTTACACTTTCAAAGTAATAATACTTATTTAGTTTATTTATCATTTAAAAATCTGTTGTTCATATGTAAATGTTCATTCTTTGTCCCACTAACAAATTGATATTAATACAAGAAAATGGGCATTGTTTACAATTTTGTTTAAAATGTTGCTTTAGGAATCTGATTTGTAGATTATAGTAACATATAATTTTAAAGACAATTTATTTCCTATTTTAAAAAGCAGCAAAAAAAAAAAATTAAAAACTTTCAATCCTTGACTATCTAATTCACAAAGAATTAAGAAATTGAGATTAGTCAATACGATTGTTAAAAAAGTAACTGGGAAATAATATAGTTTCTCTCTTTGTGGAAACCTCTTTGAAGATTTTCTTAATATAAATTCTGAATTAATTATTTTACTTTAAAAGTTTTTAAAACTCGCTAGATTATATTAATTAAATAATGCTCTGTAATAAAATGATGTATAACATGATTTTATATTTTTAATAGTTTTCAAGCATATTGAAATAGAAGGTCATTTTTGATCAAAATTCTTAAAAGTGAGTCTTTTTGAGTTAGTTCTGTTTGATTGAGGTTCTTTAACAAAGAGAATTCATTATCATTGTCCTAAAAGGAAATGCATAAAAAAATTATCATATATGTTAAAATAAGTATTTCTCCACAAACCATTGAGAAAAAAGATTATATCTTGCAATAAAATTGAATAAAGCTATATGGTCGTAAATGTCATTATAATTTTTTAAAAGAAATGAATGATAAAAAAATTCTTGAAATCTATTTTTGGATTCATTTAAAAAGAAAATGTACTGGTATCTTATATATAAATATAGGGATTTGATCTTACATTCAAAATAAAATGTTTAAATTCATTATATACTAAGCAATAATATAAAAGAGTTAAGCTTGTATTTATTGGCAATAATCGAATAATAAAACAGAAAGCAAATCTCAAAACAAAATAAACATTTCTATATAGAAAAACTTTTTTTATTAATACCTTTAGATATTTTAAGAAAACAGTGGCTGATTAAATATTGACACCAAAAAGAATAATTTTATACTTCAGTATTACGAAAGATGAAATTTATATAAAAATTGGCATCAAGGGCTTTAAGAATTCCATCATCAGATTTTCATTATTATGGATGGCTGAAAAATTGGAGATTGCTGAAGATTGAAGTCTGTCCATTAAAGTTTGAAGATTTGTTATCTTAATATAAACTGAGCACTGATTATATATGTATGTGGGAGATACTGATTTAGATGAACTGATGAGTGCTGGTTCATCATGAAATATATATATATATATATATATATATTGGAGATCATTTATCTTTTTTATTATGTATGTGGTCATCTGTATCAGTTGTATAAAATAATGTTGATAGCTGTAGTGAGCTTAAAAGTCTGAGTTCAAATCACTTCTAATTACAGCATTATTAATATAACAAATGTATAGGGAGTAACATTATTACTGACATTTGTATTTTTATATTGATTTTTATGAAAAAAATCATGAATGCATGAATTAGATATTACAGAAAATATGCATTTACATGGTATTAAATAACTTTTTTAATCATTAATCCATATGTGTGTATGAACAGTTATATTTTTACTTATTATTGCCAAGAAAAGAATCTTCTTTTTTATATCATTATCATTATTTTTGTGGTAGGATTTATTATTTATTTTATGAATAATATACATCCCATTTCTAAAAATTGTAGATATGACATTATTCACAATTTTTTTGTTTTAAGTTTAACTAATTGATCTTAAAAAATAATTTCTATTTGAAAAGTGATTTAAACCTAGTCTTTTATTTTAATGGGTTATTGTGTCATATGTGTGCACTTATAATTCTTATAGTTTAAATAATAAAATCCTATTTGGTTTAAGATTTAAAGTAAATCTTTTTTATATCATTAGCTTATATTGTTCATTAACTGAGTAAGTTACCTGAGCAAAAGCAATATAATGACTATTGTTTCCAAATAATTTAAAATATTTTGCAAAGGGAAGTTAGTAGTGTAGTTTAAACACTACACCAGTAAATGCATTTGATTTTACTTATTAAAGAAAAAAATCATGAAAAAATTTTGAATTTTATTTAAAGGTAATATATTTGATATGATTCTACAGATATCTTCATTATATTCTAATGGTCAATCACGTGAAAGGTACACTCTTCATGCTCTTTCCTTGATTGTATTTTCCACAATCATATTCATTAAAGATTTTGTTTTTATTATTCATTAGTTTTACAAAACTTATAAAACTGAAATAAATCGAGATACTGCCAAATCTCCAGCACTCGTTACAACACTTAACTGACAGCCAATCAGAGGTCATGGATAGCTGCCCAAATGACTTCCAAACCCAAACACACAACAAAGATTTTATGAGAAAAATATTTTGCATTGTACATTTATGATTTAGACTTAGTGAGTTAATTGTGAAAATATTTAAAGCTTCAAGCTTTCAAACCTAAATGCTTATGACTGGCTTAGATATATAAAAAGAAAAGTAGAGAAAAGGGTGGCCGCCCTTTTTTCGTAAAATCTTTGTTGTGTGTTTGGGTTTGGAAGTCATTTGGGTAGCTGTCCATGACATCTGATTGGCTGTCAGTTAAATGTTGTATTGAGTGCTGGAGATTTGGCAGTATCTCAATTTATTTCAATTTTCAACTATCTGTGCTTCGCAAATTAAAATATTATTTACATACTTTATTGCTTGTTATGTATTCTAAAAACTACTTCATAGTAAATCATAGGATCTCATGTTGTATGTTTATGATTTAGACTTAGTGAGTTAATTGTGAAGATATTTAAAGCTTCAAGCTTTCAAACCTAAATGCTTACAACTGGCTTAAATATATAGAAAGAAAAGTAGAGAAAGGGGTGGGGGCCCTTTTCTCGTAAAATCTTTGTTGTGTGTTTGGGTTTGGAAGTCATTTGGGTAGCTAACCATGACATCTGATTGGCTGTCAGTTAAGTGTTGTAATGAGCACTGGAGATTTGACCGTATCTTGATTTATTTCAATTTTTAACTATCTGCGCTTCGCAAATTAAAATATTAAAACTTATAAAAGTAGTTTGCAGTGATAAATAATGTGGTTATTTGTTTGATTATGAATTTAAATTGGCCTTATCAATAAGATCATTTATCTATGTAATTATATCAAAGATAATGCTTGTATAAATATTTTCTCATCTTAGATTTGTAGTCTAAATGATATTTAACTAACAGAAAAAAAATAAATTTACTTCCCTTGCAGAGTACATAATGTAAGATTCAATCCTGTTGTATTATATATATATATTGTACCTGGTTCGATCTGATGCACTCACATTTCATCTGCCAAATTGGTTTAGCTGGGTTACAACCTTATTTATAATACATTTATAATCTTATTTAATTATAAATATTTGAGAACGAACCAGCATGTTTGAGCAAAGTGGAGAATACTATTGATAGCAAAGCTGTCAATACTACCCATGACCAGACCAAGTTATGCAATGTATAACACGATCACATTTCCAGATTGTGGCCCACCTCATCTGCTAGATTCAAACTCCTACTATCCAAACACTTTATTTGTTTTGGAGTAAATCCTGGGTGCCAGCTAGTCTAAAACTAACATGTTTGGACAGTAGTCCCATAATCCAGCACTCGAAAAATCCCTTAACTAGATCAGTCTATTTTTAATTCAATAACAAAATATTGTTTCAATTAATGGTGAAAAGAATTGACCGGTAAATAAAGCTTTAAGTTTATTTTAATTAACATTTATTAAACTAATTTAAAATATTTTATAAATCTTATTTACTAATATAACACATGCACATTTATAATTTACACACTATAATATCTTAGGAGAAACCATTAAATAATATTTGAAATACAAAATAAAATGACATCAATATACTAATGCATAAACACACACAACATTTTCAACACACATATTAATAGTTCATCTATGTATGCTATAGAGTTCTTAAACTTGACTCTTGGAGCTTTACGAATGTGATGGCTACTTTGGAAATGAATATAAGAAAATGTTATTACCTAGGATTTTGAACGTGGATACATCTTGCTGCTTGCTGCTTCTAATGAAGTATTTCTAACTGGTTAGATTTGAAGTTTTCTTGTGGAGATTTGATGCTGATTATTCCAAGGCATTTTCTTTAAGACAATTAGATATTGAGCAGCTTCAGGTTGTTATGCAGGCATCACTTTTATCGGGTAGGTTGGCTGTTTTCATCGAAATTCAGTCTGGAGAAAGTCGTAAGTTTTCCAAGGTTTTAACACTGCATTCTTGATTCTGAATATATAATAAGCTGATGATATAACTCACTGATAGATTGTACTGAACTGTTATCTCAAATGCAACTAACTCGACTCAAACTCGACTGTAATGCAACTCTAACACAACTAACTCGACTAACTGTCTGATAAAAATTGACTATTTATACATACGACGTGTTATCATTTTGATATCATCCAGCAATATCTGTGGTCAAAATTCCTTTGATAATCTTTTAATTACGTGTTTTTGAAGATTGTTTAATTAGTAGCCATGCAAACATGTTGAAACGGTTACACCTGTTTCACCTATTATCTTTGATAATAGTATATATTTGTTGTACTCAGATGGCGTGTATTTCTTCAATTTTAAAAACTTTGTCTTTATAATATTGCGAGTATGTGCGTATATAATCGTCCTTAAAATTTATAAATATAAAATTACAATCTCAAATATTTATATACGAGCATATTCCATTAGATTTGTTAAAACTGAAATAAACATAACTGGATAATTAATTTATCTATATAGCAGCATAATAAGTTAAATTTATAATATTATTTATTTTTCAATATTCTTTCTCAATAATTATTTAAGTCAGTATTCATTTTGACTAATTCCAAGTTTTCAATTCTTTTGTTTGCTTAAAATTACAAGCAGAAAGTTTTATCAGTTTTAACACTTCGTTCTAAAAATAAATCTTTAGCCAAAATTTGACCTATTTAAAAATTATAACCAAGACCAATTATAATATTCAGTCAGGCATAAATCTATACAAAATCTATACAAATTGCTTGTGACCATTCTCTTAAAAATATATATCTTTTAAAACTGATGTCAATTAAAACAATAGAGCCTTTCCATGTTCAGATTTAGATATACTTAATATTTTACTAACTGGATATTTGGTTAAAGGCTAGTTTGAACTAGTCATCTTGTGATGTGGCATGACTCAAAGTAGGAGGTTACTTCTGTCAAAAATATAGCATAAAAAGGGGCCCAAATAGACACCAAAGCCTCTAACCTAACCTCTTCCATCATCTATCATCATCCGTGTTAATTTTTTTCTGTTGCTGAGAAATTTGTACTTGCTGCCAAATTTTATTTCCGAAGACCCGAGTTAACTAAGAAAACTGTTCCTGCCGTTTAGACTGCTAAATCTAAAAAAAACCATCATCCAAGCTGCTATAAAATGACCGTTGGGTAGAAGACACAGAGACAGCCGTTTGCTCTTCCACGAGCGGCTACCGATGAAAGAAGACCTCCACCATGCCCATCACAAGAGAAAGAACCTGTACCTGAGAGACCAGATAGTTCCTGATCAGAGAAATAGAGAAAGCTGCCACAGAAATAAATTCACGAAGTTACATCCCGACTAAAACCTAAGAGAAGCCCAGCCTGACTGAATATAAAGAGAAGCGCAATAAACAAGGCCTTAAAGACTTTCCGGTAAATCCTTTCTACAAAATATTACATTTCCTAACTAAAACGTATACTAAATGAAAGATAGCTAAATAAATCACATAATTTATAATATTTCTAAATGTTACACTAAAATGTTTATCGTAAAATGGTTTAAATCTTAGAACACTCTCAATTCTTGCTTGATCATTAATAACTTTAAATAGGCGTTGATCATTAATAATTTAAATAATCACACACATCTAGTTTCTATAAAACCATACTATAAAATTTTTATGTCTAAATTATTATCTTATCGATCATTTTATGCAATTCTTATATTTTAAGTTCATGTTTATTGATTTATACTGAGTTTTTATCAGAACGGAGTCTTGTGTGTTAATAAATTATCGAGGGGGAGGGGAGTGAGTAATCACTTTTAGTATACCAGAGCATTGCGATATAAAGAATATAGTCAAGACTCCTTTCTGAAATAAAACTAATATTTGTGCTAGAGTGAATCGGTATTTATAATGCCCGAACAAGTTAGTTAAAATCTTTTGCTAAAGTTATTTAAATGTATATTATGCGTATATTATTTAAGACGCATCTTTTCTCAAGTTAGCTAAAATGAAAATGTTTACTAAAGTTAGTGAAAACATATAATATTACATATATTATTTAAAACTCAGATTGTGCCCAGATTAATTAAGAATTATATTTGCGTAAGTGATTTAAAATATGTATTTTGCCAGTTATCGGAAAAAGTATATTTCACGCAAGCTATTTAAAATATAGATTTGCATTCGTTAGTTAAAACCCATTTTTCATTATTAGTAAGATCTATTTTGACGAATTATTTAAGATGTGTAATTTATTTAAACATCAATAATTTGCGTGAGCTATTTTATAACTCACACTTTATTATTTAACAACCAGTTTGCTATAACTTCGTTTAATTAGAGGATAAGTAACTATACAGAAAACCTTAAATCAGATTCTCATTATCGCCTTTATCGTATAATTTAATAAGCTCATTTATGAACTGACCGGTGGTAGTAGCACTGAAGAAGCTAAGATTTTGGCGTAATTAAATTTATTAAATATTAATTTAGCGTTGCGAATGTATTGCTAATTTGCATAAAAATGCATATCTACTTGCTATGTCTATAATGGCCCATCTCAAGATTGTTCCACGTCCAGGCACGCCTCGAAAGTTTAGGCCACTGCGACAGTTCTTCGTATTTCGTCAAGTCACGCCTCGAAAGTTTAGGCAAATGTGACATTTATTCTTGTATAACGAAACCAAAGCGTTTCCAAAGGGCTCATAAGCCAATCTTCTGTTCTTAATAAAAAGGCCTCTTCCATTGTAGCAAGCAGATCGGTTAGGGAACCGTTTACTAGGTAATAAACCCCATTAAGAATGCATTCGAGCCGCACTTATCTGATAGTATAGTTTCTAAGAATCTAACGTTCCACTGCCATCACGTCTCAGTTCAACGTCCCTAGAAAGTAACTTCGGCTTTGATCCGAACTAGAGTCTGATTTAATTTGTTTATCCGTATAACAATTATATATCACGCAAATGTCTATAATATGATTTTGAATATATTTATAATATAATCTTAAACTTAGTAATTATAATATAAACTCAAACTTAGTAACAATGATAAACTTAGTATAATCTCTATCATTCATCAATAAATCTATCACTCTAGCTAACTATAACCGATTTCAAATATAAAACATAGCATGAATTAGAACATGAAAGATGACATAAGCTTACTAAGAGTCTATTGCTTTGTAATATCATTTTATACCCTGAGAAAACATACTCAATGCTTTGTAATATTATTTTATAACTTTGAGAATCCACTCAATGCTTTGTACTATTATTTTATACCCTGAGAACACACTGAATGCTTTGTAATAATATTGTTTTATAACTCTGAGCATGCATTCATTGCTTTGTATTATTATTTATAACCCCGAGAATCCACTCACCTGCGTGTGAGCTAGCTGTACACAACCTACTATGCTTGAGTATTTATTGTTATATTAAATTTATGAAATATAAATTTGTCTCAGTCTCATTGCTTGCTCATTATCTTATGAATCACTAGTTAAGGTATATAATAGAATATGTAATAAGGGGGGAATGTCTCATGTTTTACTGCTTTGCTATTGCTGGAACGTGATCAAAGAGGTATCGAGTGTAACCTCAGGCATGTCATTCACGATGGGTTGACTTGGAAGCACGAGTGAGAGAGTTAAGGTATGATCAGACATAGGGTATTACTGTCCCGACTTGGTCAGCTTTTGGTTCTCTGGCTTGGACTCTCAGTCTGTTGAGCAAATGTACAAACCTGACCATTACAATGTTTTATCTTTTTAATTAGTAGCCATCACTGTGTTTTTAACTATATTTTTGTTTTCTTTCAATATGATTTTAACATACACACATTTATCATTTCTTTGTTTACTCTCACAACTATATATTTTATTAACAAGCACACATTAATCTGTCATTTCCATACCTGTATAGTTTATTCTAATAAACTCGATTTTAGTTTTAAGATTACCTTTTTTTTTCTTTAACTCAAATGAAAAGAGATTTATATTTTTAAACTTTCAACTATTTATTTTAACGAATAATAATACGAAAAAACTCTTTACTTCTTTTATGAAACTTTAACTTTTAATCTTACATTTTCTTTGACAAAAGATTTTTATTTTAATAATTTTTAAACAAAATTATTATGTGCCAACACAATGTTGGTACATTACACCGCCCTCCATTTGAGAGTAAAATGCATCATTTTTGACCATTTTATTTCAAAAAAAATCCTCAAATCAAATACTAGAGGATAATAATAATCATCATAATGATCAATGATAAATGTTCTGTTGTGATCCTTAATTAGTTTGACTTACTAACTAATCAATTATTAATCAATGCTATTTAATAATGCTGGAGAAGTTTTTATTCTTTTAAAAGAAGCAAGTATAAATCATTGCTTAGTATACCTAGATGATATTTATACATTGAGCTTATTTATTTTACCTCAAGATCCTTTACTGGATTCATTTTGAAGTCTTAAATGTTAGGAGTGCTACTCCACTAACAAAATATAACTAGATCATTAGAATTCCTTGTTACATATTATATAATAATGAAAAATTAACATGTAAGAGTGATGCATAAAATATTTCTTAGATTTAGTCATCTAAATAGAAATAATTACCTCTATTTTAACTCTAAGGTTGAACTTAAGAGCTCATGAAACATACAATAATTGTAACATAGCACATTTTTATATAAGTTTAATAGTTACTTACATTTATTTAATTTAAACCTAGGGTAAATCACATTTAATCCCATTCAATATTAACAACAATAATATTAAATTAAAATATTACCTGTACATGAGCATAGCAAATATATTAGCAAACTATTACATTAATTAAAAACTATAATATTAGCTAAGAAAGAAGCAATTATGAGAAAATGGATTAAATAATCTGCCTGGTTTATTGCACAATTAATTTCATTTTTGTAATATAATCCTTTCTAGATATAATATAAAGATTAATAAATTACATTTATTATACTTATTGATTCAATGTAAGTTACATTCAACACATTAATCCATTTTAAGATTACTTATCACTTAGTCATTTATCATATTTAAAATTTGCTTTAATAATCCACAATTCAGAAATGGTATTTAAATTTTTATCATTGATAATCCATAATACATTTTTTAAGCACTGGATATATATTCATAGTTTATTACGTGTAACAATTTAATTCATTTAAACAGATGTTATAATTTTATCCAAATGATTAGTATTCATTACTTCTTCAATTTGAGATATATAATTTATTTATTCATTTATAGATCTTTAATCAATGATACCAGTAATTCTGATCATATCTCTGAAAATTCATAACAAAGCAATTTTCATTACTTTTTGAATCAACGTTCATTTATGGAGGCATATTTGATTTGAATATTTATTATTTAAGGTTATTCCTTACATAATTAAAGATGAGATAAATTTACATTACAGAGACTTAATATTTACATTTTCTTAAAGTAAAAAGCAAACAATTATTTTACAATATTTGAAAATAAACATCAGTTACTTATTTGAAATTAATAAATATAATTTTAATTATGCCTGGTATTTAATATTTTCTCCAATTGAAGAAGTCCAGCAGTTTTTATTAAAAGTGTGAGACAGCATTCCATAAATCAATTTATTCATTTTTCAATTAACAATTGACTGTAATAAATTAGATTTCTTGAAATAAAGAATTAATGAATTAATTAATGATGGTTTCTAGTTTATTTGTTGTTATTTATCCTTCTAGAATGATGAAAAGAAGTCATTTTTCCCAGCAAAGGCAAATGCTTAGACTAGTTAATCTTGCTAATGGCAATTAAAATTGCTATTTAAAATTTGAGCCTGTTTAGATTCTGACTGCAAAAAATTTGTGAGGACTAAATGGGTTTTTTCCAAACTTCAGCTTTTATACCAGTTATCAAATGACATCTTGATTACAGAATATTCTTCACCATGCATTGGGGTTTTTTGGTTTGTCCACAAAATAGTGGAAAAGACCATCACGATTACTGCTGGGCAAAATGATAGATGCTAAGATTTTTGAATCAGCCTGGTAAAAACTTTATGAACAATATTTTAAAATGAAGAAAAATCAAATAATAATTTCAGTCTTTTTCAATTGCGTCATTTTTATTTTCAGGTTTTTGAAATAATATTACAAATATTCATTTCAAATAAATAAATCATAAAGCTACAATGTTTCATATATCCATTCATTTAAATTTAAATTAACCTTTTAATTAATATCATTAAATAAATATTCAAGCAAACTAAATCAACCTTTTCTAAATAAAAATATAAACATGTAAGCTTTCACATATGGATACAAAATATTAAAATGTAAAAACTGTCTATTCTGTATATAAATAAAATGTAATCTAATTATAATTAACTAGTTTACCTCAAAATATTTTAGTATGTCAATGTTATCTCTGTATAAAATTAATTGTTTTATGTGTGTGAGCAGTTGTATCTGTTTATACCATTTGATATTTTTGTTCCTTGACAAGAATAACAACAAAATATATGCATATATATTTTATACAAGCATTGATAATAAATCTGCTTGGAAAGCCATTCAAAAATGCTTCATAAAATTATGTTTTCTTATAAACATAAAAATGAGAGACTATTGAACATGATAATGATTATATTATATGCTATACAACCAATGACCGTGATGAATATATTTGATTAATTATAAAATTTAAAGCTAATAAAATTTTTACAATTTTAAATTTTTATTAGCCAATTTACAGTAATCCTGTAAAGTTAGAAAATATATATATATAAGTAAACATGCTTGAAATTTGCAAATTATACAGCAATTAGATATTAGATTTTTTTTTACTTCATCAGCATCAATTTCATTTCAAAAAATAATGAAAAAAAAGGAAATGAATAATTTTTTTTTTTTGGGGGGGGAATAGATTTAATCAAGTAAAGAAAATTCTCATACTTATACATCAGTGTATGTACAAATGTATTTTCTTTTTGTCAATTTGCTATAATTGCATTACTGTATTTTATTTGTTAATTTTTTTGATGTCTTATTATAGATACTTTTTAAATTAAATTCCATTATAAAAATGTACATGCAGTAGCCACATATTTTAATATTTTTGACAAGGCTGGAAACCATATAATATCAATACAACTTTATTATATGGTGTGTATATATATATATATATATTCATAGATACTCTGGGATATATTATACATTCATTGTCACAAGAACGTACTAACTGTTTTTTTTAAATTTAACAGAAATGCTTTTATTACACTTTTGACTATTACTTAGTAACCATGTTTTTTTATAATTCGTGCTCTAACTTTTATGTAAATCTCTTCTATTTATTTATTTTATTGTTATAATTAAAAGGAGTATTAAGTACATAAATGATCAAGTTAAAAAATTAAATATTACCAATATTCATTAGAATTAATGATTGATCAGATTTTTCAAATTATAAAAAAAAAGATGACTACTTTGTTTTTTAATAAATTCTTTATTTAGCATAGTATAAAAATACAAGAATTTTATTTTTTTATTATTTTTTTTCATATGTCATAGCATCGCCCGGGATGGAAACCCACAACCGTCTGCAACCAACTACTTGCTTGGAAGGCAGCTGCGATGACCTCTCGGCCAACAACGCTTGACAACAAGAATTTTATTTTCACAATAACTTTTTACATGAAATCACTGCTAATGTAGTTAATGATAATTTGGATGCAAACTTTTTGCATCTAAAAATGGCAACGCATCTAGTAAAAAAAATTAGTGATTATAACGTAGATTTTGTAATCTTAAATTGATTTATCTACAAATATATATAAAAAGAAATATATCAAATAATTTATTGCTCAAGAGGTCATAAAATGTTTGAGCACTGATGGTGTGAGATCTGAAGCCACAACCAATGGATTTTGAGCTCCAGAATTTGCTGAACTTATCATTGCACACAAGCCAAAAATTGTTTAGTAATTTATAAAAAATTGAGCAACTGAATTAATAAAAAAGGATAATAAAAATAACCTAAAATTTTCAGAAAATTAAAATATTAAATCTAAAAAGCAGATAAAGTTCAAGTTAATAGTCAGAAATATAATATAGTACTATCTCTTAAAAATGATGAATTAGGATTAAACTTATTTGTTAAGAAATAAGTGAGCAAATTGGTATGTTTTTATTTATTAAAGTTATATAGCAACAAAACATATGATATTACTATTATAAATTAAAAGTGCACTGATATTGAACTTATAAAATGGATATGCAGGCAAAGCAAAAAGATAAATCGCTTTGTTTGCTTATAAAGCAATGATATTCTTTTTTATTTAACTAGTAATTAATTTAATAATCTTTTAAGTTTGTAAATAATAATAAAACCTTTTATATTTTATTATAATTGCCATTTCCTAAAAAAAAAAAAAAAAACATGTTTTACAATTTATTTTCTGAGAATTAGAAATTATAATAACTTGAAAAATCATGTTTTAGTTATTACTTAAACAGAAAGTGTATTAAATATTTTACATCATGTATACTGCTCATTAATTTAAAAATTAATTATATAAATGTAATTTGATAATATAGTACTTAAAAATATAAATTTATGACATGGATGATTAAAGATATGTCACTTTTTTTTTAGAATTGAATAAAATTATTAACATTTTTATTGCATGCATTAAATCCCTTTTAATTATTATAAATATTACACAATATATGGTAAATTTTATCAAATTTATAAACCATAAATATTGAAAATAGATAAATAAAGCAATTCTCTGAACAAAAATGTTGCTTGGTATTTTTTTCTTTTGTCAGATATTAGATGTGTATGGACAAAACTACAATTCACAAGCAAGAGCACATAATTCAAAAGCAGATCTATTATAAAAAAATTACCATTAACACTGCCGCAATCACAGTTTAAAAATTGAGTATAGGTTACATGTGTCAAGTCATGCATTCTTACTAGTAAAAGCTGAAATGCCTAAAAAAATATTAGCTAATAAAATACATAAATTTTTAATTATTTTTTAGTTTACAATCTAGAAATTATTAAACAAAAATGTGTAAAAAATATACAGAATAAAACTTTTTTTTCACATAATGAAAACATTAATTTAGTTAAAAAAATACAACCAAAAATATATTTTTAATTTTAATTAATCAGAATCTTCAATAGTTGACTTGAAAAATATTTGAAATAATTATTGGAAACAATATTTGTATGTGTAGCATAAATACTTTTCACAACCACACCAATATTTAAGAAAAAAGTTTAATTGTAATTATTATATCAGCTGTGACTTTTACAATATTAAGCAAACAGTTCTTGTTGCAAGATATATTAATGAAAAAACAAGTTAATAATAATATTTTGTAAACTCGCCCTAGACCTAGTTTTAAATAGGAAGATTTGCAAAATAATGTGACTTGTAAATTATCACCATAATTTTATTTAGAATAGTTAAATGTCACTTTCAAAGTTAAGATTGGTGCAATTGTTAAAAAAAATTACTCAAACTTATTATTTTTAAATATTAGCAGGATTTAGAGTTTCACACTACATGGTTTTTCATATGCAGTTTGAAATTATTTATTAGTTAACAACATTTTTTTCCTACATTATAATGTAATTTAATATATTAAAGATCTGTAAATTATAATACTATTAATTAGATCATTTAAGCACTCTTCAGCATATTGTACCTATAATAACCAAATTCCATGAGACTTTTATTGTCATAGTTTATAATTTATAATTTGCTATTTATCTAATATCTTATTTTGATAAAGTTGATAGAGGATATTTAAATACTTAGATTAATAAATAATAAAATATATAAATGCTTATGACAATTTTTGATATTCTTTTTTGGTAAAATTTTAGTGACAACAAGGTTTCAATTTTAAATATTTACAATAATTTCTATTAATACTTGTACATACTTAAACCTGCATTTATATATATAATATATGCGGGATTCAAACTCAGACTTTCACATGACCCACTACTCTCAGTGCCATCTCATATTGCTGACCCACCTGATCACACAGATGTTGAAAAGAGAAATAATCGCCAATATATGTATTTCATGCTAAACCAGCAATCATCAATTGGTGTATTGATTGTATATATGTGTGAAGATAATAATCTGGACCAACTGATGATTGCTGGTTTAGCATGAAATACATATATTGGTGATTATTTATCTTTTAAACATGTGTGTGATCAGGTGGGTCAGCAATATGAGATGGCACTGAGAGTAGTGGGTCATGTGAAAGTCTGAGTTTGAATCCTGAATAATTTCTATTGTTTTTAAACATAATTTCTAATTTTTCATTCATAAAAGTACATTGTTTACATTTTGTCTATTCATTATATAATTTTTTCCTATAAGATATAGTAGTTTATTAATTCTTTCTCCCACACAATTTGATTTGATTTTTAGATAGTGTCATCAATTATTAATTATTATCAGCTTTGTCCTATACACCTATTTTTCAATATTATTCATTAAGAAATATAAACAAAAAGCAGAAAACAAGGTAAAGTAGTAGTAAAATAATAATAATAATAATTATAGAACCTTTTTATGAAAATTGTTAAAGAAGGAAAGGTGAAATTCACTATAGGGTGAAAAATATATTCAGTAAATGAAAAATTACTATAGCTGGCTGCAGCATTTTGGATTAGTTAAACTTACTAAATATGAGCAATGAGATAAATTTATCTATAAAAATTATTTTTTGCTTATACTTTTCAAATATTATTTATTCTCATTATATTTATTTAGAATTTTAAAAAAATTATAAAAATACTGACAAATTTATTATTAGGATTCATAATTCATCTGATGTACAAGGTTTGTGTGGATACATCCCCATGATTTTTATTATTTCATCTATCTCATAATTTTGTCCAGAAGTTGCCCATTTTGAATAATCAATTATTACATCTTTAGTATTATTATAATAATATTTCCATAAATTTTATTTATAGAGAATAGTTTTTGTTTGCTGTGTTAGTCAACATGGTTTTTTAAAAAAAAATTGCCACTAGCTATATCATGACTCTCATCCATTACATATATATATATATATTAATAAATTTATTTTCTTTTTGAATTTTGAATTACTGCATTTATTTTTAAGACCTCTTCTACTGAATTACAGATTAAAATGGAATAATAAAAACCAATGTGATGGTAAAATGTTTGAAAAATCTTTATACATAGGAGCAATTATGAAAATAAAAAAAAATTATTTTATTTTTATATCAGTATTTAAAAAATATTATTACCACTACTACTACTATTTCTATTACTACTACTATGATCATTGTTATTAAATTATTACAAATTACACAATATTTTTGCTGATGAATTCACAATATCTATATATTTATCATGTCTTTTTGTTCATATAAATATCCCATCAGCTGCACACTTCCATGACCTTTAGATCTTTCTCAATACCCAAATGAAATTTTAATTATAAACGTTATATTAGTCTTTTTCCCATAAAAAATTCTTCCATTATTATTTTTATCATTTTTTTTTTCTGACAATCTCATAACATGACTTTTCCATTTATTTGATCTTAATTTGGACACAATATCAAGTTCTTTATACAAATGATATATCTCTGCATCTTTCAAAAACCATTAGCTTCCATCAACATGATTTTTATAGTAATAAAAATTCTACACATCATTGATCTTGCAAATATTAATAATTTTTGCTTATCCTTTTTTGCAACATTGTCCAAGATTCATATGCATACATTAATATTTACTGGATAAAAGTATAATTAAATTTGCTTACAACTAGTAAGTACTGGTATTGCCATGCTTGTTATAATCTTTTTATTAGATTGGTTTTACTTTATCCTATACTAAACTTCATATTTTCTTCAATAACATTCTTCATACTAAGTGACTATACTTTTTTATCTTTATTATCTTATTTCTATTTTGATTTGTTATCTTCCCTTGTTTGTTTTTAATGTTTCAAAACTAAGATCTATATTTGACAGTAACAATATTCTTATCACTTATTTATCTATACTTCTAAATAATAACATCATTGTTTATCAAATTTTCATAGACTTACTGACTCAGTCAGAGTTTTAACATATTAAAGCTCAATGTGCTTGTTAAGTTGTATGATAGCTTGCTGGTAAGCAAACATTTCTGATTCAATGATTGACTGAAAAATAACATTTCCTAAAATAACTAAGTAGAATAGAATTTCATTGAACTATTACTTAAGATCTTAAGCAGTACTCATTTTCATTAGCAATTGTCACATTAATAATTATTTATTCAATATTACTGAGACTTGTACAATAATGCATATATTTTTGACATGATTATAATCTAGTATTCAAATCAAGGAAAAACTTAAAAATATGTTAATATAACTGAATATTTTTATATATGTTGTAAATTTTTTTTCATTTTTCTTTTTTTAAAAGCTGGCATATAAACCCAGCTATCTATTTAATTTTGGACTAATGAATCAGTATTTTTTCTTAGTATTAAATAGAAGTAAAGTAAGAAAAAAAATCCATAAAAACATTCACCACATGGCCGTTGCTTAATCTGAAATTATTTCTCTGTGGAGAAATCTACAGGGATAGTTTTTTTTTTGGAATACTAAGACTGTTTCAACTTTTTCTTACATATTTATCTGTTTATATATACTGCATATAAATCTTATTTTACACTATAAAATAATAACTGATGCAAAAAAATATTTTTATTTAGGTAAGAAAATATATGTAATTAATTAAAATAATTATTTGATATTAATTTTTCAAATTAAAGGGAAGAAAGATATTTAACAAATTAGAAATGTGAAGACCTATTGAATATATATTTGAATGCAAAAGATTAACTCATCTTACAGTGTTTTATTATAGTTTAACTCAAATACAACTTTGGTAGTATAAGAGTTAACTAAACTCAACTATTTATTACTAAGGATGACGGGAAAGGAAAATTTTAAATCTGCTTGATTTAACATTCCCAGTTGGAACAAGCTCTAAAGCCACAGGGATAAAAGTAAATTAATATTTATATATATATTTTATTATTTATAAAATAACAAAAAATTAGCTCCAAATTTTTCATCAATGCAAAATTGTCCAATGAGCATATTTTTTCTGAAAGAATTCGGTACGAAAACAAATAAATAAAGAATCTCATTTCAAATTAAGAAAATTCGTAGATATTTTACATTTTAACTTTATTTTATAACAAATATTATAACTATTGTTACTAGTAATGTCTGCAGAATATACTACATTTTCGAACTTTATTAATAAAACCAATTTTTTTTATAGGGAAAGCAATTTTTTTTAAAAAAAAAATGCTAATTTTATTTAACGACTTTATCAATACGAGTAAAATAACATTTCTGATAAATTTTACATTTATTATTAACGGTTTTGAAAAGGACTGCGTGGTTAATGATTATTGTATCTGTTTAATACGCTCACTTCCTAAATTTGAACCTGAGTAAATCTTGTAAATCTTTTTGAGTAACTGCGAAATTTGAAGCAGAATTTTTTTTTTACGTATGTAGCTAGATTATAGTCAATAAAGTTATTCATTCTATTATTGATCCGTAAAATGTCAGCGAAAAATGTAATATATAATTAATTAGATTGATCATTTATTATTTTTAAAAACTGATATATATGCTATTTGCAATTAAAAATATATATAATGTTTTCTTGATATTTAAATGCAAGTTTTTTGACATTTTTATGTAATATATATATTAGTAATAAAAACAAGCAATTATCTGGACAGAATCGCAATATTTATGGGTTTTTTAATTTACATTAGATATGGGATTTTCTAAATTATTTTATAACAATTTTTATCACAATTCAATTATTTTCTTTTATATTATCAGTATGCACATTTTTCTCTTTCTCTTCCGTATTCGCACCCATTTTTTCGTCCATTGGATTATATTGGCCATAAAAAAATCCATATTTACTGCAGTTTAATAGTTCGATTTTTATCTAGACTGCCTATGGATTTTTCGACCAAACTAGAACAATGTTATTCAACATTGACAGTCAATAAGTCAGTTATATAATTCATTAAAGGCCAGTCAAGCTGCAAAAGATACAGGACAAACAAAGTTTGAAGAATTCATCTGTGTGTTTTATGCTAAATAAAGCAATATAATGTCAAACTGAAAATGTTTAGGAAGCTTTTGCCAAACTATAAACAGTTAAATCATGTGATCACAGACTTACATCAACTGATTCGATTTATACAACAAATAGCAATATATATATATATATTAAATACAAGGAAGAACAAATGAATAAGCCTGCAAACTTTATTTAACTAGTCGATATTATAAAAATAATAATTACATTTTAATATCAGTTTGGATAGATTAATAATAGTAAGATAATTCTAGATTCATAAAGTTTCTTTAAAAGGATATCTAATGGATGTTTTGATAATTATGTTCAGCTTTTTCAATAGACATGCAATAAACTACTAAAAATCTCTTAATTATTATTCATCTTTGTAACTGTAAGCATTACCAAATTTGATGGATATGATCTAGTAGTGTTGCATAATATCACAAATATTAATAAGGTAGCTATAAATGTATCATTAGCAGTTACTATTTTTGACTGACAAATGCTTTTTTACTAATAACTTTAATATAAAATATTATCATAATAGTGGTTGATTCTAATGCATATTATCAATGTGTCTTTGGTTCAATTATGTATAACTGCATTATTATCATTTGTAAATAATAATCATATGATCAATATCTTGAATGTTAACTTTAAAAGCTTGTAAGGCTTTTTTTAAACAGGTTGATTTTTAATGTTTGGCCATTGAGCATATATGATGTCTGAAAGCATTTCCACAAAACATCTCATAATTTTGAAGAATTATACTAGATTAGTGCTCATGTGTACATATTTTGACATTATTGTAAATGATGAGGTCAAATGTATTTTTTCTTTTGGATATTAAACAATTGTTTTTCATCTTTTATAACTCATTTTTTAAGTGTGGAAATTTCACTGAAAACAATATTAATAAATGATCTTTATATTTTGCTTTTCTTAACATATGATTTGTTCTTCATTCTCTAATACAACATAGTGAAATATCATTAAGTCATTATAAGAAATTTTAGCAAAATTTCAATTTTTAGTGGATGCAAATATTTTTTGATTTTAGTTAATGTGTTCTGAATTAATTTATTGTACAATCTTAGTTATATAATTTTGAATTTTTGTATTTGTTTAGAAATTATAATTCATCAGTTTGATTAGAAATTAATAAAACTCTCTGTCAGTGTTTTAATTCTATTTAATTGTATAAGTTTTGGAAATATTGACATATTTATTATAACAAGATGGAATTTGCTAAATTGCCTTATTTTAGAATGAATTAGTTGCATTATGCTTAATTTGCTTATTTTTGAAATTGAAGTTTATTAAATTAAAAAAAATATTCATTTTAAAATTAAAGCAGTACTTTTTATGTTAATTATTAGTTAATCTTTTACATTTTCATTTCAATATGCTCTCTATATAACTCTAAACAAAAAAATTATATTTCAGATCTCCATCTTTTGCAACTGCTTTTATGGTTATATTGATATTTCCTACTTCTAAAAATAATTGTTTTATTCATCTCATACTTTTTTATATCTTTATATTATTTATGTTAACTCTATATTTTTTTATTTGGTTCAAATTTTTTTTTATGCTTTTGTCATACATACAACTTTTCACTTAGTAACTTTTTCTTTTGTTCATATAACATTTAATCATTTTCAAACATAATATAAAATATAATAGAGAAATAAAACTTCTTACTTAAATGCACTGTGATATTTTTTGGTACAATGTCCTCTAGTGTCAAAATTTTGATGCAATAAATGAAAATTAATTACTTTCAATTGGCATAAGTTATTATATAGTTGTTAATTTCATACTCACACATATTAAAGTTTGTTTAGATAACTACATTTATAATTTCATATATTTTCACAATTTCTTGTTTGCTGAGAATACTATGTGCAATTTTTAATATAGTCAATTATCCTGTGCTGGTGAACTCAATGATAGCATGACAAATTGTAAAGATTGACTCTTGAATAAATTTTCACTTGGGTAAACCAAAAAAATCTCAGATTAATTTAATGAAACTGTTGAGTTCAATCAGCCAGTTGCTTGTTCAAATGTCATGTGACTTTCTGAGCAACAAACCATATAATAAAATATAATCAACTTCTTTATTGCTTCTGTTTTATTCTTATATAAATAATTAATATATATCTAAAGCAAAGTCATAACTGTATACAAAATCCTGATCATATTAAAGTGGTACAACAATAAGATGAAATACTTCTCCTATAAGTCTGTTATATATCATAATATTCTTTATGCATAAAAAGTATTTATTGCTGAATTAGATTTTATTTAAAGAGCTATTCTTTATTTACATTTATTTTTTATACATAATGTTCAAAATAAAAAAAATTCATTTTTTTTATTAATAAGTTTTTGAAATTCAAAAAAAGTTCCTTCAACAATCATAAATTTGTGCAGTCGATTGCATTTCTAGGAACACCTAGATTATTTATTTATTTAAAAAATAATACTAGATGAATAGAAAATATTTTTTACAATATTTTGTAATTCATTGGTATGCATCAAAAAAAAAAATCTAAGTGTTACTAATATAATATTTTCTGCAATTATCACAGGCACAATTTCATGTATTTGCGATCCAATAACAATAAAATAAAATATAAAGTAATTTAAAATTAATAACAAAAAAATATTTTTTTACATTTTAATTTTTTGTTAATCTTACACATATGGCCCTGAAAATATATCTTTAAATATATGTGTGTGTTATATATGCTTTCAACAAATATAATTATATATGTGCATACTTATATGTGTTAATGCACATACATCTATACGTATTTAAATTACCAATTTTAATTAAAATAATGTCCACAATGTTTTTGTTTTTTTTTGCCACCCAATTTTAAATCGGTTTAAAATAAAAATTGACAAAAGGCAACTAGTTTTTTTATATATATAATATATTCATATTGCAATCAGTTTGCTCTTTCATTCACAAAACTTTTTAAAATATTTTCTACCTGATCTCAATATATAATCTGAAAATGTAACCCAAATTAAATATTCTTTCCTCTAAAGTTCTACAATGTTACAATAAATGCACTTTAATAAAAACTATTTTAATAATAATGCTATCTTGCCGTCGTATTCCCCAAATTCATTATAAAGACTTAGACTAATATATCAAAATCTAATTTTTTCACTCTTCTTATTTTAAAATTTTTCTCATTCACTATATAATTTCTTCTGGATTTTTCGTTTAATATCCTCCAACCCAAAAATATGTTTAGTATTTTCTTTACCATTTCTATATAAACTACATTAACAATTTTTATCTCCCCTTCCTTCTGTACTTAATGTCTCTATTCTTGTACCACATAACATTAAATTCCCTTTAGTTTTATCATATAACTTTTCATATTTTATATTTCTTATTCTTACATAAGTAATCTTTTATTCATATTTATTTTCTATTAACTCAATTTTTTACCTGTAGCCAATGTATTTATTCTTTTTTGCCATCACTGTATAATTATAAACATGTAATAAATTCTCTGTATATTTTTCTCATTTCTTATGGAAATACATGGATTTAAATTGTCTACCTATTACCTTTGCATCTTATAAAACCTTTCTTGCCACATAGTCTAATTCAATACTATTTTTACTAATTTGTTTAAATGCATATGTTGTGACACCTTTGACATTTTTATTAACTTTTGATTTTCTTTATTAAAAAAAAAGAAATTTGTCCCATTTTACCTTGAATGGTATCATTTTCTGTTCACAATTTATCATTCACTACATATCTACTTATTTTATTTTATATTTTATATAAAAATTTCTGAGTTCCCTGAAGTGCATCATTTCCAAATTTTAAAACAAGCACCATCTCTCTCTATTTTAAATAATTCTACATACTTCATATTTATTATATATAAAACATGTCTGTTTTTTTATCAAATCCATTCATTTTCCCAACCATCTTCATAATTACTTTTTCCATTTAACAAATTACTTAAATACCTACACTTCTCCATTTTTTCAGACAAATATCTGCCATTGTCCATCTTTCAGTTTTCTCTTAGATAAATTATCTACTATCCTTCTTCCTGAATGAAATCCATTCTGAAATCACATCAAAGTTTCACTCTCTTTTATCCCAATTTTAACTCTATTCATTTAATATATATATATATAGTTTATAAATTATGAAAGTCATTGCTACTAGTCTATATATAAACCTCACATATTTTCTCATCATTCAACAATTTCAGCTGCAATATTATCTAATTCTTTTTCTTTTCTAAAAAATTACCTATTGCACTATTCAATCCTGCATCTTTAAATCTATGTATCTTGTCTTATCTTAAACTTTCTAATAAATTATATTCACTTAAAGGTTTTATTACATATTTATTAAGTATTGTTTCAATTTTTCTCAAGTCTCACACTTCTCTGCACTTAATAATATTATAACCTTTTTTTTCTATTTCTCTTCTTTATTTATTTTCAAAAATTTTCACAAGCCTCTCTCCCTGCACTATTATTTTTTTTCATTAACTTATTAAATTTATTATATTTCCATTTTTATTCTAGTTATTTTGTTTAAGTAGTCATCCCATCTAACCTTTATCTCCTATTCTCTATTTGCTTTTTAAAACCACTTTATAATTTTTAGATTTTTTCCTTCTTTTGTTTAAACTTTTTTTTTTCAAATTTTTTATATTAATTATATTTCTCCAACCTGATTTTACAATTTTTATAAAAAAAAATTCTACACTTTTTATATACTATTCTTGAATATGATATTGTAAACCATTTCTTTTTTTACAAGTTTTTTATTATCATACTATTTTCCCTCAGTTTCTACTATTATTTTTATTTAAAATCTAATTAACATATTGTTCTCTATGACTTTCTTTATCATAGTCATTTCCAATCTTTAATTTTTACCTCTTTAATATTAGACTATCAAAGTTTTAACATCTTTATTTAATTTACAATCATATATATAATAACAAACATCATACATTTAATAATAAAAAAGGTATATGTAAAAATAATAGTTTTTTTTTAATTCTATAGTTCGATTACTCTCTCATATTTAAGGGCATTTGTTTTCAAACTATGTTATGGATACAGAAAATCATGGATAATAACAAACTATACTATAACTTGAATTTTTTTAAGAGACATACATATAAACCAATATTTGGTTATATGAAAATTTAGCATATGGAATTTTAGAATGCTTAATTATCAACAAAATATCATAAAGGAAATTATAGAAATTTTAGCCAGGAATTGGAATCATTAGTGACTTTATTAAATCCCCTCAGTTCTGTCTCTGTAGCCATAGATTTTACAGTCATTAAGAATAATGTTCACTGTTTGTGAATGTCCACATTTACATGCAGTTTGATGAAACAAATGAGCAATGATCACAGGTTGTTCTGAATCTGCTAATGAGATTTCAGTTGCAACTAGAAGGACTAAATCTTATCACAAGTAGAGCCAAATTGCTTTCCAAGCAGGTTATTTATAGAAATTAATTTTGATACAACCTTAGATAAATGGGGAAAAAAGTTAGACTATGATTCAAAATGATTCCTAAATAACATGTGGTAAGATGATGCTTTATTACAATAGATTATATCCAAATTGTGAAATTATTTCATGTTTTAGATGAAAAATTGAGATTACTGTCTTCACTAGATTAAGTGCGAGATCTTAGTCTTTGAAAAAGATTTTCAATCTTCTCATATCCTTATTGGGAGATTTTGTATTTCAGCAAAAAGTTTTTTTTAAGAATCTAAAGCAACATTATCTACATAGATGAGTTTTATCTCTTCAGTTTCTGGAAAATCACTGGAAAATGTATTAAATAAGGCAGATGAGAGAAATCACCTCTGTTGTAGATCATTCTATAAAATTTTGTATCTATTATAATCATCATTTAGTCCTTATTTGATGTTTTCTATTGAAGAGCATTTTGTCAAGTAAATTGTTTTCCTGCATTTAAGAAATTTATAAACTTTTAGAGAATATCATTTTTTCATACAAGGTTATAAGTTAATGTTAGATAAATATCTAATTTTGAGAACCTTTTTCACTGTGAGTTGCTTGTTTTAATGAAACTTCTTTCTGACATTGATAGCTCTCATTTATTGATAAAATTAGTGTTAAAAGGATTCTTTAAAAAAACTTTTAGGAAATACATAATAATAGTATTGATCAATAATTTTTTTTGGATCATTACTGAGATGATTTGTTTTTTAAAATGTCTATAGTTTTGCTTTTCTGTCAATTTTTTGAAAGAGTTTTATACTCAACAATAACAAATGACATAGCTCTATTTATAAGCAATCTATTACCTATCCTTCTGTTATTTTTAAAAAAAATCTAAGTTTGGATATCTTCCAACATTTGAACAACTAAATTTCTTTCATAATATCAAAATGCATTAAAATAATGTGTATTAGATTGGTTTTGAATTTTAGCAACTGTTCTGTTAAAAAGTTATTAGGAAATAAATAATAAAATTATAGATATTACAGGTTATAGTAAATACAGTGATAAGAATTCTGAAAAATAATAAATAATATACATAAATCCAGAGAAAACATCATTCGATATAGAAAGTATGTATCAAAGCATATCAAAAAAACTGTCAGTATTAAAAAAATAATAAGCAAAATAAGAAAAAATAGTAAAATATCAGAAAGGTGGATTAATGCTATAGAAGTAATGTTATTACTAATTAGTGAAATTCTATATTTTAAATATAAAAAGGAATTTTGGAAAATAACAAAGAAATAGGTTATTGGTTGTTCAGTAAGTCATTAGGAGAGTTATGTCATCTGCTGTTATTAACTACACAGAAATAATTAATATATATATATATGAGAAGTTATATATTATTATAAATATGTAGACAATATATCATAATGACCATAAGTATAATTCTAATTAAACAATAATGAACTTAATATAATACTTACAATGCAGGAAGAAAGTAATGAAACAAAATATTCACTTATGTTTATAACAAATAAACAAGGAATAGTAAATATAAAACAATATTTTTTTAAAAAAGGTGAAAGAAAAATAATCAATCCTTATTTATGTCAACATTCGAGTGAAAAAAAATTAATTATAAAAGATATAAGATAAAAATTGTTAGATTAGCATTAAGTATTAAAGATACAAAAATTACAAGTTAAAATAAGAAGGCAAAATATTATGATTTTCAATAATAATAAGAGAAAATAGTACTATGAAAAAACGTTAAAAAAATAAATGATTTATAATTCTATACTCAGTTGTAATATATTTATTTATATGTAAAACTGAATATGAAAATGTAAAATTATAATGGGGAAATAATAAAATATTAAATAAATTAATAAGTAATATGGAAAATAAAAATATTATTGAAAATAAAACTAAAGTAATTTATAGTAATATTAGCGATTAAGCCAATACACATGTGCTTTAAAGATAAATTATAAATGAATACTCAATTTTTCCAGACACGAGATATAGTATTTTAGAAAGAATAGAATGAATCCACCCATTCTTTTGATCCAAACGTTTATGTATGGGCAAATTTTAAGTGTGTAGAAATAAGAGCATGAAGGTGTTACATGATCACTTTAAATTACATTTGTTGTGTTTGAATGAATGACACTTGTGAAATCATTACAATTTACGAACCGTCATTCTTTAGTTGAAATTAAACATATATAATGAGTTATTATTTTATATAGTGCTATGTTTTTTATGTAATAGTAATATTAGCAATTAAGCCAATGCACATGCACTTTAAAGATAAATTATAAAGGAATACTCAATTTTTCCTGACATGAGATATAGTATTTTAGAAAGAATAGAATGAATCCACCTTCACGCTCTTATTTCCACACACTTAAGATTTGCCCATACATAAACGTTTGGGTTGAAAGAATGGGTGGATTCATTCCATTCTTTCTAAAATACTTTATCTCATATCTGGAAAAATTGAGTATTCATTATAATTTATCTTTAAAGTGCATGTGCATTGGCTTAATCGCTAATATTACTATTACATAAAAAACATAGCGCTATATAAAATAATATCTCATTATAAAGTAATTTATAAAATTGTATGATATAGTAAGTTTAATACAAGTCAATAAAAAAAATGATAATAGAAAGGAAATATGATAAAGCAATAAATATAAAAGATAAAGTATCAGGGCCATGCAGTCATTTTTTATTTGTATGTCATAAAATTAATTGTAAAAAATATATATATATAAATAATAAAATTCAAAATTTTGAAAAAATAAATTATTATAAAACGTATATTTTCAAAAAATATTGATAATGATATTAACATGATTAAAAGATCAATTATATTGGGAGAAAAATAGTCATTATAAATAATTGGAAGCTATAATCAGAGTTAAATTATGTATTTTTACTAATCATTTACATTTTGGATGGTTAATTTTATGGTTTATATGATAAAAGAAAATTATTATTTATATTTGCTACATATAAATATTGTAATGATAACTTTATCAATATAAGCAGAAGTAGTAGAATATGCAAGAAAAATAATATGAGGTTAGGAGTTATTTATCTAGAACTCATTCTTTATATGGATATTCATTTTTGCTTTAGCCTTCATACATTCTAAGCATAACATATCAGAGAGCATGTTCTCAGATCTATAGGGAGGAGGTATTCTAGGGATTGTGTGTATAGTGTTTATAGTTTATACTTTATTAGCAAATATTATATATAAGCTAAATGTAATATAATGGCATACTAATTTAATATATTTTGTGTCTTTTTCATGGAATATCAAAATATCTTATTTCACTACTAGTATAATGAATGCATGAAATAACAATTGATAAGTTTGTAAATAAAGAAATAATGTAGTAATGAGAAAAAATGATAAATCAAAATAAGTAATAAAATAAATCACTAGAATTTCCTTGGGAAATTTCCTTTCTTGAATACTTTTTACTTCAGAGATCACAATAAAAGTTTAAATGCTTTCTTTTTTTATAACTTTATTAACTTCATATAAAAAAAATTGTTTTTATTTATTTCTAGTAGATTTTCTGTAAATAGTTTTAAATACTTTACTAGTAATGATTATTATTCAGTTTGTACTCTAAAGAATTTAAGTTCAAATGTTATATTTTATGGTTCTTTTTTGACTAGGAATAATATCATTTTGACAAGTTTGAAAATAGTTTTCATTCTTTAATTTTTCTAAAAGTTCATAATTATTCTTTTCCTCTATTTATTCTGAATATTCATAAATAGCAAGCAATATCAATGCATTAAAAGTTCTGACTTTAAAATATCTTACTATCATCTGGAAAGAGTTTTGTTCTCTTAAATATTTTTATTTCTGTATCATTAAATGAAATGCTAAAGCTAATTATACAAGGCATTCACATCTCTCTTTCTTCTTTAGCAATCCACTTACAAAGTTGCTTTTACCACTAGCAGTTTTAAAACCAGTTGATAAGGAATGTAGATTAGATAATTGCACTAGGGTAGAAACCAATGAGCCCAGCTATTTATTTTAACTTAGCACTTCATCTTCCCTGAAAACCTTAGTACAAAGAATCTTTCCATCTCTTTAAGTAAATTTTTAAAAAAATTCACTTCTTATATATATAAAAAGGATTATTTGATAAATAATTTGTTTTGCTTCCTTTTTCTGCTTCAAAGAAGAGTGGGAGAGAGAATGAGAAAAAATTATCAATCTCAATTTAATATTTTTCCACTTGATTTACCTATATCCACAATAAATTTAATGTATTTATTTTTAATAAAAGGGATAATAAAATAAATATATCACATTATTTTTTTGAAAATATAATGTAACTTTGGCATGTCCAATATAACTCTTACACATCCCCTTTCACCAAAAAAAGAGAATGGATCTGTGAAATATTCCATTTCTCTTCTCTAATCATAATACCATCAATAATAATTTATATAGTAATTTATTGACATTTAAAAATAAAAATAAAGATATTTCTTAAAAAACCATGATATTATTTTTTTCCAAAATTATTAATTCATGAATAAATCTTGAATCAACAGGGAACAAGCCATCCACTTATCTTTCTTTAATGTCAGCTTTCACATCTTTCAAAATAAGCTCTAAGTGGAGATGGTGTTGGTAACCTCTTGTACTTCACTTTGTTTTTTTTTTATCTTGGATATTGTTAGTTGCTTTAGGTTTACATAAAATTATTTCCCTTTTCTATCTAGGCTTGCTTTTTTCTATCAGTTTTCTAATTTTTTGTAGGTATTTTACTTGCACCTTGAACAGGAGATAAAGATGGTGATTGCTTTCTAGGAACTTTTATATATAATTCAGGCTGGTGTTTTAAGTGCAGTCTCACTTCAATTCTTCTATTTGTTTCATAATTTCTTTTAGTTCTTTGCTGACTTCTAAAAGGTTAGTATCTTGGATTATAATCATGCTACCAGTGGATACATCACCTTTCTGAAATTATGGCTGGGATACCATAGAAATCTTACTTTCTTTATTCTGATTGTGGTAACTCATAGCATTCAAGAAATTCTCCACCACCTCTTCAATAGCCATTCTGTCAATACTAATAACCATCTGCTTAATCCTGAAAGGTAAGTTGTGCCTTATTATCCTTATTATTATAATTTTAGTGATCCCACATGTGGGAAATATTCATAATCTGGCAATTGGTATTCTAAAGAATTGTATATAGGTTTCACTCCCTTTTATCTGAATTTCTCTTGCATAATTTGATACTTTATCAATTTCTCTTTTTCTTTTGACCAAATGTCATCAATTCAAATTCCACAAATCTCCTATTTTAATGTTAGCAGCTTGTCTGTTTATTAAATGCATTTTATTCCTATTTATAAAAATTGCCTCCTTAATTTTTCTTTTATTATGGTTTCTCTCTTCAGGAAGAATCTTAACACTTTCAATATCAAACTTAAATTTATATTTATATGTTTTTTCATGATCTAAGAAAACTGAAGCAGTTATTAAATCATTATTATTTCAAGGTTTATATATAAGAATGTGTTTAATGTTTCATTTTGTGATACAAATAATGTTAATAAATTAGTGAATAATTCTAAAAATATAAACCTGTCAACCAGAAAAGTAATGCTGTGTGTCAAATTTTTGTGGATGTATGTTATCATATATAGGTGAATCAAGATGCAGTATTGAAAAAAGATTAAAGGAGCAAGAAATATTACACAAGCATGTGAAAGGTAAAAATAATAATGATTTAATGACTGCTTCAGTTTTTTGGATCATGAAAGGACATGTAAATATAAATTTAAGTTTAATATTGAAAGTGTTAAGATTCTTCATGAAGAGAAAACCATAATAAAAGAAAAATTAAGGAGGCAGTTTTAATAAATAATAATAAAATGAATTTAATTAATAGACAAGTTGCTAACATTAAAATTCCAAATTCATGGGATTTGAGTTGATGACATTTGCTTCTATTTTGTTTTTTGAATTTAAAAGCAGCTGAGGCAGGTTAAGAAATTAACAGAAAGTACTTCTGTAGATTGAAATACTGTATCTAATAGCTAATTATTGTTATATTTATTATTTTTATTCTTATATATATGTGCATGTGTATCTGTTTGTGTGTAATAGTGGTATTGTCTCCTAGTATTCATTGATTTATTTAAACATACAATAAATATTTTTGATATTGAAAGAAAAAGACTGCTTCTAAAGGCATATTTTACATATAAATATGATTTTGTTTAAATAGAGCATCTTTAATGCAAAAACAATGATTTGATATCTTACATGTGAGTTTTTTTAAAAATAAAATTATATAGCAATATTTTTATTTTGTATTACATGGATTTTTTAAGACTAATATCTATTAATAATTATTATAAATAAATCTTTAAAGAATCCAACAAAAAGATGCACTAGTGGATTATTAAGTTCTTTAAATCTGCCACTGTATGTTCAAATTGTATAGTCATTAACTATAAGTTTCAAGGTTTGTTTTGGCATTAACTATATAAATCAGTGGTTATTAAGTCCATTTCTGTATGGGATTAATTTATATAAATTATGGGTGGCCTTAACTCTAGTATCATGTAGAAAAATAAAATTCAGCCAGTTTAGTGAAAAATATATAATAAATAACCTTAATTTTGGTCTCAAAAATAATCCATTTTTATATCATAATTTTTCATTTGTTTGAAAATATTCTTGACTGAACATCCAAAAAGAATATATTGATTTGAAATATGTCTCAGATGGTGAAACTATATCTTTAATTAATAATAAGCATAAACTATTTAGTAGTTTTTTGTTTATATGTAAAACAATTTGCCTTCTGATATCTGATAGAAGAATATGTGAAAAATAACGCACCAAACCTGAGTATACTAGTAACATTTCTAAAGTAATATGTAATTATGGAATTCATTACTTTAATGTAAGTTCTTTTTCTCCAAAGACAGATGCAGTATTCATCAATAACGTTATTCAGCCTTCCAAAAATATTGATTCTAAACATTATTTTATGCAAATATCACAAAATCTATCACCTCATTCACTTTTCCATAATATTTTATATAAATATTTTGCATCTTACTTCAAATACTTCATAGCAAAAAAAAAATTATTATATGTATACACACACACAACCTTCCTCAGACTTATAATATAATGATAAATAAAATAAATATATAAATAATATAATAAATAAATGTCAGGTTGTGTGTGTATATATAATAGAAAAAAAATTGTTATAAAGTGTTTGAATTAAGGTATACATTTTGAATTTATAACATTATTTTAAATCTAACTTTTGATCAGTGAGAAAAGTAAGTTAGTTTTCAGTCCAAGTTTGTCCCTAAATAGAATGTGGTCAGATGGTGTTTTAGACTATAGCTGCAATAAGTTATATATAGTTATAATCATCTTTATTTACATTATTCAAAGCAGAAATTGAATATACTTTCTGCGTGGTATTAGCACTAAGATGTCAGTATTTGAAAAGTATCAGTGAGATAATCGAATGATTTCTTATTGTTTGTTCACAATAATTATTAATTCAAAGAGACACTTTGGAGCTAATGAAGTAGCTTTCTAAGATTATTGCAGTTTGATAAATTGTCAATTAAACTATAGTAATTTTCTACCTATCTATATATCTCTCTATCTCTCTATCCATCTTTCTACCTATTCACTGAACATTGATAGATATGTGTAAGGAATTGTAATCTGAACCAACTGATGAGTACTGGTTCAGTGCAAAATGTGCTTCTTGGGGATCATAGATCTTTATCACATATCTTTGATAATATGTTTATGATTATACCCCTCCACAAGGTATTAAAAGCAGATAGAAACCTGTCCTATCTTGCATAAGAGTGATGTAGTGGAAATTACACTACAGAAATATTATTCATTATTGGTTAACTCTAGTCTAAAGAATGACTAATAAAAAATATTAATGGCTTTCAGAGATCATTTGACATATAATCAAATATTTCACATTACCCTTAAACCCAAAAATTTGTAATAAAATAAATTTGTGCTTAAAGCGTATGAGTGAGTAAAAATTTTCAGATAATAGAACTAGTAGTAAATATACCTTGGAGATATATAGTCTGAAATCGCTCATCAAAATTGTAAGTGTTACAATTTTGATGAGTGTTGATTTTTGTCATCTAGTGATAACAGATTTATTTAATATGTGGTATGTGTAGTTATAATCATTCATTAAAATTGTAAGTATTGATTTTTGTTATCTAGTGATAACAGATTTACTTAATATGTGCTATGTGTAGTTATATGTCACTCTTGCATAATTGCTAATCTGGTAACAAACTTTTTAATAACTCTTAAAAATGCTTAAAATAGTATTTTTAGATTTTTAAAAGTTATTGTTTAATTAATTTTATATAGGGGCAGTAATTTTACGTAAAGCAATCAGTCTCAAACAGAATCGTGATTATGTAAGAAAATTCAATTTTCTAAATCATCTATTATCTGTAAAAGAATACAAAAAAACTGAATTTTGCTCATAATAATGACATTTTAACTTTTGAAGTAAATTAAAACAGTTAAATAATGACTTAACAAATTAATATTGGCATATGGATATTTAGTAATCATACGTGTTAAAAACCAATTATGGCATTGAGCTGAAGTAGAATGTAATGCTCTATTTTCTAGGTACATAAAATTATAGAATAAAACTGATGCTATTGTTTAAAATATTAATTAGTTTTAGAAAGTAATCAGGTTATTCATTTCAATATATATATATATATTATTGTAAAACCCTCTATTTATAACCGTATGATGCGTGTCAGTCATTGTCTAATAGTAGAATTTTTCAAGTTGAACGAATATCAAACAACAATTAACTAAAAACAAAATAATTTTTAAAATCGTTATGGTAGCAACAGTACTATTATTAATAAACAGACATCAAATTAATTTAATTTTCACCACAAACAAATTTGCATATTTAAAGGTGTTAGGATATTATAATCAAAGATATTATTTTCCAATTTTTGTTGACTTTTTAGTACATCTTGTTCTAGCATTTTAATACTAACAGTTACCTTACCTAAACAGCACTTACTAAAGTAATAATAATAACTAAATGATTACTTATGATTTTAAAAAAAATTTTGAGAACCAGAAGTGACAGACTTAGAATTATAATCAATGGTTTTCAAACTCCAAAGACTAATCCATTACCAGTAATTTATATATTTTATTGTTTAGTTTCATTTGTCCTAACAATTTATTTTAATAGTTTGAGGAACAAAATCATAGACTAAAAGTTTTTAAATTGAATTTCTAACAAAGAAAATTTAAAAAAAAAAAAGATTATTTATATGCATGTGATGATCCAGTCTATAATTTTATGCTAAAGCCATGTATTGAAGATTGAGTAATCAACAAACAGTGATTGATAATATCTGCTAATACTCTAGATTGGTTTCTAGTAGTTGGATTGCATCAATGTAAAATATTGGTTAAATTATTAAATATCACCTGACCCCATCACAACTCTTTAACTTTCATGTTCTAGTTGTAGTAACATACTTTTTCACCATCTCTATGCCACTTACTATAAGATTTAGTAAGCAGTAATTAAATGCCAGATGATAGGATTTAATAAACACTATCATTTTGCATGTATCATTACTTATTAAAACTTGCAGTAAGTGACATCAAGATCATGAAAACTTATGCTGCTATAAGAATATTGATTCTGGAATGGAATAATGTAATGAATTCTATTTCTAATATATATATATATATATATATATATATATATATATATATATATATATATATATATATATATATATATATATATATATATATATATATATATATAATAAAAGTAAGCTGAGAAATTCATGGGGTGCATTAAACAAGAATGCTGTGTTATTATTCAAATATGACATTCCTTTCCAATAAATAAATTATATGAATGATACAAGTTATATATTAGGAATATAGTTAAGAAATCATCAGGCTTTAGCTAAAATTTGACGATTATTGTAAACAGATCTGCTTAGGTGCATAGTCATTTCATAAATCTTTCAGTTAAGCCCATTTAAGGAGATTTAAAAATTATGCAAATTTATTTATATATTACATACAATTACAATTAGGATATGACATTTTTTCAATTGCCAACTATATAAGTCTTTGAACTTCATATTAGTTAATCCCCTTACTGTGTTTATTCAGTGTTCTCAGTGGGTTAGGTAGTACATGTGTGATAAATCACTCAGACCATAACATGAAGTAATTAACTTAATAGTTAATTATTAATTCAGTGGAACCTAATCTAAGTTAATTACTTTTATACTTTGGTCTGTGATACTTTATTAAATAAGGCCTCATAGCTGGTCAATGATAACTCAAAATAATGTAATGAGTGAACCAAATATGAATGTTTCAATTTCATATATAGTTGGCTATAAAATTATATCTGTCTCAGATTATTCATCATGTACACTATTATTTTTATTTGGTTGCACTTTAATCTAAAATTTGAGACTACCTAATTATATTAATAGCAAATAAATATTAGCATTTATATAATATCTATATGACCAAAATAATAATATGACCAATTTCTCAAGAAGTTATGTAAGGACAAAAGACATTTGTACATTTTAGCAATAAGTTTAACACAATGCTTTCATCAAATTGATCAAACTGAATTTTTGTTTTATTTAAAAAAACTGAGAGCCACTCCTGGAATCTTTACTCTTAGGTCCACACTAAATCATACATGATATTGACATTCATTTCATATTAATACTTAACCTATGTTCAAAACTAAAAAGCTTTAAAATAAAATCAATATCTATGAAAATAGGTATTTCCAAAAAAAAACTTATCTACCAATTACTAATCTAATAATTATGAAAAAAATGTCATTAATGTTTATTCTCTCATTAAAAAATTGTCGATAGACAAAATGCATCTTTTATCCTGTTTATTTAGTACTCAATGTGACAATTATATTTTCTTTATTAAATAAATGAAAAAAAAACTATTTAAAACATAATTTCCCATAATGCTACAACAAATAATATTTCTTAATCAGTTTTATTCATTCCACTGGAAATAAAAATTAAAAATTTATGAAAATATGAGAAGGTACCCAAAAATAACCAGAATTGTTCTCTGGTAGCTATGTTTGTTGCCGTATATGCTTCTGCTTCTAGATATCTCTTTCAGAGACCCTTCTGCATTAATCTGCAAAATGACATTGTGTGAAATCATAGTCACCCATAGCACATTTTTTTTTGTAAAGTGCATTGCTAGTATTTGTTGATTTTTGTAATAGCTGAAAAGTTGGAATAATATGAAATTCTGTTTTCTTTTAAGAAAAATGACAGGAAAAACAGTTTTACTGCTTTAAACTGCTTGTTTTAATTGAAGTGTTAAATTCATTATCTCCCAAAAAAGCATGGCAAATAAAGTCAAATGTCAAGATGATGCTGAATTTTTTTGGATGCAAACAGCATTGTTTACTCAAAATTCATTTGTAATGATAAGCATTTAAAATTGATACATTCTGAAAGAACTTTTGTGTGATGCAGAAAAATGTAAATGTTCCATTTTGTAGAAAATGAGGATTGCATGTTTCATCATGACAATATGCTAATGCACAAGGTTTGAATATTAAACAATTTTTAATCAAATTTTGCATGACTCAGCTTATCCATCCTCCACATTTACTCAGTCTTGCTCTGTGTGACTTCTTTTTACTTGAATGAAAAAAAAATTCCCCTTTTTTTTGCAGACTTAGAAGTGATGAAGACAAAAATGAGGGAGATGTTAAAGAGCATCACATTACAAGTGTTTCCAGACTAACTTTGAAAAGTTAAAACACATTTATACCAGTGCATTGCATTAAGTAGACATACTTTGAAAGAGATTCAATTTTGCAACATCTAAAAATAAATATACAATTTTTTATCACAAAATTCTGATTGATTTTGGCTCCTCCATCATATATTAGTTCAAAAATAATACAATAAAATATAAGGCAGTTCATAAGTTTATTATATCATTATTTATTTTATGTTCAATACTTCAAGAGTTCAAGTAATATTCAAATGTCATAGTGGTTAGTAGATCATGTCCAAATATATATATATATATATATATATATTTGGCAATATATATATATATATATATATATTGCATTTCTTTTTACTAGCCTGAGTTGGGAATTGATTCAGGAATCATTTGCTCAGTAATGAGTGATAAACTGAGCTAAATATTAGAAAAAATCATTTCTAGTCAGTTGATGGGATTAAACCTTCCTCACTTGGAAGTAAATTTATAAACTTTACATTCCAATTTTACTAACACTTACTTCTGAATCAATTATTCAAGATAATCAGATAGATTTCAATTGTTTTACTAGCCGGAGAAAGAGAATATATATACGTCTTAAAATCTTGATTATAATACTTTTCAAAGATATTAAAACATGAATACTTTTTTGCTTTACACTTTTTGCATATTTAAAAGCTATTAAAAACAAAGAAGAAAAGGGAAATTTTTATATTTTCAAGTGATCTAGAAATAAAAACAGGTAACATTATATTAATAATAACTATAATTTTTAAAATAAGATCAAGTTTCATAAAATGTTTTCAATATCCAATGTAGACAAGTATTTAGATTTATTTAGAATTTTGACATTGTTAAAAATTTACATTTTCTTCAAATGGTTTAACTTCCATCTATATGAATAAAATAAGTAGTTAAAAGATGTATTTTAAATAATGTCTAAATTCTCAAGAATATTAAAAAATAGTCAAATTGGATTTCTTTATCCACAGATTCATCATCCACTGCTTAAATAACTCATTGTTTGAAAAATTAGATAAATTAGATATTCACAAATTTGGATTCCTAAGTTTCATTTGCATTTCCACATATACAACTGTCGTAATGAAACATTTCTCAATCAGTCATAAATTCCCAGACAGTCAAGTGCTGACTCTTTCTTTAATTATTTGTATCCATGTCTTAACGTATACATTTTAAATATTAAATTGTATTGCAGGTATATATATATATATATTATGCATTTGGTAGGATACATAAGTTTTTTAGGTGTTTATAAAAAAATTTGGAACTAAAATACTATGGATGTAAAGAATTATTTTATGCAACAATGTAATCATTAAAACGCATTACTTATGCTTATTAAATGATATGTAATTTTGCATTACAATTTTACCCTGTTCGATGAGAACAAATGGATTCAAAAATGCTTTATAAAATCTCATATAAAAAATAATTAAGTATAATGAGTTTCTAAGAAGAAGAAAAAATATTTTGTTACTTTAAATTCAAAATATATATTTAAAAATGGATTAAAAAGTAAAGCTGATATTTAAAAAAAGTATATTAATAAAAAAAATGTATTAAGGATACTATATAAGAACATTTCAGTACCTATAATTTTAAAAGAAAAAAAAGTATATTTTTTTCAATGCTGATATGCCATTTTGCTTTTTATATAGCTACAGAATATTTCCTGCATCACAATGCTAATTAATATTAGTAGTAGCAAATTTTAAACAAGTGTGATAATTCCAGCTATAAGTGTTAAAAAAATAATGAAAAGGTAATACAACAACAACAACAACAACAACAACAACAATAATAATAATAATAATAATAATAATAATAATAATAATAATAATAATAACAATAATAATAATAATAATAATAATAATAATAATAATAATAATAATAATAATAATAATAATAATAATAATAATAATAATAATATAATAATAATAATAATAATAATAATAATATAATAATAATAATAATAATAATAATAATAATAATAACAATAATAATAATAATAATAATAATAATAATAATAATAATAATAATAATAATAATAATAATAATAATAATAGTACATTAGAAATTAATTTTGTGATATCTATATTTTTGATTCCTCTTGTAGGCCTTAAAGAATCGAGAAGAGCAATTTCCTAATGTCCACTCAATATGTTCTTGTCATTGCATCTATTATTACAATTTGATTATTCATATAGTATACAAATATAAATGAGCTGCTTACCAACATGCATTAGGCACATGGTGAGTGTATTGAGTTTTTATCTCTGAGTTTAAGATCAAGCAACACCATGGTCTTTCTTCTCAGTTGCCTGATAAGGCAGAATGAATGTATTTGTGATGAATTTTTTTTTCTAGTAAATATTTACAATCATGAGAGACAAAAAATAAATCATGGTCATTATTCCCAGGAGGCAATAATGTCCCCAGAAATGCAGCAGTCAGTGGCTAAAAGCAGAGATACTAAGAATATACTGATTGCAGACCAAGATTGACATTTAATGATGACTTTTTATTTAGGTACTTACAATTGCAGATCACTTTCAAATGAAGAAGGATTGCAAGAATTGGAAAAAGATTATTGGGCTTTGTGAAGTTAGAAGAAAAAGTGAAGAGACAATTGATTTAAAAAGTGGGCATATACTCTATTACAAAGGCACAAATATTGGAAGTACATGTGGAATAGGATTTATTATAAATAAAAAGTGAAAAAACAATATTGTGAGGATTGATGGTATATTGAACAGAGTGACAAGATTAGTTATTCAATTTAATAATAGATATCAAATGCAGATAATTCAGATTTATGCCCCAACAACTTCTCATAGTGATGAAGTAGTAGAAGATTTTTATATGGCTGTACAAAAGGGTTTTGATCAAATCAAACAGGATTTTATAATTGTTATGGGAGACTTTAGTGTTAGAATTGGAAATCAAATTAAAGATAAAAGTGCTGTAGATAATTTGGATATGGTAATAGAAATGAGAGGATACATAGACTTCTAGCATTTGCAAAAAAAAGTAAAACATTATATTATGATTTTTTAATTGGAAAAAGTGTTTAACAAAATGGACATGGAAGCATGCAAATAAAGGTATAGTAGAATTGGATTATATTTCGACTAACAAAAAATAAATATTTTAAAATTGTAATGTTCTTAATAAATTCAACACAGGAAGTGATCATCGATTAGTAAGATGTAAGATAGATGTTAATGCAAAACTAGAGAAACAAAAATTTAGTATTTCTAATCTTCAGAAACATTTTAATAAATTAAATTAGAACTTTCAAATCATTTTCAAATATTGGCAAATTTTGATCATGATTCAAATTTAAACAAATTCAATAGGAAGATAACTGATACACTTTTAAAAACTGCAACAAAGATAGCTGGTAGAAAAAAATAGCAATGATCCAATAAAATTTCTACTAAGACTAGAGAATTTATGAAGGAAAGAAGGAATATGAAGATATATAGAAATGATGCCTTAAGAGGGATTGAATAACTTGAATTTTATAAAATGGTATGAAAAAGAGTTGATAATGATATAAAAAAGTATAATTGTGAACTAGTAAGAAAAGCTGTAGAAGTGAATAAAAGTCTCAAGAGAGTAAAACAACATCTTGGGATTGAAAATTATTTTTCATGTATAAAGTATGATAAACACAGTAGCTAAAATTCAAACAACATTGATTTTAGCTACTTCGTTTATCACACTTTATACATGAAAAATAATTTTCATTATCTGACAGAGTTTTTGTATTATTTATCTTGGTATTGATAAAAATCTTATATCTGCAATAAAAAAAAAGATACTATTATTAAAAAGAGAGATGACATCATAAAGTGGGGAGAAGAGTTCTATCAAGAATTATGTAATAATACAAAACAAGTATCTTCTACAACTATTATATTTTCTGAATTGCCCAGGATTTTAAATAAGTAAGTGAGACATGCAATTTAATTCATAAGAAGAGAAAAGCTCCAGTAATGTTGAAATTATAATTGATATATTAAAAGAAGCTGGTGAAGAAATAGAAATGTTTTGACAAAGCTATGTACCAAATATCTAAATGATAAAGATGTACCAGATGATTGGAAGAATTCAGTACTAATATTTAAAAAAGGTGGTAAAGAAGATATTAGAAATTACAGACTTATCAGTCTTTTATCAGGTTTATACAAAAATTTTACCAAGATAATTTACAACTTGTCTACAGAGAACTTTGTATTTCAACCAAGCAAGCTGTATTTAAAAATGTTGTTAGTCCTGTAGATCATATCCAAGTATTGACAGAAGTTATATAAAGGACCAATGAATATGAGTTGTCATTATGTTTTGGATTTATAGATTATAAAAAGACATTTGATTCTATAAGCATTTCTTCAGTGATTAGAGCATAGAATCATCAAGGTATAAAGCCAGGATATTGTCATATTCTGAAAAATATAAAAATGCAATAACAACAATTAGATTACATAATGATACTAGTATGGGTAACATAGAGAAGGGGTAAGACAGGATGATTCCATATCTCCAAAACATTTTACAGCAGTGCTGCTGCAAGTAATTTGTGGCTTAAAATGGGAAGCTAAAGGAATACATATAAATGTAAATTATTTAAGTCAATTAGAATTTTCAGATGATATAGTTCTTTTTACAAATAATGCTTTAGAGCTAGTAAGAAAGTATGACTAAAGGTAAATGTTAAAAATATTAAATTAATATTCAATGGATTGTCTCAAAAGATAAAAATAAAGATTGATTATAATGAGTTAGAAGAAGTTAATAACTACAAATACCCCCAATCAGATTATTAGTAAAGATGGAAACATAATGTATGAAATTAATCATAGAATTAAGTCTGTTGGAGTGCTTTTGGTAGAAATAATATTAAATGGAAATATGCCTATATGTTTGAAAGGGAAGGTTTTGAAATTTTTGTTTTCCTAGTACAGATTTATGGATATGAGACTTGGACACTTAATAGAAAAGCAATACAGAAACTTCAGACTACTCAAAGAGATATGGAGAGACGCATGTTAGGAAAAAAAGAAAAGAATTAAAATCCAATACATGAGTAAGAAAGCAAATAGGTATTGCAGACATTTTTGAAATAAATAAATGACTGAAGTAGAGTTGGGATGGACATATATTCTAGAAGAGATGATAATAGGTGGATAATTGAAATCTTAAACTGGATTCCAAGAGATTATAAAAGACCCAGAAAGAGACCTCATATAAGATGGATGGATGAAATAAAAAAGTGTGCAGAGGTAATGTGGAGAAATGAGGCTAGAGGTCAGACAAGAGGGATTTAACTTAGAGATACCATCCTTCAGTGGATTGATAATGGTTTATAATGATGTTACAAACTATTCCAGAAACTATTAATGTACATATATTGAAATTGATACTTCATTGACATTAATAACCAGTTGACAAAATTAGTCAGAGAAATCATCACATGATCACCATCTCTTATACTAGCACATAATTGTTATTAAACAAGGCAAAACTCTCCATATGTAGTGCCACCCTGTGTCAACCAGAGTAATCAATGGATGACAGAAGGCTTGTGTATAAAATCCCTCTCTAGTGCCTACTCATCCAATACCCCCAAACTAGTTTCTATTGAGCTTATATTGAAAATATTATTGTGTTTTCAATTTCATTTTCATAGTTTTGTAGTTAAGTAGAAATAAAAGATGGCTGCTAGAGGGTTGCATTAGATCCTAAGATTTAGGTGCAGTGCTCTCATATCCAAGGCTTCTTACTGATGAAGGCCACAAGCCAGAAATTAGTCTGGGGATATTGGATGAGTAGGCAATAGATGGAGATTTTATGCACAGGCCTTCTGGCATCCATTGATTACTCTGATTGGCACAGGATGGCACTACTGTATGGAGAGTTTTGCCTTGTAGTCAGAGAAACGTTAATCAGAAAGAGAGAATGCAACTAGCACATTATTTTTTGGTTATAAATATCATTTAAAATAAACTTAATAATAATAATGTAAAGCCCTATAGTTATCTTTGTCACAGCTATGTACACAGACACATTGAATTAATTGTGCATGTGTGTGTGTGTGTGTAAATGTTAAATTTCCAATATTAAGTTAAATAATGTAAAAGTCTAAGATCAGTTCTAAATTTTAACTAGTTGTTTTTTTGTAGAGTCAAATTCCAAATTTTAATTAAATCTAGTTTAGGAAATGTGTTTTGAAAAACAATGTATTTAGCTATGTCCAAGGTCCAAGTTTTAATTAAATAATTAAAAATGATTTTGAAAAAATAATACAATTAGTTAATTATATTTGTGGATCTGGTAAATAACCAGATTGTTTATCAAATTTCATACAAGGTGACCATAATAGAATAATTAATATGAAGTTAGACAACCAAAATAACTGGGGTTGTTCATTAATGCTGCTTCCAGCTCTAGAAGGTGAAATGACTATTATTTTTTCTGAATTCTCTTTACCAGAGAACCACGAAGCACTAATAAAACTGCAATTCTGACTAAAATATCTATGATAATAAGAAAATCCATAGGTCTTTTTGTCAGCTTATATGCCTTAGACAAAGTGGTATCTTGAGTTTTTCCCTCCAAACTTGCTTATTGTCAATCATTCCTGACTAACAACAAAGATTAGTCAATTCAGGAAAATTTCATGATCTTGTGAAAAAAATGAATTGTCATCAAATGCATTAAATACTATAGAATTAAGAGATGATTTAAATGAATACTTGAAGATTATTTGGAAATCTGAGCTATATATTGAAACTGTAAGTTTAGTTAATGTACACATTTTATAACAAAATATTAATACATTTTCATCATTGTACATGATCAAAGGATATTTTTGAGTACTATTTACATTGAATAAACATGTGTTTTTTGTAGTTTCTTAAAGATTGAAATCTTCTTTAATTTGGATATGTCATAAATGGAAGCATTGATTATCCTTCAAAGACACTAGATAAAATTTAAGCAAAATACACTAATCATATTTAAATTCTATAATCAAAACATAATATTGTATGCTATATAATGAATAAGCTCTATATGTCACAATTTTATTTTTGGAAGATGTAATTTTAATGATATTACTATCACATGATATCATTAACCTTACAAAATTATTGTCATTTTAAAAAAATGATATTTGTTTCTTTAGAAAAAGTTTCAACATTTTTTATAGATCATAATAACAAATAATCAAATGTAAATCAATATAAGTTTAAATTGATGATGATTACTATGGCAGATTCTCCCATACAGATACATTGCCACCCATAGTAAAGGTATATAAGAAAAATATTTTCAACATGTGTAGCTGCTGTTAATTAATTTATCTGTATGGTGTGAGAAATTTATATTTTATTAATGTTTTTCAATCATTATTAATTTGATTGGAAATGTTTGCCAATGTAATATTACTATTATATTCCTTTCCTATTGTAGGTGAAAGAGTATATTTATTATCTGAATTATTAGATTAAATAATTTTAAAATATATCTGAAGAATTATTACAGAATGATTATTTGAATTTACTGAGTATAAGACTTGTCCATTTCATAATTCAAATTTTGTAATCTGTATATTTTATTGTTCTGCAACATATTCCTATTGTGATAGCAGTTGTTTTTGTAGAAAATAATGATTATTTAATTTTATTTTATTTATTTATTTTTTCTGTTGAGTGAAATTTTCTAATTGCATATTTTTTTTTTGAGATTGAAGCTTTTTTTAAAAGTGGATTGTCAGTGGTACCTTTCTTTTTTTGTTGGAGGACTTTTGTGGACAAGTTAGTAATTGAACATTTTATTTATTTGAACTTGTATTCTTTCTCATTTAGACATATTTGTATTAATATATCAAAAATTGTTATAATAAAAATTTATTGAATTGATTTTACTAGTTTAACTTCAAATTATTTGCAATAATTATTTTGTTCATTAACTGTAAATTAAAATTTTAATAAATGAAATAAACAAATAATTTATTACTCAGGAGTTCATAAAAAATTTGAGGATTAGGAATCATGATCCACAGACCTTGGGCTCAAAAACTCACTATTCAGCACTGCATTGAATGATATAGTGCAGATATATAATATCCTTGCTATCAATTTTGCTAGCTCATTCAGTGTGAAGTTTCTTAATTTATTTAACTAGCTGTAAATTTCTCATAGACCATTTTGTTTATAAGATCAAGAAAATAATTTGTGTACAATAAACTGAAAGTAATATGACTTTTTTAAAATTAATTTTTGTATTACCATACCTATTCAACTGAGTAAAAAATTGGAAAGGTTTCTGGATATTTTTTTAGAATTGTAATTATAATTATAAATATTGAAGCATTTCTTTCCAACTTTAGAAGTCATAAATGAAAGTAAAACAAAGAAATCACTAGTGTTAATTGATGTTATCTGGAAATACATTAGTTTTTAAGCTTATTTTAGCAAATAAATATCTATAACTAATTATTTATTTATCTAGCAGGGTGTTTTTATTTGTAATAGTCATAAGGAAATTATCTGACATATACTGAATGAATTTACAAAGCTGGGGGATATTCTCATTTTTTAAACTCAAGATAGAGAATCCACTTTATCTTTTTACCTATATATATATATGACAATCTTAAGCATTTAAAAATAAGAATATGAAGAACTTAATAAATCATTATACAATCATCATTTTAATTTATAATATTTTACAAAAGTGCCAACGAGCTTCAATTTCAAGACACATGTAATTAATTCATGTATAAAAATCCTGGTTAATGCATGAAGAGGAAATTTGATAAAATTAAAGCTAATAATGGGTTATAATAATTAGATAGTTGGAGACTAAATACTGCGACCCAAAATGATAGTTGATTGTGGAATGGGAAGAGGTTAGGAATACTGGAAAATTTTGTGAAAATTTAAGTAAGCAGTATAATATAAAGTCTTATGGAAAGAATGTATATATTTAAAAAATGTGTATATTGTAACTGACAGAATTGTGCAATCCATTTGAAAATCACCTGAGGGCAATCCACATCTGCATTCCATATTCTTATGTTGCAGATTAACAATTTTTTCGTTTACAGCTTGCTAAGGTCCAGGAGAAACCCAAAACTCTTAACTATTTTTATTTAAGTTATTGATTAAAAATAATGACAAACTGTCATAAATAATGAGATAAACACAATTTATTTATGTATATACAAAATAACACATATTAGTGTAACTTTAGTTAATTGACTTATACATTTTGAAACTCCTTTATGGTAAATAAACCTTTATAAATCCTATTATTATTATTATTATTATTATTATTATTATTATTATTATTATTATTATTATTATTATTTTATTATTATTATTATTATTATTATTATTATTATTATTATTATTATTATTATTATTATTATTATTATTATTATTATTATTATTATTATTATTATTATTATTATTATTATTATTATTATTATTATTATTATTATTATTATTATTATTATTATTATTATTATTATTATTATTATTATTATTATTATTATTATTATTATTATTATTATTATTATTATTATTATTATTATTATTATGTAGTAATTTAGATTTTGCACAGATGTTGCATATGATAGCTTAAATGTTTTTAAACAATTGAGATTTGATAATTTCTAATCTAAGGTATTATCATCAATTGTTTTTGAATGGATCCCAATCAACTGCATAGACTCCTAACCACTCACACATCTCATTACCCCTGTTCTAAGACTAAATAACCTTACCAAGTGAGGATAATGCAATATTATAAACTAAGAATGATTTAACTAATTGATTGTTGTGATCAACTTCAGGTTATAATATTAACAAGCCATTAAAATAATAAAATAATTGTAAAATATATAAAATAACATCTATACTACAATAATTTTTGAACAAGAACCAATAAATGTGTAAATTATATGCATGCAGTAGGAATTAAACTTCTACCATGTACTATTTCTTAGAGTAATTGGTATCCACATATGAGTGACCAGCAGTCACACACATATCACTACAAGACGTATGAAATAAAGCAGATAATATACAATAAGAACTTTTCATATACTGCACATCACTGCTCTAAATGAATAAATAAGGTAAGTGATAAGCATTTTGTAAATAGTTTTTCAATCATTTAATACTAAGGTGTTACATAAAAATAAGTTTCAGATGTAACAAGCATAACCTGAATTGATGATTATCAGCTATCCATTTCTATAATTATATCACCTCAAAACATAAGAATAGTTCACTCAAACTGACATTTATTTAACATAACCTTAATCTACCTTGTCTATGCAGAACAATTGAACTCCATTCATAATTTGTTAATTTCTGATTTAACATATTGTTGATATTTTCATTAAAGTGGAAATAATCAATTTATTAACATACAACTGCTTAATAGCATAGCAAGATGTTGCTATTACAAGCTAATTGCCTTTTATAAAATAATTTTATACAACTATTGCTGATGAAATTGTTGTGTGATAAATATAACAAACTACAATTTTTTGCCATATCTGCTCATAATAGATTAGATAAATAACTATTTACTAACATATTTCATTAGATAGAAGATAAATAATAATTAGCTAAAGATTAGTTTAAAGTTCATTCTTATTCTTTCAGTGTCAAAAGTCCCCATTCAGTCTTTAGGTATTGGTTTATTTTGGTGGAGTTTATTCTTAAAACCATAGCTATAATAGATGAAGGTTTAATTGACCATTCAGACTTTATTAGAATGATTTGGCAGTGATTTTCTTTTAGTTTACTGGCTGGTTCTTCATGTAACACTGGACATCAGACTTGTGCTCATCTCAGGTAGGTACATAACAGACACACATTTGGATGATTTCTTCACATGTTGTTGGTTTCTCTTACAGGACTCAGTGATGGGTTTTCAGCTTGCTCTCTGCTAGCTTGACAGTGTGAAGCCAATAATGGCTTGTCTACTCTTGTATTGTAGATCTGACAAACAACTAAATAATAATAATCTTGTTAATAACAGCAAGTAAAGACTATTGTAAGCAGAATAGAATCCTGGAAGCAGATAAGAATTAATTATCCTCTGAATAAATTTCCAGAACTATTATATGGTTTGAAGCTATCTTATCTGCAAAATTCAGATCCATTATTTATCTTTTGAATCCTTTGATCTATTGACTATAGATAATTCCAGATAATCTGCTGTGGTCCATTGCTTTTTGCAAGTTCTTATCTTTGAGTGGGAATGATAATCATTTTAATTAAATCATGTCATTTATTTATCTCCTTAATTTAATCTATTGATCTGTTTATAAACATTTTAATTACTGTTTCCTAGAATGTCATTTCCACTTTTAATTACTGTTAAAAGAAAACACCTTTTGCTATTCTACTTTTTAAACTAAATTTAAAATTAATTAGCTTTTATAACTTTTTTAAAATTATTTTATTTAACTTGATTTAACAAAATATAATTACTTATACCGTATACATTTATCTGTACGTATATCTTATCTATATAACTTTTATTTATTAAAATTATTTAAAACCTTTTAAAATTAAAACCTCGTTATTTTTTTTTTAATTTACGGAATGAAGTATATATATGAAAGCATATATATATATAGCTTCAATATATGAATAGTGTTAACAATAAATAAATAAAAATTCTTATGGATTCTTTATTAGTGGAAATATTTTAACTATAATAAATTTAAGAAATATGCAAGCATTCATTACATTACTTTGAGTAAAATATAAAGTTCATATTTTTATTTAAATAGAATTCAAGCATCCCGAAAACTTTCAAGGAAACTTTGTAAAAAATGTTATAATATATTACTTGCTTTTTTTTTTTAACAATAATATTGTAATCAAAGTAAACAAATCCTTATAAATATATTTTCTCTTTTTTTTTCTTTCCTAAATCCATCTACTTTCATTTAGCATATAGATCAGTACTTTTTCTTTTTTTCATGACACACTTGAGCCTATAGTTAAACTTTCGCGGCACACTTAAAATATGATTTTAAAAAGGAGTGAAAAAGAGTATACATTTTATGATTTATTTATTAATACAAATAAAATAATTTATCGTAATTTGTAATAAAAAGATAATGATTAAAGTTATTTAAAAAAACTTATATTTATTTACTTTTCAGTTTAATTTAAAATTTAATAACACATTTGAGTTTAACGTTTTTTTAAGAATATTTTTTTTTCTAAACTCGAATTTTGGACAGGCATACTTTTACATCTTCTTGCAAAATTCTAACCATAATCGATTTTTGTTTTTAATATTGTTCATTGCAGAAAAGCTTGCTTGCACAAATATGATATAAAGAATGAAAGAAGTATTTCTATTACTTTTTTGTAATATTTGAAAATTCACTTTTAAGGGATAATCAAAATGAAATAATATCTATTGGTGAATATTTTAATTGCAATCCTTTATCATTTCTTATTTCTGTTAATTTTTTCTCTTCCGTAATACTTAAATTTACTAATGTACATGCATTTAAAATAAAGGAATTTCTCACCCAATCCAGAGATATTGTGTTAAGTGCAGGTGCAGGAAAATATTTTTGAAAATTTGTATTATGTTCAATAAGATTTTTATCGAGTTTGCATCTTTTCACTAGTCCAAACATTTCTACTGCATTTTCTTATTTAATCCTTTCCTTCCAGAGCAGTAATGTTTTTTGAAAGCTTAATTTTTGTCTGTAGATTAAGAATATTTTCATGATTTACTTGCATATTCTTTTTAAGAGAGTTCAAACACTGAAATAAATCTGCAATAAATGCAATTTGATTATATCAAACCTCATTACAAAATAAATTGCCTAATTGAGAATGTTGCAATTTTAAAAAGGTTATACTTCCTCTTTTAATTCATAAAGTCTTTAGAGAACTTTTCCCTGAAATAACCATCTCACTTCCATATGCAATAAAATCTATGTATGAGTAGCATCTATTAAAAAACATAATTATGCAAATAATGACCCACTTTTTATGTAATTAATAATTTTAATAGTGTTGGCCAGGTCTTTTTATACTTTAAACAGTAGTGAATTTGATATTAGCATTTCTCCTGTGTAAAAAACATGTAAAAATAATTTTACATTTTTTTTATGCAAGGGTAACAAATCCCTTTGCACCTCCAGATATAGATGTGGCTTCATCTGTACATATTTATGCAGAAATCCCAACACAAGTTATTACATTTGAAATAATTGTAGATCAAATTGAAAATATTTTGTCCTTTGTTGTTGTTTGGAGTGGTCAACAAAATAAAAATTGTTCTTTGATTTTTTCTTTGCTAACAAATCTACTGAATGTTAAAAGTTGGAGTTTACCACTTATCAGTACTTTGATCCAATAGAATTTGTACACATGTTTATTTATTTGAAGTAAGACATTATTTTAAATTCTATATTTTCAGATAAATCCCTAATACAATGAAAAGTTATATTATCTAAAAGCAGAATTTTTTAATTTTTATATTCTTCTCCAAACATTGTTTTTACAATTGTACAGCAGGGTGGAACAATAATTGTTGCTACAATTGTATGAGATTTCATTTTCCTAGTTTCATTTTCTGGAACTGCATAACTCAGATTGTATATTTGATCAATATTTTTGCATGTTTAATATTACTGAGTGCAAGTCATCTGTAATATTCCACTGGCTTTTAACACAAATGAGAATGTCTGGATTGTAAATGGTTCTTTAATTTGTTAGGAACCATTCGCCTCATCTACTAATATTTTGCCACAAATTATACATGTGAAATGACATAGTGGAATTCCTTTTATGCATATGAAAACAAATGGCAAATAATTTTCATTATATTGAAAAATAATTGTTTTTAATTTGGTTGCTGATTTTCTTACATGAAGCAATATTCAATGCATCATTTTCAAATTTGGGTTTTTTTTATTAAAAACTTGCCATTTTAATTAAGAAATAAAAAAACTAAATCAAAAATAATAAAAAATTAGTAAACTAACCTAAGTCATATCTTTAAAAAATATGGAGAAGATAATCAAATATATTTAGAAAATTTTTAAAATAAGGATTTGCAATGTAACTATGTCCAACTACTTCACTATTTCAAATCTAGATAGAACTGTATATAGCACATTAGGTATGAATCATAAGTCCTTACTACTTTGGGCACAATGAAGGATTGCCGAGTCAAAAATTTCTTATGCAACCCTGCCACAACATGACTTTATTCACCTCAGATGATTTCACCATATGCCAGTGTTCATCAACAAGTCTTTATCAAATCAAGTCTTCTATGGATTTATCACAGGATCTTATTTTTTAAGACTACACTCCTCCCACTTTAGAAATAAACTATATATTTTTGCTTATGCATAAATGTTTTTTATTATATTAGGTATACCTTTGTTTATTATAATAATGATTTACATGTATGATTAGTTTAAAGGGGTTTTAATTTTTATAAGTCTCTCATTATGAGTTGATCTTCTTTCGAAAATTATTTTATTAAAGACCTTTAAAATTTTCGCTGCGGACATACGATTCTCTCATCGCATTACCGGTAAATAATCATTGATATAGATAATAATTTTGTCAATCAAATTACTGAAATTTATGTTGGCATTTATTTTGATTTAAAAAATTGTTAATAATTAATTATAAAAAATATTGATTGTTAAACACTTATTTACATAATATATATATTACACAAAAACATAAAGATCCACTTTTATGCATTTATATAAATATTACTTTATAATAAGTCTCTTGCTAATTGTTTTCACACACTAATACATATGTATGATATATTTTTTATATAAATTAACAAAATGTGATTGGTATGAGAAATAATTATGCTATTTGTTTGTTTCCAATTGAGTTTTATTAAATCTTTATATACTGTATATAAATCATCAAGAAGTCAGTCATTACAACGACTCTTCACCTAAAAAAGATCTATCTGAAGATTGAAATATTAGGAAGTTTTTTTTAAAAAAATTTACATTACGTTTTCTGCCGAAAGGAAGATTGAAATACTTTGACCACGTGTTAACACGTACTCAGAACTAATGGTTGTTTGCCGTCGCTACCCATCTCTAAAAAAAAATTTAAGATCTCAAATTTATTATCAAAGACATACATTATTTATTAACACACAACAATGAATTATATATAAACTTACTAATAAATGGATTTTAAGCAAATTAACTTTTTAATGTAATTATTATTTCAATTACCTAACTTAGTTAATATCAGAAGTAAATAATAAATATCATTATCATTCATTATTGTTTAGTATATGTAAAATTTAGTATTGGCCTTGATAAAAATAAATGTGAGAACACGACTACTTCAACTACTGTAAATTAATTATATATATAGCACTTATTCCTCCAAATTTATTGTATGGAAGTTAGACATAAATCACCCTTATTTTAAAAAAATTGGATGATTTATTGGTAGAAAGTTCATAAAAAGTGTGAGTACCAGAGTTGATAGAACTGATCTACAATCTATGAACTTTGAACTCTTCAGTTACCACTATACATAAGCATAATGGGTTATAATTTATATTATCATAATACTAGGGAAATTAATCATATGTCACAAAATTCTGAAAGTTGGATATTTTTACTTTCTGAATGTTATTGAATCCACAATCATATTTTCATTGGATTGGTAGAGATCCAAATGACTAGCAACAGTTTTTCCCAAATAAAATGTGTTTTTTTTTTTTTTTTTGTGAAATTAAGCTAATTTTTATGAGAAAGGCAAACCCAACCTACATTATAAAAATTATCCTAATGACACTCTAATATGATGCAATATTGATTGCTGGTTTATAGAAGGTTATGGTTGACGACAGAAGACAATGAATAGCTTTAATTATGCAATATGTTAAAATCTTTCAGAACAAAAAAAAGATTGTTGTCCAAGAAATTAAAGGCCTGCATTGCAAATTATTTGATAAAAATAGTAAAGAACCAGCATGTTATATATTTAAATATGTTTATAGTTCTTAGATTGATTGTGACAAAACTCATTTTAAAGTTTTTTTTTTTATTTATTTATCATTGTGTTTTTTTACTTGGAGATAAATTAGAAAGACCATTCTCAGGGTTGCTAATGAATAAATTAACAAAGAAAGAAAAAGAACAAATATATAAAGTGTAAAATTTAAAATTTTTATTAGGCAATATTTATATTTTGTATGAGAATATTATTATATGATCTATGGCTAAATTAATATAATATATAAGGGATTCGAACTCAGACTTTTACATGATCCTCAGCTCTCCATGCTATCTCATATTGCTGACCCACATAATCATACACATGTTGAAAAGATAAATAATCACCAATATATGTATTTCATGCTAAAACAACAATCATCAGTTGGTCCAGATTACTATCTCCACAAATATATACAATTTGTGCTCAGCTTTATATTAACATAGCCAATCTTCATACTTTAATGGACAGGCTTCAAACTGCTCCAGCCCACAACTCTTCAGCCACCCATTTCACTGAAAATCTGATAATGGAATATTTAACGCCCTTATTAGTGCCAAGGTTGTTATCCTACCCATGTGAACCATTTAATCATTCTGACCCCTCATGTACAGGAGAATAATCCATTTACATACATATGCGAGGGATGGGTAGACCTTTAACGCACTATGTTTTTAATATGTAAATTAATACCACTGTACAGGCTTACACACACCTGCACATATATAATGTAATATGTAAGGGATTCAAACAGACTTTCACATGACCCTCAGCTCTCCATGCCATCTCATATTGCTGACCCACCTGATCATACACATGTTGAAAAGATAAATAATCACCAATATAAGTATTTCATGCTAAACCAGCAATCATCAGTTGGTCCAGTATTCTTAAAATATCAAATTTGTAGAGTTTATCAGCAACTAAATAATCCCCAATTGATAAATTTTGGATTAAATAATAATTTCCAGCTGAATGATAATCTCTCTTCAAATAAATTTTTATCATGGCACAAATAATCTAAAAGAAAAATCTGTGGCTAAAACTAAGATGTTGAATGTTATATTCTCTTGAATTAAAGGGCAGTTTCAACTTTATATAAAGTATATTGTTTAAAGAAATCATATTATAGAGTTAACATGAGACAATGATACTTATTAAATGTTATTTGAAATGCTACCTGATGACATTAATGAAGTACAACATCAATCAAACATAATTTAAATTTTTCATTATAAACTGGGGAAATTTATATTAATTGTACACGAAGACTTTGATAAAAAAACATTGTATATACTTTAAATAAAAACTGTGTTATATAGAAAGAACTTGAAATTTTGCACTATTATTAATTAAGAAGGCAACAATGTGGGTTACTTGAAGAACAATGGTTAACCATGTATGAATGATCAATTGTGACTGAGAATGGTTACACTAAGGCCATCCTTTGTTTCAGGATAAATCATAGCTTACAATTATGGAAATAATACTGCAAAAAGAACAAAGGCTTTGTTTGTTAATTATATATTGTAATATAAAAGATTGGTTTCACAAGAAAAGAACTACTGCAATGTATTGAAAGTGTAATATCAGAAAATCTGCACTGTAGAGCATAACATCATAATAAGATATTAAAAGTGTGACAACCATTTTTACTATAAAAGAAAATTTTTAAAGTTTTGTCACAATTAATTTTTTAATTATTGTACATTATTTGTACTATCAAGATATGAGGATTAATTCTAAATAAACAAAAAGCAGTACCTTAACAATAATAGTCCCTTATGTTTGTAGAATACAATGTTAGTTTATTCAAAGTCATATGCTGTTTCTAAAACAGTTTTTTGGACTTCTTTTTTTACTGTCTTCAGTCAATTAGTTTAATTGTAGAACCACTAAACATCACATGATAACTATCTCTATGGCCACAAGCCAGAAACTAGTCTGGGATATTGGATGAGTAGGCACTAGATAGGTATTTTATGCACAAGCCTTCTGGAATCCATTGATTACTCTGTTTGGCACAGGGTGGTACTACTGTATGGAGAGTTTTGCCTTTGTTTATTTGTAGAACTTGGTTATGAAGAGCCTTCCAAATCATTAGTTATATCCTTACATTAAAGTAACAATGATATTTATATTTATACAATTACATTTTTATCCTTTGGCTACAATATCAAATATTCTTATCCTTCTTATGATGGAAAAGGTGATCCAAAAATGGTCTGTCTGATATAATCTGGTTAAATTGTCATTAGAGATAAGAATTTTTACTTCATTATAATATCAAAATACATTAGTTTAATCAAAATAATTGTCTTCCTAAAAATTGGAATACTTTTTAGAAAAATGCAACAATAATTATTAGAGGAAAAATATTAAATATAAATAATGTTGTAAGCACTACATATGATTTCACTTTCTGAAATGGAACCATTTTCCAAAATTATTTTCAGTATTGTTATTTCATAAAGAGGAATTTTTTTTTTTTATAAATCTAAAAAAAGATGAGAACCAGTGAAATAAATTTATAAAATATCCACATCAGAATTATCTAACAGTTGTTGTTATAAAGAGAAATTTTGTTCTTATACATAATAAAGCAAAGGCCAGTAAAATGAAGAGACAACATTCTGCATAATATTAACTGAATGTATTAATAGAACTATTATTGGACAGCCATATATCCATACACATTTATATAATTGTGTAAATATGTTCAAAGTATACTTATTATATATGTTAAAGAATTGAAGCAAATGCATTTTAATTTTGAAGTATTTTCAAAATTTAGCTTATCCAATTTGATATTTTTTAATTGCTATTAATGTGAAATTAAAAACATAGTATTAAAATCTGTTCTCATTACCAAAATACTAAAAGTAGATAGAATATTCATAATTTTTTTAAGATATCTTAAATAAATTAATAAGAAAAGTTAATAAAGCATTATTCATATTGGTACTGCTACAAATGAAAGATTCATTTTACTTAAATAATAATACATTATTATTAAATAATAAATTGCTTCAACATAAACACGATTCTTTGTAAGTTGATGATAGATAAAATTAGACAGAGATGTTTACCATAGATAAGGCAGTCAAGTACCGGCATTGGATATCAAATTAAATTAGGCAATAGAATGAAGTGTTATTTCTAAATACATAAATATATAATAATTACATTTATTTAATATATATATTTTCTATTATACTTGTTGCTTTCTTTGACAAATCTTTTTAATGAAAACACAATTTTAGCATGTGCAGTTTTTAACTGATTACTCAGGTCATGATTTTAGACTTAAATCATAATACAAAAATTTGTATATGTATCTAGAAGTTCATAATGTAGAGTAACCCCATTTACATGTTAAGAGTAAATATAATGAAATAGTATTATATTATCATCACTGGAAAATGTCTAAAAATGCAGTAAAATAGGTAGAATAAAGCATAAGTAAAAATATTCTTTTTTTTTTCATATGTCAAAGCATCGGCCGGGAAGTGAACCCACAAACCCAGGACAACTGCTTGTAAGGCAGCTGTGCTGACTACTTGACCACCAGCACTTCTTTCATCATTTAAGTGTATGAAATACATAGAATTAATTTGAGTGGTCAAATTGTTTTCATTCTTCTTAAATCATATGTTTGTTTGCATAATATAGATTTATTTTGAATTTCATACCTTGAATTAATAATATATAAAAATTTATAGTGCTAATAATTTATTATATTTTATGAAAGATAATAATTTGTTGATGCAAACATAACTTTAAAAAAATGCAAACATAATTATTAAACATAAAATAATGCACTTAAATAAATACTATTATTTAATTTTATTAATTTTATGAAATATTGTTTGTTTTCAAAAATATATTCACCTACTACTGAAATGTTGAATTATAGGTTTTAAGTCAACCTACATATTAAATCCATGCGTTTTTATAGAAATTCCTAAAGAAATGGAAATATTTATTTTAAATAATTATTAACAAAATCATTATGACACAAACAGAAAGATAAAGAGAAATATGAGAAGCATTGAATGTTTTTTAAAATTATTTCTGAATCGATTAAGATAAGAGGAAAATTTTATTTATATTTTGGAAATGATATGATAACAGGCATAATATATGTGAAATTTATTTTATTTTTTTTGACAAACAGTATTCTTATTACCTCCATAACATTAACAGTTTGGTTGCTAAGATATGTTTGAAAATAAACACATGACACTGAAATATGAAATTGTAGAAATGTATGTTAAATCAAAACAAAAAATCACATCATAATTACTATATAAAGCAAGAATTGTTTTTAATTTAATATTTATCTAATAACATATATAATAGTTAATGAAAAAATGAAATAAATAATTTAGAAATATATGAATCAGCTGTCTAGTGATCTAAAAATATGAAGATTTAGAATCTTAAGTAAGAAATCTGTAGTTATAATAATATAGTAGAACCTAAGTTGCATATAATGAAAAGAGAGATGGGAAAGAAATGTGATAGAGAAATGATTATAAACATTTTGTTGTTGCATTTTATTATTGATTTGTCAATTTAAGATTTGTAACTTTTGATTAATAATTTCAATTTAAATAAATGCTAAAGGAAGTAAAGCAAGGGTTAAAATCTAAGTCAACATCCAGTCAATTTTGTATAGGAACATTGTATTGACTCTTGAAGTGACAGAGCATTCTTCTATGGAAAAAAGCATTCATTTGTCACTCATTCATGGTAATGAATGAGTGATTTTCATCTAAAAGAAAAGGTATGAAAAAAATTTAATTTTATTTATCTTTTACTCAATTACATGTGCACCATAAATGCTTAGAAAAAAAATTATAATGGTTGCTTTTGATAAGGATGTTCTGCATTGAAAATGCATTAAGGATTTTATTTGCTTTCAAAATTTTCTCAGCTCATGAAGCAGAATTTGTATTGCTTTTACATATATAAAAATTTAGATAGATAGAGAGAGATGGTCAATTTTTTGACTATCGATTCCAGGTTTATATAGAATCTAGTGGTGCTAAATTGGCTAATTATCTTATCAATTAATACATTTCATAAATGAAAATATTCCTATTTTATTTAATATGAGAACCCAATAATAAAGGATGGAAGTAAAATAACAAACATTAAAACCTCTTATTTGTTTAATAAGTTAAAATTCTTTTGATTGCCACTGATATTATTTAGGAATTTGGCAATCAATAGTGCACATTTTATTTCTATTCAAGATTATTTTTTTATATAGAATGTAAAGTCCTTCAATTTTATCACTCAGAAATGAGAGTACAGATATAAAGGCAATTGAAATAATTATAAAATCAATATTATTAATGATAGTAAAAACAAAGGCAGTGATAAGTAATAAGCACATAGACATCATCCTTAAACTTAACATGGCCTCTCTCCCTACCAGTCCTTTCCTGGTTGTTAGCAGAGGCTTTACCAAAATTTCCTCTCAATGCCAACTCTCCATGGTATCTGATGAAACTATTCCACACCTATTATACATATGTCCATCCTCAAGTCAATTAGAGATTTCATCATTGCCAATGTTTCTTTAGACTTCAAAGATACTTTATCGCTACAAAACACACTCAAACAAGGAATTTATGTCGTGATAAGGCTGTCCATTTTTTTCACTTTCTCCTTGTGGTTAACCTGATGTAAATTAATATTTGGACACTCTCAAAGCACAACTCAGCTTATTTTCATCAAACTACTTTCATAAGCCAAAACCAGAGATTCTGCACTTTCACCAGCATGCCTCTATAATGATACCTGGGCAAAGATTACCCTCCCAGCTGAATAATTTGGTATCTTGCTCTGTTTTTTTACATAGCCTAGTTGCCAACAACTACAAGCTTCTGCCAAGTTGAAATTTCTTTTTCTCTTTGTTGATTAAATAGTCTCAAGGCATATATTTGTATTTTATAGCCTAATAAAGTTTATTTTAAAAAATAAGGGGAAATATTTTAAATCTTTGCTTTTTCTAAATACATGTACATAAAATGTGAAAACTTTATTTAAAATAAACTCTTCAAGACTAAAATGAAGGATAGAACTTGTAGTTACAGAGATAATAAGATTTAAATTTTATATAGATATTCTTGTTAAAATTTGTTATATAGAAAATAAACCATCAAATGAAACAAGTAAATAGATAATTTTTTGGAAGAGTAGATCAACTTGTGAAAGGAGACTATCTGATGTCAAATTTATTATAAAATCTTATTTAGTATTTGTATAAGCATAATTTATATACTTGGAGTTTCAATGAAATATAGGAATTTGAACACAGACTTTATATATTAGTAATTAAATTTCAAATTTATAGTTGTTCTTATGTTCATTTTATTATTGCATATGTTTTTGTGTAGATACAGAGAATTTAGAAAAAGGATTTTTTTTCCTTTGCTACATAACATTATTACATTAATACTATCAAAAGACCAAATTTTTCTTCATGGATATGTTGGCATAAACAATAAACTTTGGCCAGTAATTGTTGGAAATAAAATTATTAGTGCTATAAATTCAAATGGTTTGCTGTTATTAAATGTTTCCACAATACTAGATTGATCATTATAAATGTTTTGTTTACATAAAACAATAACAATGAAAAAACTATATCCATCTATTCTAAAAAAAACAATGATATCTAATGGATTATAGTCAGGTATCAGAATATAAAAGAATATCATATTACACAGGCACTTATAAGTGTAGATTGCTCAACAGTTAAATTGATAATGTCTTATTCATATTCACAAGAAACTTTATGTTGATTATTTAGAAGTATTTACTATTCATCAGTTATTTGTTGCTTTAATGAAGCATAGAATTTATTTGCAGAATGTTTTATAGAGACAGAAAATCTATTTTTGGATTCATAAAAATATATATTTATGACTGCTTATCTAATAATCCTATTATTAGTAAGTTGATCAAAAATAAACATGGAATTTTCTGTTTGACATAACATTTATTATAAGTAAATGAAGAATATGTCACATATAAAAATTTTAAAGCAGGGATTTAACAACTGAGATGCAGATATTAATTTATTAAAGTCACTTGAAATCTTTATTTGGCATGGACTTGAAAAACTAAATCACATTCCTCTAATAATAATACCCTTTTATATTATAGCAATGATATTTTGTAATGGATGGAGTATTTTGATCATCTCTTAAATAATAATACAAGAATTGATATAGAATCTTTATTGATATTTCAATTCTATTCATTTAGATTTAGAGAAAAATATTCAATTTAGTGTAATTAACTTTTGAATTCTTAAAAAAACATTTAAAGGCTATAGATTCTGATAAAATACCCAAAGTTTAGATTACTTACAGGTTCCATAGATGGTAAATAATAGCATAATCTTTAGATATAAAAGTGAACCAAGCATACTTCCTAATGCCTTATAGGATAAGAGGTTGCTTCATCAAAAGGCTAGATACTATTTCTAATACAAACAATCTTCTCTGATTTTTTTTTTCTTCTTCAAACATTAAAATTAGTTTAGGGCTTGGTCATCATGAGCTTTTCATTCCCTCAATCACCTCCCTACACTCATTGTGACAAAGAGATTATGCATTTGTGTAACTACATTTTCATTCTTTATCTATAAGTTCATAATTTCTGTTTCCACACCAATAGGAGGAAGCTAGATTGTTAATCCTTAGTTGTAATTTTTGCTCAATACAGTACAATTACTAATGAGTCTTTTAATTGGCAAAGACTATGTTTAGCCAGTCACATTTAGTGATTCCTTGCCTATATTGAAAGGAAAAGGGACCTGGAAAATGAAACGTAAAAATAAGTTATTTCACATAGCTGTATAGATTGTCTTGCCTGAAACATAATTCATTATAGTGATAAAATTAATGATAATGTTAATAGAAGGCTGAAGTTAGAAGACAATGATAGTACTAAGAATAGATATTATAAATCTATTTTTTTTCTTAAATATAATTGTAAGATAGAATAAGTATTTTTGAAAGTGTTAGCATATGTAATATTTTCTGCAAAACTGATTTTTTAAAATATATATATTAATACATTTACCTTTAAAAGAATATGAACGTATGTCTGAGTGGAGCTAACAAATTGCAGTCAGTGTTGTGAATTATCTAATAGGGTATTTAATATAGGAGTACATGTGATAATGAAAAAATGGTAACTCAAGACATCAACTATTATATCAAGATCACTATGATTTAATGGACGACTATTTATTTATTGAATTGTATCTAGATCAGGGTGATCAATATTTTTACAGTCCTTGCATTAATTTTTTTTATTTATGATGTCATATATACTATCCAACTTTTTCATTACAATTAATTTTTTTATGTAAATGCAGTATGCTATAGTTAAATAATGTTTAACAATTTTTTATTATATAATAATGAGTTATAAAAAATGAAGTTTAAATATTGTTTAATGAAATTTCTCAGTCTTTTTCTTTCCAATAGACTTTTAGTGTTGAAAATTATGGAAAATATTTTTTTACGTTTGATTCAGCGAAATATGACCTCATTTTATTTTTTATTAATTCCATTGATTTAAATAATTTCATTTAAAAAATCAAAAGTACAAGGCTTATAAAAAATGAACAGTTATAAAATAAAACTTAAAAATAATTACAGGCTTTTTCTCTATAAGTCTTTATAATTAGATAAGCATGATAAATCTACTTACATAATTAATATGGACCTTTTTTTTTGTTTGACTCAGTAAATTTAAACTTTTGTTGCAAATTATTTTTCTGAGTATTAATAAAAAAATATTTTTTGATTATAATATTTCTTTACAAGGTCTAGATTTACTTTTTATTTTATAATCAGAGATTCAATACTCCAAAATTAATCCCATATGACATCAAGTTTTGTATATTCCATATGTTAGCCATCACTGGTCTAGAATAATGCTTGCAGAGATTTTAGAATTTACATATTGATAAAAATTGTATTACATATTATTATAAAATGTGCACGTAATTTTTTTTATTTATAAAATAAGTAAAAAAAGAAAAAATATATATAGATAAATAAAATTTATATATTTTATTTAACAAAGAAATACAAAAACTTTTTAGGTAAAATAAAATATATACATTTACATATAACTCCAGAAATAGTCTTATATTGGTGCAATAATTACATCTCTTACACCTGCTTTCAAATTTCTGCCATTTGTTTCCATTTTAATAATAGAAAAGTAAACATTTATAAAATAATTCTTTAAATAACCTGCTACAGAACGAAGTCCTCTCCACGCTTTCCAAACATCAACAGTGATGAAGATATTATTTATTAAACTATCTGATAACTGAGTGATATGACGTTTAGTAATTTCATCTTTGCTTTTCCTATTATACATAATTAGAAAGCACTAAATATACAATATTAGATGGTTATTTGAATTGAAAATTAAATAGCTATCAAAAAAGTTCTAAGTCGGATCAAACCTAAAAAAAAAATTCTTTTTAAAATTTCAGCCAATCAGATTTAAATCTAATTTATGGGGATGGAAAAGATCTTTTAGGATTCAAACTGTCATTAATAATAATCGAAGGATTATATTTAATTATAGTATCCATTATTTAATTATTTTACCTATCTTTGGGAAAAAAAATTAATTTTCTTAACGATTTTGGATTTTCAACCTGTCACTGTTTTTCTATTTGAAATTTTCGCTCATTATTATTATTATTTCATCATTTTGAAATAATAATCTCAAGTGCATCTAAAACAATAAAAACATTTTAAGCATTATAATATATATTTGATGGACACCAACAGCTAGAAAAAGGTAGCCACATGCTTGAAAGATTACTTTCAGCAATAAAAAATTAATATTTCTATTGGATTTTATCACCTTTTTTTTTATCCCGTATAACTTAAATTAATTTTATATATATAACAAAATTAAAGTTTAATTTGGAAATGCAAAATAAAAAAGTCAATTTAAAACACTTTTATCCAAATGCTTTTTTTTTTTTAGTACAGGATTCTCCTCATATTCTAGACATATTTATAGCTAGCAGATGCACACCATAAACTAAATAAATAAATCATTTTACTGTTTTACAGATCTAGAGAAAGGAGAGACAACAAATTCTTTAAAATCATTGCAGATTAAAATTAGTTACAGAAAAAATGCCAATTCAATCTAATGAATGAAAGTCACAGTGGAGCAAGTTAGGTCAGACCAACTACATTTACAACATGAGATTTAAAAAAGTAAACAAACAATTAAAAAAAAAGGAATGAAGCTAAAGATAAAAAAAATATTTAATAGTAAATTGAAATATTCGGAGAATTATACGTATGTGTGTATGTGTCTAGTAACTGTACAAAATACAATAAAGCATTTGTTTCATGGCTATTTCTTAGCACGTGTGTATAAATTGCGAGAATTGCTGATAAATGATGCTTATAAAGTATAGCTGTAAATAAATCTGAATTCACAATATATTATACTGTTTTAATATACATTTAGTATTATATTACTAAAATATATATTCATGAATATTTTAAGTAATTTAATAATAAATATTTAAATAAATTTATTAAACTGGAAGCCATCATCATTTTTAACCAATATTGATTCACTTTATACTATATGTCAATATGAATGATTTATATCTGTATTGCTTCATTTTATGCCAGCAAATTTTCTTATCAATCTATTCTGCATATTGCCTTTTTTAGATCTCTTTATACCTTTTTGGGAGTCAGTTCAAAGTTTAAATTATCTATTAGATTTTTATCTCTTCAATCAACAAGGGCATTCCAACTTCATTTCATCTTAAACAAGGCAAAACTCTCCATACAGTAGTGCCACCCTGTTCCAACCAGAGTAATCAGTGGATGCCAGAAGGCTTGTGAATAAAATTCCTATCTAGTGCCTACTCATCCAATATCACCAGACTAGTTTCTGGCTTGTGGTCTTCGTCAGTGAGAAGCCTTGGATCTGAAAGCACTGCACCTAGATCATAGGAGCTAATGCAACCCTCCGGCAGCCACCTTTTAAACTCTATTTAACTACAAAATTATGAGAATGAAATTGAAAACAATAATATTTTCAATCTAACCTCAGTAGCTTATATAGTCATATGGGTCTGAACTCAGTTCAGCATCAATACATTTTGGTCTCTTTGGCTCTTTAACAACCATAGCCACCACTATCCTATTAGGCAGGATTGGTGTCATTAAACCTTACATGATCAGTATCTCTTATACAAGCACATAATTGTTATTAAACAAGGCAAAACTCTCCATACAGTGGTGCCACCCTGTGCCAACCAGAGTAATTGATGGATGCAAGAAGGTTTATGCATAAAATTCCTATCTAGTGCCTACTCATCCATTATCACCAGACTACTTTCTGGCTTGTGGACTTCATCAGTGAGGAGCCTTGGATCTGAGAGCACTGCACCTAGATCTTAGGATCTAATGCAACCTTCCAGCAGCCACCTTTTAACTATACTTAACTACAAAACTATGAGAATGAAATTGAAAACACAATAATGTTTTTAATCTAAGCTCAATAGCTTATATAGTCATATGGGTCTGAACTCAGTCAGCACCCATACATTTTGGTGTCTTTGGCTCTTTAATAACCATAGCCACCATTATTCTATTAGGCAGGATTGGTGTTAAGCCATTAAAAATCACATGATCACTATCTCTTATACTAGCACATAATTGTTACTAAAAAGGAATTTCATTCTCATAGTTTTGGAGTTAAGTAGAGTTAAAAGCTGGCTGCTGGAGAGTTGCATTAGATCCTAAGATCTAGGTGCAGTACTCTCAGATCCAAGGCTTCTCACTGATGAAGGCCACAAGCCAGAAACTAGTCTTGGGATATTGGATGAGTAGGCACTAGATAGGAATTTTATGCATAAGCCTTCTGGCATCCATTGATTACTCTGGTTGGCACAGGGTGGCACTACTGTATTCAGAGTTTTGCCTTGTTTAATAACAACTATATGCTAGTATAAGAGATAGTTAGTGATCATGTGATGTTTAGTTGTGTAACACCAATCCTGCCTAATAGAATAGTGGTGAATATGGTTGTTAAAGAGCCAAAGACATCAAAATGTATGGGTGCTGAACTGAGTTCAGACCCATATGACTATATAAGCTATTGAGCTTAGATTTAAAATATTATTCCAAGTTTTGTAGTTAAGTAGAGTTGAAAGGTGGCTGCTGGAGGGTTGCATTAGATCCTAAGATCTAGGTGCAGTGCTCTCATACCCAAGGCTTTTCACTGACAAAGGCCACAAGCCAGAAACTAATCTGGGGATATTGGATGAGTAGGCACTAGATAGGAATTTTATGCACAAGCCTTCTGGTATCCATTGATAACTCTGGTTGGCGCAGGGTGGCACTACTCTATGGTGAGTTTTGCCTTGTTTAATAACAATTATGTGCTAGTATAAGAGATAGTGATCATGTGATGTTTAGTGGTTCATTTCATCTTCTTAATTTTAACATATATATCTCAATACTTTTCAATAAGGTCTTCATTTTCTATATTGCTCTTGTAAACAAGTCTTAATTCTATATAAATATCTGCAAAACAGAATTTATTAAACATCTTTTTTAAACAAAGAAATATTTGCTTGTAAGTGAAAATAAATAACCTGGTTACAATATTATTATTTACCAAATTTTTGTGACATTAATTAAAGAGAAGAAAAAACTATAGATAACAACATAATTTAAGAAAAAAGAATATTCAAATAACAATATCACATGGTTTTGTCATATGCATGTATTTCCAAGAGAAATCCACTTCTTTCTATTTAGATTCATCTATTGTAAGTTTGATTAATTGGAACCAGATGTTATATTGTTGTTAAAGTTAATCTTTCATAAACAAGAAATAAGAAAGTTGCAGTTGGCATAAAACAAGGTTTTTAAGATATTAAAAAATGGCCTGGTGTCATATCCTTACAATTATACTATGAGTTAATTTAACATTTGAAAATTTAATTTTTTTTTTTAATTTTAGAATATTAGTTTGAATAATATAAAGAACTAAAAAAATAATTGCCAGTTGTGTAAGTGTATTTGTTCCAAATTTGAATTTTGTACTCACTGATTGAAGGCAAAATTCAGAAACTGGCCTTTAGATAGGGATATAATAATTATTTATTATTAGCTGCTCATTAATTTCTCAAATTTATAATTAAAAGCTATTAAATAGATTGCAGAGAAATATATAGTTATCTTTTAGTCTTCATGCATATACACATATTATTAATGTATCAATTTTTATTTGTAGTATTGTGAGATTCAATAGCCTAATATAATTTCCCAACACTAACATCAGAGAATATCAAAATAATCTTGAGCAAACCTGGAAACTCTCTAAATGCACACTTCCATTTTCTAAAACTGTTAATCCCATACAATGTGTATCTTTTTACTTGTGAAATATAAAGGATTGCTTATGATGTTTACTTTAATTGTGACCTGTTTATAAAACTCCACTATATTATATAAAATTCTGAGGATGAAAGATATAAAACTGGAATATATACGTGAAAAGGACTAATAAAATTTACAAATATGATAATAAAATGAAAATTTTAAATAGTAGCCACAATATTTAAGAAGTAATAGAAAAGTCTGAAATAAAAGTTCATGATATGAATAATGGTTCTTTTAAGTATGCACAAAAACTCTAATACAAGCTATATGTCTATTAGCTAAGGTATTGCTATATAATGTAGTATAATCATTATATAACATGATGGATCACCACTTATATTCTATTTTATCACTTATATTATCACATGAATATGCTTTAATATATTTTTGCTGATTCTTCATTCAGCTGAAATGTTTAATAATAATTTATACATTACTCTTTAATAAAGATTAAATATCTGTGTTAAAAATACAATGATACTCTAATTTATTAAATGATTAGTAATATTTATTAAATTATTTATCTGAAGAGAATTTATCATAGATGTGAATACAAGAAATTCTTTCCTGAGTGATTGTCTCAGTAATAAAATAATGAACTCAAGAACTTAAGATTTCAGGATTGATTTCATGTACATTCTGTTATTTTGGTTCTAGAACATTTATACTTTTTAAAGATATATTAAAAGTCTTAATGAATTGTTATAAGATTAAGTGATGTTGAGAACCAAAATAAATGCATACTTCTGTCAGCTCATTTGGCAAGACTAAGATTTTTAATTTTTCATTCTCATTATGAAATTAAACAAAAAACTTTGGCAAACTAACAAATTACTTTATAAATGAATTAATTGTTTGTGCAGTTTGACCCTTTTTTAACAATGGCTTGTACTTAGAAAAAAGATAAACTTAATATAAATTTAGGCTGTGAATTTTTGTTTTACTATATTTTTACTTGCATTCTTAGCTAATTATTTTGATAATTTGTAAAATATGCAGTAATGAACATGATATAATTACATCAATGTTTATTAAATGCTAAAGGTCAAAAAGCTTGTGAAAGAGTTTTACTGATAGGAATTACAATGGCCAGTTGTAAATCATGATAACAATTAATGAGATCATAATTAAAGTTATTATGTCATTATAATTAAAATGATATAAATGGTGTGTTCAATTTCTTAACACTTAATTTTTTTTAGTATTTTGTCATGGTGTAATATGCTCATTAAAATAATTCATTATGTCACATTATTTTAATGTAATAACCTTACTATTGTTTACATTCCATTAAGTAATAGTAATAATGCTGCTAAATACTATTGTAATTATAAATATTGTTCTTTTCAAAGATTCTGTTGACAATTAGGCTACTCCTGAAAATGCAAAAAGCATCTACATAAGTCATAGAAATAAAAGTAAAGTAACAGATGTGACAAAATTGTAAAAAGTGTCATTGGTGCTTTATAAAAAATCCAACTCATGAGATGTTTAAATATAGAAATTTTCAAACAGAAATATTATTGAGAATTATTTTTATTTTTAGCCATTTGCTGAAAAGTGTTAACATTTTTATCAGTACTTAGTTGAATTAAACATATTATTTTGGGCATTTGTAATAAATTTTAGTTTTTCCTAATTAATGTTTTGGAATACACTTTATTTGATTATTTTCATTTAAAAAAATAATGATTTTTGTTTGTCTGAAATTTAGTGAATGTTATTTTATTTGTAATTATACACTGGACTATTTCCATCATATAGAATTATCTTTAGAAAAATTCACACTTTATTTAAACTTTTTAGATACACTCAACTGTTACTAATAACATGTTCTGAATGGCATTCTTTTTTCTTTTTCAGATGTTACTGGCCTGAATAGCGTTAGAATCAAACCAGTTATTTAGATTCATGAAAGATGAATTTAAGTGATTCTCTAATCAACTAGGATATTCATTCAAAATATATAAGAACACTGATTGATTTCCTATGCTGGTACTGTCACTGACCACTCCAATACTACCTGAAGAAGAGAGGAGAAACATTCTATTACATATTAACCTGTGTGTTATTACTGACATTTGAATGTATTTGAAAAGTTTATCTAAAGTTTAATTTTTTTTAAAGACATTTAACAATTACTATTAGATAATGGAAATAGTCTAACATATAATTACAGTTATATTGATTTTTGTTTATTGAATGAAAATAAAATGGAAAAACTGAGCTGATATCGATTTTATTTTTATGTTGAACTAATAAAAAAAGATGCTATCAGTAAGTCTGAAAAGCTATATATGCTTGATTAGACATTAAGGTGATTAAAGAGAATCATAAATCATGCAATATTTTTGGAATATGAAAGTAAAAGCTTCAGAGTAAAAAAAGTATCTATTAGTGATTTTGATTACAGTGTTAATCAGAAAAGCTAACATTATAAATAAAAAAAAAAGTTAAAAAATTTTTCTTAGAAATTCCTGTTTATGATAATTTCTGTTGTATTTTGCAAATACAGAAATGTCTTTAGATTTCATAATAAAATAAACAATAAGTAAATAATAATATTACAATTTAAATGGGAGGACTTTATTACTTAACTAAATTTGGATAAGAATACCCATATCATGTTTTCTGTATTATATTATAATTAACATGTTTGCTTAATTAGGTTTAAACCATTATTTAAATGTAACTTAAAAGTATTTTTAAACAATCTGGAGATATCTTTAATATGTATATTTTTTTAAAAACTTTTTGTACCATAAAATATAATTTATATATATTTTTTGAGGTGAGAAATAGTATTTACCACATAATAAACTATAGACTATAATTAATATTACAACAGCTTCTATACTCATGGTTAAATATATATGCTAGTTTTCTTAAATGAAAGATCAAAACATCATAAAAACATTATACATGAGAGTTATGCTAGAGAGCACTAAATGAGTTTATTATGTTACATTTAAAATCCTTATGGAAATCAGCATTTTATTTTAGAGAAATCATTTAAGTTTGAGTAATCATTGGAAAACAGATGGTAATGGCAATTGGTTTCCTCATTACTTTCTGCCTCTTATATTTTATCTGTGAAAAGCAAATATTTTTCTAACACTATGCTTCTCAAAATGTGAGCTACAACTCCCAGAGAAGCATAGAACTTTATGTGCAGGGGGGGCTCAAAAATATCTGATGATGATTAGAAACACCAGATAAAATAAAGCTCTTTATAAAGATGGAATTAAACACATTTAAAATCTTCTATATTTTTTAAATGAATATTAGATATTCCAATCAGTAGAAAGTTGTTCATCAGTATGTTATCACCATTTATGAAATTGGTTGATAAAGTTTATCATAAGATCCCATATAGCTTTATTCTCAGAAACATTGTTAGCTAAGTTAAACATTCCATCCATCTAAAGTTCTCATAAATTGCAAAAAAACTTATCTACTTCATAATACTAATTATTTTTTCAGCCCTAGTTTTTTTCTTCTGTTTCATTTGAATAAAAATTGTTTCACTACTTTTACTACTTCTATTCTCATTTTTTTTGTTATAAATGCAATCTTTATCTCTTTCACTCTATTTATCTTTAAATTTATCTCACTTTCAATACAATTACTCCTGATTCACTTTCAACATTCTACACTCCAAAAATAAGTTTTCAATTCGAACTCCACACAAACTGTATCTACAATGCAAATCCTTTCTCCATTTTTGCCTTTGACTCCTGATATATAAAATTTATGCCCTTGGATCAAATAACCATAAGCTCCCTTTGGTGTTATAGTGCATTATTTTATATTTTATATAATTTTTATTATAACTTCAAATTATTTTTTTTTGCATATTTATTTATATAATTTTGCTCTTTTTTCTTTTTTTAACTTATCTATTCTATAGTTTCTTCTTTCATAATTACATACATATAGAGAATATTCTAGACACATTTAATTTTTTGTATAAATATGTAAAAATGAATTTTTTATTTATTAACTTTACATAATGTAAAATCTTTCTTTCCTAATGTATTTGATTATCTCATCCACATAATCCATTTATACCCATTTAAACACTATTTTTATTCAATTATTTTTATTCATATATTGTAAACCTTTCAAATATTTTAATTACTTTTGATTTTTCTTATTAAAAAAGAAATCCACTATTTTACATCCAATAGACACATTTATTGGCTATAATTTTTTATCCAATTTATACTTACCTTTTTTTTTGTCTGAAAATTTCTGACTCCTCTGCCCAATGCAAAGCACTTTATTTCCAAATGCTTAAACCTGTTATCATCAAATAATTCTGCCTATTTCGTAATTATTATATTTGAAACATGTTCGGATTGTAATCAATTCCATTCTATTTTTCTGTTGTGCTACTATTTATTATCCATTGCCTCTCTTTGATTAAATTATAGCTTTTGGAGTAATAAAAAAAGATATCAGTAGTTACTTTATCTTATGAAATATTATATATTTTTTGGTAAAATCATAATTAAAATGGGAATAAAAATGTTTATTTTTTTGTTAATTATCCTACATATAATGCACTTAAAATAATTTTAATAATCTAATAATATTTCTAGAAGTTAATAGTAAATAATAATGCCAATAGATAATCACTTGATTTTTGAGCTTACTACAATATTATAAATAAATGCATGTGATGTGATGTATTTTGGCTTCTCCTTAAACGAAGTAAAAGAATATCCCAGCAATTATGCCCAGATAAACCTGTTAGCCACTTTATTATCCATTCCCCACTCTAAGTCTTCCCATATTCTGCCCCATCCCATTTCCACAACATAATCTTTGTCAACTCTATGCCTTTATATCTAAATCCCCCTTGTCTTTTTGCAAACCAAGCATAAAAACCAATAACTCACTTTCTGTATAATCACTTTGTTCATATCTATTCTTCCATAACTTCATTATCTGTACCCTTTCTGGTTTCAAGGATTTACATTCAATCAACAGATGTCTAATATTTTCTATACCTTCCTTACACAATTTGCACACTAAATCACCCACAGTTTTCCATTTACATGTATATTCTCTTGTTGCTAAAGATCCCGTTCGAGCCTTAAACAATAAACTACTTTCCCTTACTATTATCATAAATTAACTCGCATCCAATGTTCCATTTACTTCTATATATATTTAAACTCTTTTTCTCTTCCATACTAGCTCTCCATCTGTCCAACTCCCTATTTTTTATTAATGCATCTATTCTTTTACCCCGTTCCTTACCACTATAACACTCAACAATCCTCCTAACACAATCATCCCACCTTTTATACAAGTATACTAATATAAATTCTTTATCCAAATCTTTTGTATACTGCATTACTTTTCTCACCCATCTTGTTGCCTGCCCTTTACTCATAACCCAATTAAACACTATTTTGGCTATTCTTTTACTATCCATAAACTGCAACCTATCAAACATTTTCATTTTACTGTTTGCATCTCTCATATAAAAACTTGACCATCCCATTTCTCCTTGAATTGCCTCCTTTGCTGTCAACATCTCTGCATCTAATGCATGTCTTTATACTTCCCTTTGCACTTTCTCTAAATAATCTAAAACCCTTTTACTAACACCTAATGCATCATTACCATATGTTAATCCTGCTACTGCAACTCCCTTCCATACAATTCTAGCTACATCATATTTATTATATGAAAATACTGTTAGTTTCTTTACCAAACCCTTTCTTTTCTTTGCTTCATCTACCAATTTTTTCTCCCATTCATCCAAGCAATTTTCCTTATTACATAAAACGATTCCCAAATACCTATATCTATCCACCACACTTAACTTTATATCCCCCAATAAAAATTCTACATCTTCTCTTTCCCCAGTATTAACCATCATTATATTTGATTTTTCTTCACTAAATTTAATCCCCATCTCTTTACCCACCCTTGCACATGTTCTCAACATAATTTTCATATCTTCTCTTCTTTCTGCACACAAAGAGATATCATCCATAAAAAAGACCTGACAAAGTATATACTCCCTTGCCACCTATTAATGGTATCTCTATCTCTCTTCCTAGTCTTTCTATTGCTTTTTCCATTTCACTCAAATACAACAAAGACAAAATAGGTGACATAGGGCATCCTTGCCTTAATCCCACCCCATTTTTAACTTTAACTGATTCTATATCCCCTAATTAGTAAGTATAATAATTATTTTCATATGATTTCTTAATAATATTTACTAAAGCTTCATTCATTCCCAAATTTGCTAACTTTACCCATAATCTATTTCTATTTACTATATCATATGCTTTCTCTATATCTATAAAACTCATATATAATGATCTATCTGAATTCCTACTCATCTCCGTAAGTTGTGTAACTATAAGCAAACTGTCTCCTATATGCCTATCTGACCCAAAACTTCCATGCATTTCCACCACTACATTATTCTCTTCCATCCATTTTACAACTCTTCCAGCTACCATATATAAGAAAATCTTATATAAAACTGATGTTACCACTATCGGTCTATAATTATTTAACTTTCTATGATCCTTACCCTTTCCTTTAAATAATAATCTTATTCTTGTATTATTCCAACTACCCAGAAAAACTCTCTTCTGTGTCATCTTATTAAAACAAGATAATAACTTTGCTTTTGCTCTATGCCCTAAATTCATTACTAGCTCTGCCTCCCATTCATCTAAACCCCTCACCTTTCCACTTTTCAACCTCTTCCCTGCCTCATTTTGTTCATTTGGTGTGAACCTAATATTCCTATTACTAAATGCTTTCATGTTTTCTATCACAAGTCCTTCGCATCTAACATCTTTTCTATATCCATTACATATCTATTTAAGATTCTCTCTAACTCTTCTATAGGGCTACACTCTATTTCCTCATCATCTATTAAAACTATTTCTTTTTCTCCTACATTTCTCTTTTTAATGTAATTCCAAAATTTTTTACTCACATCTCTTCCACTTTTATTAATATCCTCCAACAATTTACTATTCAACTTCATCCTCTCTCTTAAATTATCCATTTTAGCCAACTTCTTTTTTTCTAAGTATTTTCCCCATTAGGCATTAATATTGTTTTCATTTTCTTTGTTCTTAATAGCACATTTATATTCTCTGTATGCTTCTTTCCTCTCTTTTACATTTTTACTAACTCTTATTTTTTATTACTTTTATTCTTCTGCATATTCTCAACTAAACCCCTATTTGCTACTTTTTCTATTTCTCCACACCAATCCTTATACTCATCTCCAACCGTGGCTTCAACTTTTATTTTATACTCTTCCAACTTATTCTTATCATTCATTCTCCATCCACATCTTTCAATATTGTTTCTACTTTTATTTATATCCTCCATCACATTACTAACCATTTCTATTACTTATGATCACTATTACATACTCTTTCTTCATTATCAAACACCTTAATTTTCTGTATTTTATTCATTCCCTCTTTCTCTACCAATACCTAATCTCTTGTGTAAAATATATTATTCCTAGACCATGTGTATTGTCCCTAATAAATAATTGATAAACTCCCTATGTTCAAATTTACTCTTTGACAAAATTACTTCAAAAACTGACCATTCTTATTATCTACATCATCAATTTCTTTAATACGTCCATTCATATCCCCTATAACCATTATTCTCTTCCACTTTTCTTTAAAACTTTGTACATCCTTAACTAGGCATTCATATATACTACTGTTCCACTCCATTACAGTTTGATTATCTCCAGTAGCTATATACACTACATCCACCATCCATTCTTGTCTACCCAACCTTTATTTCAAACCACAAATGCTCTTGACATTTAACAATATTTAAATATTTTTTTTGATATAACACCTATACCACCATCCCTTTTTTCTTTTTCTTTTCTATTTATACCCTGCCATACCACCTCTTCCAGAATAGGTTCTTCTTCTCTTGAATGAGTTTTCACTACTGCTAATAGCTCAAGCTCTTCATTTTTAATTGCTTTATTTAATTCCAGCCACTTTTCTGATATCCTACTACCTTGCACATTCAAAAACCCAATTTTAACAATTTCTTCTCTCTTAACGACTCTTTTATAAATTCTTTTGATTCTTTCTTCTCCATTACATTTATAACATACTTTCTTACCATTAATCTTACAGAACTATTCCCTCTCCACATGTCAACCATCTTGTGCTTATTTCTTTTATCCCATTCATTCTTCTTCTTTTTGATATTACAATTTAAAAGCCCACCCCCCTTTAAAAGTTTCCCGAGTTATATTCTTTAAATATCAGACTCCCTAAAACTTCATTTCCTTGTTTTCCTAAGTGCAATCCATCTTTATTATATAACTTCCTCTTTCCAATAAACCAATCCCATACATCCACAAACATAACATTATTTCTCTCACACAATATTTTTAATCTTTCATTAATAAAACATGCCCTATCTAACAATTGCCTCTTGTCAAATCTTGGTAATACTCCAACTACCCCTACTCTTCCTTTAATCTCTTTCAAATTCCTAATCAATTCTACATACTCATCCATTACTCTCTGTGATTGCTCTAACAAATTATTAGTCCCTATCTGTCACATCTCTAATTCTAGCTCCAGGCAAACATACTCTTATGTACCTGCTTTTATTTTCTCTTGCAATTATATCCCCACATTCTCCTATAAATACTGTCTCATAGTCTACTTTCTTTACTCCATTTGTAACCTTTTCTACCATCTTCTGGACCTCCTTATCCATTTCTTCCTTATCATTTCTACTCAATAATTCCTTTATCTCCTTACACTTCGTCTCTAACAATTTTAATTTTACTTCTACATCCTTCACTTCTTCCTCTATCTTACTTATTCTCTGGCTAACCATCTCCATTGCATTACTAGTTTTTCCACCCATATTTCCTGACACTCAACTAAAACTATACTCTGTCCTATTTTCCTTAACTACATTTTGCTCCCTCTCCTCTGACTTTCTCTCTACACTACCTACACTTAAAAACCACGTTCTCACCTCTTTAATCACATTTACACACTAACTACATAACCAGAAACCTGTCACATCCTTCCTATTCTTATTTCAAACATTTCAAGTGATACACCTCAGCACACATTATACACTCTACCAGCACTCACCTAATTCCTTTCTGCCGATTGTATATACATTGTGCAATACAAATGCAATCCATATTCTTATTTTTCAAGTCACCTATTCTAAATTTGACTTTATAATACTTCTCCTATTCTTCAAACACCCTTACACAGAAAAATAAAAATTAAAAAAAAAATTTACTTTTTCCCAAACCTGATCAAACTATAACCACATATTTTCTGACATTAGGCCTCCCAAACATTGTCTTTTTTTTTTCAAAATGAATGACTATTTTAAAATTTAAAAACCTTCAGTAACAAACTTAACTAAAACGAATTAATCTTACATACAACTTTTTTATAAATATTCTTGCACTAACATACATTCAACAAGAACATTTTTTTTTAAAAAAAAAATTCTATACCCAAAATGGCGAACGAAAACCTTTCAAACAATTAAACACAAAAATTTTCAATCTTTCAAATAACTCACTCTCTCGATCACAATTTATACTTTCATACACAATAATTAGTCTTTACAGTGATGCTCTCAAATCAACAAATAGCATAAAACATTTTTAAAAGTATCAAAACTTAGCTTAGCTCTTTGTCTTATTCATGTCAAGTTCTTATTCATGATTTGATTATTTACTATAATATACCAAAAAAATTGAATTAGTTGCAAGTTACAAATGTAAGCACTGTTTGCTGCAATATGAAATATAGATGAGATTAACTGTTGCATATTATTTCTTTAGGCTATTATGTGTTTTGTTAATCTAAATCAAGAACTAATGCTTGTTATTTTTATTAGGACTTTGACCATCAGAGTATTGTGATGTGCAATAATAATGTTAGCTGATTAATCTATTTGATTTAATAAATAATTTTAACAAGGAGTTTTTTTCAGCTTTAATAAACAGTCTTTTTTTAATCTTAATATTAATTTTTTTTTATTAATAATATATGGAAGACAAATTTGATCAGATGAATGGAAAAAAGTTCAAAGGTGGAATATTAAGCAACTTCTTTATGGACAATCTTGAACAATTCCTTAATTGGCATTTGGAGTATATTTGACAAAACTTCTTTATCTAAACCTGCATAATTTTTATAATCAAAGTTTGCAATAATCGAAGTATTAACTTATGTAATCTATCAAAATATTTGTATTAAATATATATGAATAAATTGGAGAATATAAGTAGTTGATATTGTTTATATTAAATTATTTTGAGTGTAACACGGTGATAAAAATAAGATAGTAATAACTTCTATTCTTATTTTGACCATCAGTGTAAACACAGAAATTTACACCAGTTATCAGCACTATCAGAACACCATGATTTCCTTTCAGCTAAAAGGGATTTATTCATGACATGAGATTCTTCTGCATTGCATCCATCTAGAGAGTTCTTTTGTTCATGTTTTCTGACCTTTAAAGTTTTGAATCCAAGATTGCTTAGTTATACAATACTAAGACGACTTTCCAAAATAATTTAGTTATCTCACTTATAAGCTATCTTAGACTATTTTTAACTTTTATTGAAAAAAGCTAGTATGTGCTAAAACTATGCAAATTTGATGCTTAGACTTAATGCTAATACTAAATAACACATTTTAAATAAAGTTTCCTACTAATATTCTAAATGTTTTAATGAAATTATTTAAAATTCTCTTCATAAGTATTGATTTCAAAAATAAATTACCTTGTGGCAGTGAAAAATGAAAATTATGGGAAATGTGACTCTTCTGTCATAGGTGTTAATAAAGACTATATTGCATTACAATCATAATCTTCTCAGCTATATCAATATTCATTTGACTAATACCATTTTTTATAGAATCTTTGTTCTTTAATTAACAGAAATTAGATACTTATTTAGTAACCAATCATTGAATTGGTATTGAATGGCTTATAAACTAACAATTTGAGAGAAAAATTCTAAGCTGGCTTGAAAACTGAAAAAAGTATTTTTTTTTATTCAGATATAAACTTTATATTATAGACCTAGCATTATGAATTGAGACCTTTAATTTGTGACATACAATATTCTGTTCATCACATTATTTAAGTTAAATTCTCCATATTTCTTAATAAAACCTTTACATTCCTTAAGAAATTCATTGAAAATAAAACTTAAATATGTGCCAAATTTGTTTTTAATTTTTCTTAAATCAGTATTTTTTAAACTGTGGACTTATTAATACACTGACTTTAATTTTAGTTTACATAATAAGTTTTGCAAAATATTAAATGAATAAACATAAATTCTTCACCTTAGAAACTAAGAGTTTCACCAACTATGTGATAAATTCTAGTCTGGTATAAATACAAATAGAAAGAAATATAAGGGTGTCATTTATTTGTGTTTTGTAACAATATAATATTTAAAAACATAGCAAAAATATTTTGTATACTCAATTAGATGAAAGCTAAATCATATAATTAACTATATCCAAAGAATTTTGATAATGGTATTATTGCATTGCAAATGCTGAATATGTTTTAGGAACTTCAATCAATATAAAACATTTTATTATATAATATAACTAATAAGCCAGAACTAAAATTATTTCAGTATATTCAGTGACATGGACTACTATTAACCAGTCTAAAAAATATAGATTAAAAGAAGATGTATTATCCCAATGAACTTCACCACTAATGCATTCCAAAGCAACATACAGGCTAACAGATCTTCATTATTATTTTTTAAAAATCTAACTCCATATAAATAAATAATATATAATTGCAATTATATATATTACCTAAATCTATATTATGCAGGAAGAATTATAAATTAATATTTACTATTAGTAAGTGCATTATGTCTAGATGAAAAATACTTGGACCAAGCTTTAAAGTTTTTCTTTTAATAATTTAAATTTTTAAATATAATTGATGGAGGAGAAATTGATGGAGGAGAAATTAGTAAAGACACATTTTTGTGTAGATAAAGTTTTAATATTTAAATTTGTTAATTATTTTATTAGTATTAGTTATAACAGAAATAAAAATTATCATTCAATATTGTTTTAAATCAATTGTTGAAAATTAATTGTGAGATAGTATCCACTAATGTCGGCAATTTTTGTGCAGTAAGCGCACAAGTAAATATTTAAAAAAAATTACTCATTAAAAAATTATCATTCTAATGCATATATATTTAAACTGTTATTTAAATATTTAAATAGCTTTAACATAATACATTAATTTAAAAAAGATTATCAAATTAATTTTTAAAAAACAAATATTGTCAGTTAAAGATTGACAATTTATATGTTTGAAACTAAATAAATTATTAGATAAGTTACTCAAGTGTTCATATGATGTCTGAGATCTAAAGTGATTGGCTAAGCACAATTCCACTTAAACGACAACGCTTTTTTATACCCCAGATTATCAATCTAATAACTGCTAATTCTTGAAATTGGCTCTAAGTTAAACAATTGTTAAAATAATTAATACATATTAGATTTATAGCAAACATTAATACAGTTTACATTAATATGCATTTACATGTTTAAATAAATACACTATACATAATAATGTCTGCCAGAAAAATTGATAGTAGTGACATCTTCAGATATAGATTTTGATCTACAAATAGTTATTAAAAAATATTTAATTCTCTGCATCTTAATACTTTTATTTTTTGTAAGATTTCATATTAAAGACATTTAATATACATTCAACGTTTATCATGAGTCTTTTATATGTTATAGTTATTTAAAATGTAATTTGATGCATTAAAAATTTTTTAAATCTTTTTGTACATTATTTCAATAATTCTTCCTTTTAATTTAGCTAATAATGATATTTTCTATTTGTCATTAGTTTTCATCATTATACTTTTTCTGCTTTTGACTAATTAGTATGTTAAAAATCACATTTAAAATTATATATGTGAGTAAAAAGGCATCCATTTGTTATACACTTTAATGTAAATGTAGTAATAATTCTACTCGATGAACTGTGACTTCTCCTTTTTTGGAGTCAGAAATCTCTATAACAATATGCCCAGAGAAACTTGTTAGCCACTTTACCTTCCCTTTTCATTCCCTGCTCTAAGTTTTTCCCCATATTCTTCTCTATCCTGCTACATCCCATTTCCATAACACAATCTTTGTCAACTCTATAGCCTTTATATCTGAATCCCCCTTATCTTTTTCCAAATCGAGCATAAAAACAAAAAACGCACTCTCTATATAATCACTTTGCTGATATTTATTCTTTTACAACTTCATTATTTGTACCCTTTCAGCTTGCAGGCATTTACATGCAATTAACAGATGCCTAATATTTTCTATACCTTTCTTACACAACTTGCAGACTAAATCACTCACATTTTTCCATTTTTGGGTATATTCCTTTGTTTCTAAAGATCCGGTTCAAGCCTTAAACAGTAAACCACTTTCTTTGCTTTTATCATAAATTAATTTGCATCCAATATTCTGTTTATCTCTATATATATTTAAATCTCTTTCTGTTCTCCATACTAGTTCTCCATCTCTTCAACTTTCTATTCTTTATTAGTGCATCTATTTCTCTATCCCATTCCTTGCCACTATAACACTCAAAAATTCTCCCAATACAATCATCTCACCTTTTGTATAAGTATACTGACATAAATTCTTTATCCAAATTTTCTGCATTTCTTACTACCTTTCTCATTTTACTCATAATCCAATTAAACTATTTTGGTTATTCTCTTACTATCCATAAACTACAATCTACCAAACATTTTCATTTTGCTTTTTGCATCTCTCATATAAAAACTTGACCATCCTGTTTTTCATTGAATTGTCTCCTTTGCCATCAATACATCTGCATCTAATGCATATCTTCCTAATGCTCTTTGTACTTTTTCTAAGTAATCTACCATCCTTTACTAACCCATAATGCATTATTACCATAATATGTTAATCCTGAAATTGCCACTTGCTTCTATACAATTCTAACTACTTCATATTTATTATATAAAAATACTTAATTTCTTTATCAGTCCCTTTCTTTTCTTTGCTTCATCTATCAATTTTTTTTTTCCATTCATTCAAGCAATTTCTCTGATTACTTAATTTGATTCCAAATAGTTATACTTAGTCACCACACTTAACTTTATATCCCCAATAAAAATTCTTTGTCTTCTCTTTTCCCAGTACTAATCATCATTGCTTTTAATTTTTCTTCACTAAATTTAATCCCCATTTCTTTACCCACCCTTGTACATGTCTTCAGCATAACTTCCATATCTTCCCTACTTTCTGTGCACAAAAAGACATCATATGCAAATAAAATACCTGATAATGTATATACTCCTGTGCCAACTGTTAATGGTATCTCTACCCCTCTTTCTAGTCTTTCTATTGCTCTTTCAATTTCTCTCAAATACAACAAAATAGATGACATAGGGCATCCTTGACTTAGTCTCACACCATTTTTAACTTTAACTGATTCTATATTCCTTAATTGGTATGTATAGTAGTTATTTTCATACAATCTCTTAATAAGATCCACTAAAGCTCCATCCATTACCAAATTTATTAAACTTATCCATAATCTATTTCTATTTATTTTATCATATGTCTTCTTTATATCTATAAAAATATATAACTGTCTAGTTGTATTTCTATTCACATCTATAAGTTATCTAACTACAAATAAACTATTTCCTATATGCCTATCTGATTGAAAATCTCCTTGCATTTCTTCCACCATATTATTTTCTTCCATCCATTTTGTGACCATAATATATGAAAATTTTTTATATAACACTGATGTTACCACTATCAATCTATAATTGCTTAACCTTTTATGATCTTTATCATTTCCTTTAAATAGTAGCCTTATTCTTTTATTACTCCAACTATCTGAAAAATCTCTTTTCTGTACCATCATATTAAAACATGATAATAGTCTTAATTTTGTCCTATATCCTAATTCATTACCATTTCTGCTGCCCATCCACCTAAACCTATTGCCTTTTTACATTTCAATTTGTTCCCTGTCTCATTCAGTTCATTTTCTGTAAACCTAATATTTCCATTACATATAATTTTTATTTTTGTTATGAGTCTGTCCTTTACATCTAACATCTTTTCTATATCCATTACAAATTTATTTAAGATTGTTTCTAATTCTTCTCTAGAGCTACATTCTATTTCCTCACCATCTAGTAACCCTATATTCCTTCTTTTAATGTATTTTCAAATTTTTTTATTCCCATCTCTTCCACTTTTATTAATATCCTCCAACAATTTACTATTTAATTTTATTCTCTCTATATAATTATCTATTTTAGCCAACTTCTTTTTTAAAAATACTTTTCCCATTTAACATTAACATCTTTTTCATTTTCATTGTTCTTAATAGCACACTTATATTCTCTGCATGCTTTTTTTTCTTACACTTTTATTAATTCTCACTTTTCTATTACTTTTATTCTTCTGAATATTCTCACCTAAAATTCCATTTGCCACTTTTTCTAGTTCGCCACACCAGTCCTTATATTCATCCCCAACCAACTCCTACATGTTACTTTTATTTTATATTCTTCTAACTTATTCTTATCATTCATTCTCCATGCACATCTTTCACTATCTTTTCTTTTTTTATTACTATTTTCCATCACATTACTAATCATTTCTATTATAAAAAATTTTTGTGATCACTATTACATACTCTCTCTTCATTATCAAATTCTTTAATTTTTTATACTTTATTCATTTCCTCCTTCTCTACTAATACATAATCTATTGTGTGAAATATATTATTTCTAGACTATGTGTATTATCGCTCATAAATATTTGGTAAATTTCCAATTCATTTTCTGACAAAAAATTTTTCCAAAGCTATGTCCATTCATATTCTCCATCCCTTCTCATTTTTTTAAACTCTGTATATCCTTAACTAGTCATTCATATATGCTACTATTCCACTCCATTGTAGTTCAACCATCTCCAGTGGCTATATACACTACAGCCACCATCCATTCTTGTCTTCATAACGTTATCTCAAGCCACAAATATTTTTGACACATAACAGTATTTAAATATTTTTTTCACATAACTTCTATACCACTCCCCCTTTTTTTCTTTCTATTATACCCTCTCATACCAAGTCTTCCAGTATGGGTTCTTTTTCTTCTCTTAGTTGTGTTTCTACTTCTACTAATACCTCAAGTTCTTCATTTTTAACTGCTTTGCTTAATTCCAGCCACTTTGCTAGTCTCCTAACACCTTGCATATTCAAATATCCAATTTTAAAAATTTCTTCTTTCCTAACTACTCTTTTATAATTTCTTTTGATTCTTGATTCTCCATTACATATATAAATAACTTGTTTACCATTAATTTTACAGATCCATTTCCTCTCCACATCTACATTTATATCTTAATCAGCTATCCTTTGTGTATTTCTTACATTCCGTCCAATACTCCAATTTAAAACCCCGCTCTCCTTTATAAGTTTCTCTGACTATATTCTTTATAAATCAAACTCCTTAAAACTTGTAATTAATAATTTTGTTAACTCCGCCTTTTGCAATATTATTAAATTACTTGCTGTTTATCCATAATCTTTAACTTTGTTACCTAAATTTTATCGCAAATAATTTTTGATTTATTTGCAATACTGTATATACATTTGAAAGAATCAAACAGCTTTGTGAAAGTATTTTTTATTTAAACGTATTTCCGTTTTACATAAAAATATTTTGTTTAAAATTTCAAGTATTTTTATTTTAATCAGAGTGTTAAATAATGTGTTGATTTTTTAATTATTTTACAATTTTATCAGCAATTACTTCCACTGTTTAAAAGTCACTATAAATTCCATATAATCTTATGCATGACACTTCTCCATAAAATCGTCGTGTTAGATTGAATTGTAATCAATAAAACAATTATTATAAAAAAAGTCTAAATTAATTTATCAAATAATAAATATCACCTACGATTTCATAACAGATTGCATAGATTGAGTAAATCTACAAGTGCCATATTTAGATATAGTGGGATAGTTTTCATGGAGCAAATCAATTCAATGCATCTGGGCTGCTTGTTTTAGGGGTTCTTTGATGAATAAAGGATAGTAATATAAGTATTTAAATATATGTTATAAGGATCAAAAAAGAGTCTTTTTGAAAATTTGCAGAGGCCTAATATTTTTTTATCTATTGATTTTATGTCTATTTTATAATAATACTTTATTTTTATTTAATTTGGAATTTATCATTAACTAAAATTTACTTTATTTTTTATTTTCTCTCTTCTAAAAATCTTTTTAAAATAAGTATCAATATTCTTATCTATGTGTCTCTCTTTCATACCTGTTATTCATTTTTTAATAACTTATAAGCAGCTGCAAAAAACGTTTGATGCTAATTAAAAGACTTTTGAGTTTTTTTTTGAGACCTTAAAGTACCTGACAGGGCAAATTCCTAATCTTCACACCAATAATTTCCATGTAATTATTCTTATGGTAAAGAAATATAGTTTTCCTGCTCAACAATATATATCAGTTAGTATCATAAATTTATTTGCTCTTTACTTCTTGGATTAAAGCTAAAAACCATATGGCTTTTCTTTTCAGTTTTTGAAAGTTCTTCTTCAAAACATAGAGTTTCTTTGAAGGCAGAATGTTTATGTGTTGGACAATCTTTTTTTAAACATTTATAAACATGAGAAAACTATAAATATGGTTCTTATTTTTAGGAGATTAAACTGTCAATAAATTAGTTGTTTGTAGCCAAAGCAGAGGGTCCTAAAATTTTTCTGATTGCATATTCAGATTCATATTTGATGACTGCAGATCACTTGCAAGTAAAGAAATATTGCAGGAATTGGATGAAGAATTGTGTAATATTACATGATATATTATTGGACTTTATAAAAGTTAAAAGAAAAGGTACAGAAACAATTGATTTGAAAAGTGAGGATGTAGTTTAATGTAAAAATTTAATACAATAGCAACTCTCTCTCTCTCTCTACAGTAGTGCCAATAGTAATGAATGTCTGCTAGAAGGTTTGTGTTTCAAAATACCTGTCTAATGCTTATTCATTCAAAGTTTCTAGCTAGTGGCCTTCTTGGATCTGAGAGCATTGCACTTAGATCTTTGAATCTAATGCAAACATCCAGAAGGTACTTTTTGTCTTTTTAGTTAACTATAAAGCTATTAATCTAAAATAAAAACACAAATTGTTTTTCAATCTAATCTCATTCACCAATATTACAGATAGCCAAAGATTTATGTGTAGTGCTCTCAGATTCAAGGCTCTTTACTGATGAAGGTCACAAATTAGAAATTAGTCTGGGGATTTTGGATGAATAGGATTTTGATACACAAACTTTCTATCATCCATTAATTACCATGGCTTGTACTGGATGAGACTACTGTATGAAGATAGTTGCAAGTGTTTTTATAACTTATATATTGTGATGTTTTAATGGTTTAATACCAATCCTGGCCAAGGGATAATGGTGACTATGGTTAATAAAAAAACAAAGACATTAAAAAATATAGATACTGAATTAGTTTCAGATATGTATGACTATATAGGTGAATGAGATTTGATTGAAAACATTGTGTGTTCATTTTGGACTCATATTTTTATAGTTAACTAAAAAGTTAAACTACGGCTGCTGGAGGACTGAATTAGATCCAAAGATCTAGATGCAATGCTCTCAGATACAAAACTCTTTATTGATGAAGATCACAAACTAGAAATTAGTCTGGGAATATTGTATGAGTAGGCACTAGATAGGGATTTTGATGCATAAACTTTCTAAAATCTATTGATTACTATGACTTGTAATAAGTAGCACTCCTATATGGAGAGAGTTGCTATTGTTTTTACTGTTTGTGTAAGTACAGAGAGTGGTGATCAAGTGATATTATAACTGTCTAAATATTTAAACATTGGAAGCACAAGTAGAACAGGATTCATGTTAAATAAAAAACAATATTGTGGAGGTTGATATTACATTTATTCAAGTTAAGGAAAGATACTAAATGAAGACAATAAAGATTTATGTCACAACAATTTTTTATTATGATTAAGAAGTGGAGTATTTTTATATATGTATATAAAAGGCTATATATTTTACCAAACAATATTTTGAAATTATCATAACAGATTTTAAAATGGTTATTGTAAAGAAACTGAAAATAAAAATATTGTAAGAAAAAATAACTATGGTGTTTGGAGAGTTTGCAAAAAAAGAAAAAAATGTATATATTATGAATTCTTTCTATGGAAAAAGTATTAAGTAGAACTGGACATAGAATTATCTAAATGAAGATATAAAAGAATTAGATATTTTATTAATAAAAAATATGTATTTCAGAAATGTAATGTTTTTAATAGATTCAACACAGAAAGTGATCATCAATCAATGAGATTTAAGGTACATATGAAAACTAGAGAGGTGAAAACTATTTAAATGACAATATTAACAATGGATATTCGTAATCTTCAGAATCATTTTAATGAATTTAAGTGCAAACTTGCTAAACATTTTCAAATATTAACAGATTTTGAAGAAAGTTCAAACTTAATTGAAATCAATAAGAAGAAATCTGCTACTCTACAATGAATTGCAATAAAAATAACTAATCTAAAAGAAAAAAACAATTCACCAATAAATTTTTCATAGTTACAAGAGAATATATAAAGAAAAAAAATAAAAATATTTAAAGATGATTTATTAAAAAGAATTGAATTAATGATATAAGAAAATATAAATAGTTTTAAAACATAAAACAATATCTTAGTATTGGAAAAAAAGTTATTCCATCAATAAACAAGAAAATAAAGTAACCATTGCATTAATTACATGTGAATTGTCAAGCATTTTAAATGAAAAGATGATATATAGAATTACATCTATAAAGAAAAAATAAATCCCAGGAAATCATGGAATTATTATTGATATGTTAAATGAAGAAGATGGAAAAATATGTGCAAAATTGTATGCTAAATATCTAAATAATAAAAATGTATCATATGATAAGAATAAAGCAATAATTATATTAATATTTAAGAAAGTTAATGAAGAAGATATTAGAAATTACAATTACAATTTATCTATAGTGAATTTTATATTCAAACTAACCATAAAAATAAGATGGATCTAAAAATGGTTTTACCACAGTGGATTATATCCATAAATTAGAAAAAAATATAGAAAGAACCAATAAATATGAGTTTCCACTTTTCTTTGGATTTTTAGATTATGAAAAGGAATTTGATTTTATAAGAATTTGCTCAGAGACTAAAATTTAAATCAATAAGATGTAGAGTTGGAAGGTCGTAGACAAAGAAGATTCTAAGGAATACTATAAAAGACATCTACTGTATTCCTTAGAATCTTCTACTTATGATCACTGTAACAGCAAAATTTGAAATTTATATCAATTTGAAATGCAAATATGAAAGGATTATAAATGTTTTTTTTTTTTAAAGATCATATTAAAATTTTGGTAGAGAGGATGGTAAATGGAATTTGATAAATAAATTTCAGAGTTACATAGTTTTTATTAATTCTTAAAATTGATTTGTAGTAAATAGAAAAATTTTGTGTATATTATAATGGAGTAAAAGTTATCAGAGTAACATCTTATTCTATTAAACGAAGATGCTTTAGATTGGCCTATAGATGGCTGCTCTTATCTTTATAATATCTTTATCTTGTGTTTGGGTTTGAGAGCTTTCCTGTACTCAACACAGCATCATTGAGCTTATATAAAAATTAGTATAGTGCATATATGAAAAGGTGAAAATTCTTTATATTTAATTAAACACATATTAAGAAAATAAAGAAAGGCATTATATGAGATTTTATTTTCAGAATTTTATTGCCTTTTATTTATTTTTTTGGTTATAAATGTATTAAATATTTTCCTCACTCACACATCCTTTTAAAATGATATAAATAAAGATACAAGAAAAGACAAATGATTCCCAAGATGCATTTCGTGCTGAACCAGCTTTCATCATTTAACACACATCACCATGTCTCATATATATTATTATTATATGTAGAGTATTTATCAATAATAAATTGTTAAATTTTGATTTACAAGTATCAAATTCAATGTATCAAATTCAATCCAACTACAAATGTGACCTCATCCACTTCAGATAAATACAGTAATGATTATCATTAATCACTTACTATATGAGAGATTATTTTAATACAGGTATAAACTCTACATATAATAATATATATGAGAGATGGTGACCTGGTTCAACTGATGAGTGCTGATTCAATATGAAATGCATCTTGGGAGTCATTTGTGTTTTATTGTATCTTTATTTACATGGTTTTTAAAGAATGTGTGGCATTGTGGATGATATTTAATATATTTATAAAGATATTAAATATTGGTAAAGAAAAATGTGAATAACTCCATGTGTGTGTGTTTAATTTTAAAAATCAGATATATTAATCTTTAATTGATGTTTAAAGTTCATATCAGTGCTAAAGACAATCTCTAGTTTAGTAAATGATCAGTGATAATCATTACAGTATTTATCTGAAATATATGGTGTCACATTTGTGGCTGAAGTGAGTTTGACACAACTTTTTGTTTATATATGTTTCTGATATAGAATGGCTGAGTATTTTTATAAAATATTTAAATCTTTATGACAATTATACAAAATATAATTATTTGTACACTTTTAGATAGGTATTCTGAAAATTATTGGATTTGTTTTGGATAGGATGTAAAATAATGGTGCTGCAATAAAGAAAATAACTTATTATCATTAGAAGATTATTTTTTAGAATGTTGTTAAAAAATTATTCCTTTTGCCCATTGAAATTTACCTCGTTAATTTTTCAGGACAATCATATTCTCTCATATCTTGAATATTGATGTTTTTACTTAATTCTGGTTTCATATGATTCAATTTTTTTAACAAATTGCCTTTCTGTTATCTGCCACATATCTTATAAAAAAATCTAGGCATTATATTAAAATCTTAGGTAAAGTATAATAAGATCAAAATGAAATGAGTTTACTTCATTCTTTCCCAAAAAATGGTAACATTATATCAAACATTATTAATCCACTGCAGGATAAAGGTCTCGCTAAGTTCAAACCATCTTCTCCAATCTTTAGCTTCTCTTCTCCAGATCACCTCTGCACACTTTTTTTATTTCATCCATCCATCTCACATGTGGTTTATTTCTGGGTCTTTTACAATTTCTTGGAATCCAGTTTAAGATTTCAATTGTCCATCTATTATTATCATCTCTTCTAGAAATATGTCCAGCCCAACTTTACTTCAGTCTTAATTTTTTCAATGAGGTCAATAACACCTGTTTGTTCTCTTACTCATATATTGCATTTTCAACCTTTTCTTGTTACTCCTAACATGCATTTCTCCATACTTTTTTGAGGTCTGAAGTCTCTGTATTACTCTTCTATTAATTGTCCAAGTCTCAGATCCATAAGTAAGAACTGGTAAAACACATTTATTACATTTATTTAACATGAAATTTTTTAGACAGTCTAACTACTAAAAAAATATATAAAAAAATCTTTAGTGATTCCAATCAGATTTGCCTAAGTTCTTTAAATTTGACTTTACATCCATAGATGTAACAAATCTTTAAATATGTGTGTTATGATTTGTATTTAGTCAAAAAATAATGAAGTGGATAAGCACAATTTTCTGAATATGCTGATAAGATTCCAGTAACATTTAAAAAGATCAAATGCAGCAAAATATAATTTTGAATTAGGAAAAATGTTGTTTGGAACCTCATAAAATAAATTATTTAAAAATATTTTTGATTAAATATCCAGGAATGGGTATTAACTTGATATGAGTCTTAGGTAATAAAGTATACTTTGTAATTATTAGCAAATCTAATCTATGTAACAGCTTTTTATAAATTTCCTATGAGGTAATTTTTTTATCTGATATTTGATAGAGAAATATATAAAACAGAAAGTCAATGAAAAAAAAAAAGATTATACTAGTAATATACCATAATAATAATTAATTGAGTAGTATGAAGTTTAATGTGGGCACTTTTTTTCTGACAAAGGTATAGTAATTATCAATAGAAACCTGGAGCGCTAAGGATAGTAACCATATTATACATGTGTTACAACCCAAATAATATTAGCCAATTTTTCCAAAATTTTATTCCTAGAAATAATTATAATCTAACCTCAGATAGATGAAGAAATAAGTTAGGTTACAGTCCAAAAGTTATTCATAAGTAATATGGAGTAAAAATGAGTTTTTGTTTATATTCAGATCAAAAGATTTTTCTCTGTTATTTAGATGAAAAATTAAACTTATATTTTAATTGGATAAAAAATAAGATCCTATGTTTAAAAAAGATTTCGTATATTCTTATTAAGATAATTTTCTATTTTTGGAAAGGATCTTTTTGTGAAGTCAAAGCAATCATCAACAATTTCCTGCATTCTGTTTTGATAGATGAAAGGAATTCTATTTTTTTTATTGGATTGCGATTTATTAAGTAAAGTAACATTTTTACTTTATTTTAATCTAAAGATTTTTATAGACTTTCAGAGGAAACCCTATTTTCCAAACAGAATCATAAGCTGGGATTAGTGAACGAAACTATCACTTTTTTAAAAAATATTTATTTGGAAACACTTTCTAGTGTGAGTGCTCACTGGCCTAAATAGAAAGATCTCAACTATTGATATGAATTTTATTAATATAAGTCAATAGCTTAAATAGCAATCAGTAGTGATATTACGTGATAAATTTTTGATCATTGTTAAATTTAATTATGTTTTAAGACTGCTATAGTTTTATGTTCAGCTTTACTTTTATATAAATAATAATGCTAGTTAATTTTTTAAAATTCATTTTGGTTTTAGTCACTATATTTTTAAAAACTCTGGGATTAAGCTATAATGTTTCTGGATTTTTTCCCAGTTTAAAACAATCAAGAATAAAATTATGTTTACCAATAACATACTTTATTCTCATTTGATATCAATAAAGTCATTTATGAAAAAATCTTCTGTAAAAACTTTAATTTAGAGAGATCTGAAAGATAAAAATAAAACTAATTATATCAGGATATTAGTCAATATGGTATATATTGAAGTATTTACTTGAATGATGATTGCAACATTTGAATTATTTTTCATTAGAAGTCGTTTGACTCCACAATGTTTAGAATGAATTATATCAACAATCAGTGTGAATAGAATTTTTAAGTGGGATTACATTAACATTGAGCTCTACTTTTGAATTTTATATATCCTCAATATTAAATTGAAGTATGATGAGAAAAATATTACTTTATGAGGGTATATTTTGGATTTGAGGTGTTACATGATTGCCAACATCAAAAGTAATCTTTTCTTTTTAAAAATCTGGGGTCTTCACTTCCATAAGTTTACTATAGTTCAAATTATTAACTTCATTTCATGTTTTCATACTTTGTCCCTTTAACCAGAAGTTCATCAACATGAAATTGGGTTATCATGTGGAAAGAATTTATTTCATATAGTAATTCATGAAACTAGCATAAAGTTACATAAGTTAATTATTTTTTTTGGAATTGTGTTCAACAAACTTAGTAATATATTTCTTTCTGATTACATGAGGATTAAACTTTAATAACAAAATGTCACATTAATTTCTCTATTTACTTTGCAAATACTTAAAAGAACAGTTATTTTCATAATGCTTCACAGTCATGAACACTAAATTCTAATGCTATGATATATGATACTTTCATCTCCTGGCTATGCTATTTAAAAGTAAGAAGTTGAGATTCAAAGTTTCAAACCTAAATTCTCCCATTTAAATTTTATAATCCAGATACTGTTCTATCAAGGAGCATATAATAGCACTATCATCTAAATATTAAAAAACCAATTATTAAAACAGTCAAATATATCGTGCAAAGTCAGAAAATCTAAAAAGAAACAAAAAATTCTAGATCTGCGATTTCCAGACAACAATAGTGACTTAATTATACTTCATAAAATTTTAGTTGTTGGCATTTTGACAGTTGGGTAATATGATCACACAATGGTGCTTGGTAATCTATTGGTAATGGCTTGCTATTGCTGAAACCTACTGCATTATTCATTACATTTATATCAATAAATTTTGATGTTTAAAGCTATGTTATATAATACTATAATAGAATCTTTTATAGATAGCCAGCATATAGATAATCTGGCTAGCTATCTTATATTATTTGATAAATCAATATATAATTATTCTTAAATAAAGTGTTAGTGAAAGAATGCTAATTCTTGCAAATGTACAATGGAAGGACCTTTGCTATGTAATGGAATATTTAAGGTTGTTATTTTACGTTTAATTTTTTTAAATAATAAATATTTTACATTATATATATAATCTAGTTTAAATAAAAATTTAATAGTATTTTCTAAAAATGTTTAATTAAATGTGTTAAATTTAGTAACTAATTTATTTATGATGTATTTGCTCAATTCAACATTTAATACATCCATTTGTATAAATTTTACTAAATATGATTTAAAAAAATACTATTTATCAACTTAACTGATAGCAGTAATGTTACATCATAGTAAAGTTTATGATTGATTTTATATTTTATGCAGAAATCAAATTTTTAAATAATAATTATATTTAGACATTTCTATCCACTATTATTTTTTAAAAAAAGCATTTATTAAAAGCATTAGTATAGCCATAGTCAGATTATTTTGCAAAGGGTGACATACAGAAAAAATATAATGAAGTTTCACTTAAAATTATTGACAAAATTGTAGGTTGTAGCATCTGTTTTTCTGATAATGCCACTACTTAATCAGTGTATAGATCATATTTTACTAATAAGTGACATAATCATTTAAAAACCATAGTTTGATAATTAAAGTTAGATTATACTTTTTAATGAATTCAAATGAATAAATTTTATTTATTTTTTGCTTATTTAAAAATTTATTTATGGTCAAAAAATATAATTTTTTTAAGAAAGCAACATGATTTAATATATTCTTCAGAGATTGATACAATATTAATCTTCTATGACATTTGAATCATCTTCTCTATTTGCTTGGTGAGCTCTTTTCTCAAGAATATTTATTATGACTTCACTGTCTATACAATCTAATAACAGGATATTATGATGATATTCATTTATTAATAAGCATCTAAAAGCCAGCATAATAAATCGCACTATGTAGTGATTATTTACTATAAGCTCAAAAATTACATTTTTATAATCATAAAATTGGTTGATTAGTCTTGAAGTAATTCCTGCTTTTAGATCATATTTTAAAATAACAGTTTAGATAAAAGCTAGTTTATTCTTCATGTGTGTTTACTTTATTAAATTCATTCTTTGCAATAGATTATATACATTTTTGTAATTATTGTTGAATCCCCTATTCCAGGAATTATTGCTCTCTATCATAAATTATAATTTTATAAACTTTTTGGAATTTTTATATAAAATCAACATGGGGCATACTTTACCTACCTACTCTGCTGAATTTTCCTGGATTGGAAAAACCCTACAATACTAAATTTTGGTTTATACCAAAGCATATTTGCAAAATAAATTACAAAGAAGTAACAAAAATATAATCAATTTTACAATAAATCTATTTGAATATTGAAAACTATTATAATTAATCTGACAAATATAGATGCCAAGTATTTATATCAAATCACATGTCAACAAAAATTATTAATATAATAGTCAAAAACAAATTGTGTACTAATTGAAAAATTATGATCAAAGTTTATGTGTGTGTTTATATGTAAAATGCATTTATCTGATACTGTACTATAAAAGTTTTACAAAATCACAATGATTTTCATATTCATTTTAAAAAGTTTATTCTATAGGGATATTTGGCTTTTTACTTCTACAGAGATTTTAGATTCATTAAAAATTATGTTTTTAAATTATCATTATGACAAATTTAATAAAAGAAATTACTTATTTTAAAACTATATTTACTTCTTAATCTAATTCAATTTTTAGAGACTAGGTGTTTTTCCTTAATATATTTTTCATTTTAATTTTATTAATTATTTATATCTTGAAGATTTTTTTTTTTTTTTTTAATGAAAGTTTTATTAAAATATTTTTTAATAAGATATATTTCAAAAAACAATTAAAAAAGAGTTTATTTATTATATTATAAATAATATTAATAATATTTTTTTGGTTTTATTTAATTTACTTCAACAACTTTACGGAGGTGAGAAATATATACAAAAGCACAAATTTTATTTTTACAAGAAAAAGGTACAAAATTTTTAAAAGTATAAGAAAAGATTAAGACAGAAAATTTTCCTGCTGTTTCATCCACTATTTATAATTAAAAATATTACTATAGCCATAGTCAATTTATTCTGCAGGGTTGATATGTGAAAATAATACATTTAAGTTTCAGATGAAGTCATTGATCAACTTGTTATTCTGATAAAGCCACTATTTATGCAGTATTTAGATTTTATTTTGTTCATAACTAACAATCATTTACAATGCTATACTTTTTAATAACTGAAACACACAGGCTTATTATATACCTGGGTTTATATATGTAATATATAGGGTATATGAACAAATGGATTATATCCTGTGTATGAGGATTCAGACTGACTTTAGGTCAACATGGGTGTGACAAAAATCTCAGCCTTAAGGTGGCCTTTGAGCGTTCCATCATCAGATTTTCAATTGGATGGACAGTTGAAGAGTTTGAGGGTGGAGTAGATTGAAGCCTATCCATTAAAGTATGAGGATTGGCTATCTTAATATATATCTGAGCACTTATAGCATATATGTGTAGAGATGATAATCTGGACCAACTGATGATTGCTGGTTTAGCATGAAATGCATATATTAGTGATTATTTATCTTTTCAACATATATGTGTTCAAGTGTATCAGTGTTATGAGATAGTGTGATAATAAGAGTTTAATGAATCCAAAAAATAAAATTTATTTTTAACTTAATTAAAAATTTATTCACGATGAAAAGCTACAATAAATTTTAGAAAGAGGCATAATTTAATATATTCTGCAGATATTATTATATTAATCTTCTCAAGGTATTGACATTTTTCACTTAATAAAAAGGGATCTCTATTCAGTATAGAAATGTTACTCCTTTTATTTCATTTAAAGTATTTATTTTAGTAAAATCAATTTTTTTAGCAAAAATAAATAAATAATAATAATAACTTTATCTATCTTAAGTCAAATAAAGTATTAGTTTTGAAAAAAATTAATATTTACTAGTTATTTGGAAAAAAAAACACAATTAAAACTTTAATAACTATTATATAGCCCTTTTCAGTGTTAAAATGACAGAGTTAAGAACTCAAGGCTTTCAGAGATCAATATATTTCTTTTAGTTTTCAAACATATAATTTTTCAAGCAACAAAGCACTTAATTGTTTAATATTGCATCAGTACAGCACATGCAATACCTGTCTAAAAACCAGTTTAGTCTATAAAAAGCAACTTCCTCTAAAGAATCACCACCCCCATATCTAATGCTAAGTACAAGTGAGATATTCACTAAATATGGTAAGAGACTGCATATAATCAGGTCATTAAGCATATAACAATATCATTAGAATGTTGCTAATAATTGAGGTCAGACTATGAAGATAGGGAACAACCAAAAGGGGTGAGAATTAATTAATAAATTACCAAATTTAACTTGTGAATGGGATGATATAACTCAATATGCAAAACATATATGCTCAAAAATATAAATTAACATTGGGGAATTTTTGATAATGTATTTGTGGATTCTGGAAGTCAGATATCCATGTTATCTAAGGGTTAAATATGTTAAACCCCTTGTAGATGTGCTACCACTAAAGTCTATACAAATATTGTTGGCTAATAAAAAAATGCATAGCTAGGCTCAAAACAAACTTGAGTCAAGATTAAAATAAAACAAATGAGGTTTTATTGTGTTTTTATAATAAAACGGTTAATTCACGTGTTTTACTAGAATTGGACTTTTTGCACCAATTTAATTGCATATTAAATTACAAAAAGAATCAAGTAATCATTCATGAAAAAAATTTTGAATTTGTATTTATAAAATTATACTATTTCAATGAGAGTAGCTGTTTAAAATTCATTGAGAATCCACAAGATATACTTAATAATGTTAATAAGGTAGAGTTGACTGAAGAAATATGGGAAAAAATTATATGATATAGTATATTATTATCATAAAATACTTTCAGAGATATCAGGCATAATCTCTGGTACATACATCATATCAAGGTCAGGGAGGATCAAACGTATCATGCCAAAATATACCCAATACCTCATTTATATAAGGCTGAAGTAGAAAAACAAATATAACAAATAATGGATTATGGAATAATTGCCAAATGTTCATTATCCTATAACAATCCATTATGGGTCATAAAAAATAATGGGTCTGGTAGACTATGATTAAATGCTAGACAACTGGCTAAGGTTACAATTGCTGATAGGACTATCCCTTCATTCATCCATGACTTACTTATTAAATTTTGAAAACAGTAAGTTTTCAACACCTTTGATCTCATATCAAGCTATTGACAGATTGCACTCCATTGAGATGACAGATCTTAGAAAGGTGGCCATTCCTAACAATTTTAATGTATGTCATTTATATTGGATAAATAATGGAGATAGTCTATTGGGATGCATGGATCAAATCCCATCAGGTGATGTTAAATCTTTAGTGATTTTATATGTACATGAAATTAGGATTGCAGATAGATACCTGAAAGAATACTTAATTCATTTAGAACAGGAATGTAGAGACAAAGACACTCAGACTTAATATAAAAAAGTACTTTATTGGCCTTTGAAGTAGTATTTTAAGCCACATAGTGGAAAAGAGTGGTATAAGGTTACATCCTAACAAAATATCAGCTATCAAAAATTTTGAAACTCCTAAAACTTGAAAACAAATATGATTGTTCTTGGGCCTGCATAACTTCTGTGACAGATTTTATCTAAATTTAACTTTGGATAGAAAGTCTATGCTTCAATTATTAAAATAAATATAACATGAAGATGGACATCTAAACATGATCAAAATTTTGAGAATATTAAAAAAATTTATTAATAACAGCATGCTATCTTATCCCAATTTTGACAAGCCTTTTTATGTCCAAACCAATAGAAGCAACTATAGATTTGGAGCAATTCTCTTCCAAATTCAGGAGAACAACCAGCCAGGAGTTTTCTAATTTTCAAATAGGTTACTAAGAATCCCTGAATTGAACTATATAGAAAAAGAAGCTTTAGCAGTAATATGGTTTTTCAAAAAATTAGACAATTCCTCTTGAGCTCTAAGGTTGTGATCACAGATTATAAAAGCTTTAAAGTCTTGAATCATTGCTACCTAATCGACATTCTGTTCATCTAATGATATAATGGATTTGGTCATATACATGAGACACTATGCTCTTATGCGACATTTTGATGTGAATATTGTTTCAAATGTCAACATTTTTTTCAAGTAGTTTACACACTCACCTGTAAGGTTCTGAGAAAGCATGGTGCAGTTTTGAGTGTTTGTTGAATTTGTCAGCCTATAACATTCACAAGAGATTAAGACTATTTTCAAATGTTATATCCATCAGGCTCTAGGTTTCAAAAGGGATTAGGGATTATATTTGATATTTTGTTGTGTTGTGAGTAGCTTAACAGAAGACAAACAAGTAATTTTTTTCTTATTATTGCTTCAACATATATTTTAATGTTCTCTGATTAATTTTTACAAATGCTAGAACTGAATTCTATTTATTCTTTTTACAGTTCAATGTCAAGAAAGTCTCTGATCAGTGAAATTATGGATGAACCACTGTTTATGAAAATCACTGAAATACATAAATGATAGGAGAAATAAATTAAAGTTAAAATTTTTGCAGTAAGTTTAGATATGAGAAATACAAAGGTTACACTATTCAACTGCCTCATTTTAATGGGAGAGGATTTGTAACTAAAACAAATTCAATAGCAGCTTTAAGAAGTTATATTACAAAACTGCATGAAAAATATTTGTTTAATTTAAAAAAATTAAAAGTTATGCATTTGATCATATTATTAAGTATTTTATAAAGTTACTTTGTAATTGATTTATTTCAATATTTTGAATATTGGCTAAAAGGTTTTATTCCATATATATGTAGTTTATGGCCGAGGGTGCTTTCAATAAAGTAATGGATTGTACTCTAAATAAAAAAAGAAAAATAAATTTTGATATGTGCAAGAAATTTGAATTGTATAGTTATAAAAATATAAAGCATTTTGTGTTTATTATTTGTTTTCTAATTAGAAGTTTAAATAAAATACTTGCCAATTCTTATAGTAAATTAAATGATAAATCTAAATATGCTATTAAAATGTTGGGTTTGCTAAAATTTCAAAAGTTATCATTTAATTTTTAAAAGTAAGCAATTATCTTTTCTTTCTTCCTATTATTAATAATTGTAAATTAAAAAAAATATTTTTTCATTTATTTATCAAATAATGATATAATGTTAAAATATCTAAAATATTTGTTTTTACACTATGTTGTAAAAAGAATGAAGAAAATGTTTTTCAAAAAATATGTAAGAAACTGCTGTCAAATCTTGTAACTAGCTGGTGCTGAATCTGTTGTTTAGAAAACATATTGTAAACAACAGTAAGTGGGTATAAGTAGGTCTCAAACAAGCAACTAGGATTAACCCAGTACAGTACAGTAATCCAGTCTACTTTAATATATATGAAGATCAATTAAAAAAAGCAGTGTTTCAACTGTTTTCCACTGTAACTTGGATAGTCATACCTTATTCACTGTTTTACAGGATTTTTCAGTATTCTATTTATAACAGCAAGTATGATGACTTTAAATGGCAGAAGAGCATCTAATATAACCAACAGTCATACCAGTCAAATTTTTGGAATGCAATCAGAACCAAAAACAAATGCTGAAGTTTGCTAAAACCAGCCATTACCTGCTTTAATTATACCATAAATAAAAGTACATACAGTGGCATTATAATAATGTAAGGCATACTGATACTATACCCTAGTTAATGTCACCAATGCTACTGTGTATCACATTTAATATCAACAATGCATCAAGAGAATAACTACCATCTTTGGAGAAAATAATAAAAATACCCATAAATATATTTAAAAAATAATATCTAATAGACATCTATGGTTTAGAAATATTTAAAAATTTCACATTGTAAGATCTTATCATTATAGATATTATAGTGCTTCTAATTTTAAATATTCTATTATCTTTAATATTTTGTAAACTTAGTAATAATTGCAAGTATATAAACAACAGTTTCATGTATTCATTGTTAATAAATTATGTTTTTATTAATCCATTTAGTTTGTGTTTCCTTATATGCTCATAATATCCATACCCTGAGTTATCATGCAATTCCTTTGGGGACATACAGAGATGGTGGTCATAATTTGTAAATGATAATGATCAGGCATTAATAAGTTTTTCAAAAGTAAACCTTCTATTCAAAAGATTTGGAACCTTAAAGCTTCTCTTTTTTTATTATTGAAACTAAAAAAATAAAAATACTTTTGGGCAAACTTGTACTTAGCTTAAATAGCTTTTAAATCATCATTATCATTTTAGACATTTGGTTATTACTATTTTATATATTTCAATTGAACCATTTTTATTAAAATTTTATTAACCATTCAACATATTTAACATTTATTTGAATTGAGGTTTAGTGGTAGATATTTGTGTATATCACTGAATCACTGAAAATTACTGTTTTAATATATATATATTTCTTTTTACAGCTACATAAATATTTATCTATATTGTTTTTAACATAATTTCTGCAGCTCTTCTCAGTCCTGTGCTGGATGAATGCTTCTCTAAACTCTCTTTATACTCTTTTTTTACTATATAATATTTTATATTTTATTCAAATAAGAAAAATCACAGTGCCTATCTCTTTATTAATATCTAATATATAATCATTAGTGCAGTGCAGTATATCATTTAGAATGATGTTTATATTTAATGTTAGTCATAATTATATTTAAAAATTATAAAAAATATCTCTTATCGATAGTAAATTAAATTTCCTAAGTATGATGATTTTATCACACATTTATGAAAAAAGCTGAAATTCATTTTATCATATCCATAAAGAAAGTATAGTTACTAATAAGTAATGCTGAGAATATGGATTTATATATGGAGTTATTAAGTCCAAATCAGATTTCTAAGGAATTATTTCTTAACACACTTTCAAGCAATATCTATTTTCTCAAATTAATGCCAATTTATTGATCAGACAAAATATGACTAGTTTATTTGACCTCACTATTATTATATAATAAATAAATCAAACATTGATACTTGATAAAATGAAGCTACATGATGTTTGTAATTTTAATCAAGCCAGATTACAGTTTTATATAAAAAAGAAAGATAACAATTTCTAATAATTTTAATAAGTTCATAAAAATTTAGTCTTTAAATATGTAATATTGAACAGATTAATATATTTACAAAGTTATATAGTCTGAATATATTACAATAATTCACAAGTCAGGATCTCAAACAATTACCTTTTAACAAATTTGCAAACAACATCCATTTTCTCATTCACTCTAGCTAGCTTTTGACACAAGAAAAAGAGCATTGTTTCTAAGTTTGTTAAAAAATTATTCTTTTCTAACATGTGCTTTAGTAATATGGAGTTAGCAGTGCCATGAAAAAGTTTATATTCTCAATATTATATATTTAATGGCCATAGTTTATTTATATATTTATCATTTTTTAGAACAATTATAATTATTATTATTTGAAAGTATACGATGTTTTGATTAATATTATAAAAAGTTCCATTAATATAAAGTTTCAGTGTTTTTGAATATCAATGTTTGTTACATTGACCATATAACAATAATGAGGTTAAATAAAAATAGCTATCTTTTATCTGTCAAATGGATTCAGTGTTAATATGAGAAAGTGGGCATTTTTTCTAAGTTTATTAAAAAATTGTTTTGAGGGGTTTCTGATTGTGAATTATTATAGTGTCAAATTAGGAATTATAGATCTGTGTTATAGATAATACAGATTGATTATAAGTATAATGGTTGTGTTTATCAAAACACAGCTGTAAGTATTGACACACTGTAGTAATCGTTATGATATGCAAGCTCAGTGAAGTCATCAATATAGATTTACACTGACATTCAGAATACATATATTGTTTAAAAACTAATCCATTCAAATCTTTGCATTTACAATTGATATCAAAATCAATTAAGGTCATTTCAAGTCCAAAAGAAAAAAGATAAAATGATAAACAAAATAATAATATTGTAATAGAAAAGAGTTTTACAATGATTATACAAATCAATATGTGAAACACAGATATGTGTATATTTAAAACAAACTGGTCCATTATTCTCTTTGTTTGATAGTTTGCAATTTATCTTTTAACTTCTTCCGCAATAAACATTTTTCTCTGAAATTTCAGCAATTTATTTAATTGTATTTTTCCAATTTATTCTATATACTGCCATGTCTTGTCAATAAAAACAATCAGTATTTACTCATAGTGTTTTTAAGATAATCTTATAAAATAAACATATGCTGTTTCAACCATTAAAACCATGTTCAAGGTCACTATCTTGTATTTTTAAAATTTTGTAAGAGTGGCCAGGTCTCACTTTCATACTCTAAATGAAAAAAAATAAGAGTTTTGTAAAATTTAACCGCTGTAGTTAAATCACTTTATATACATTACCCTTTTTTTAACCTTATTAAAGTAGCAACATATTAAAATCTCTGCAATATCACAGCACCTAAATCTACTTTCTAAATTGCTTATATTCTTGAGTGGTAATCATCCAAGCTAAAAGTTACTATGACTTTTTCTCATCACTGGCTAATAAATAATTTGAGTTTTGTAAATATTAATTATTAAAGTCTTTATATGTTGCATTCAAAATGTTAAATACATTGTTTTTTGAAATGAAAAATGAATCACAATTATCCACATATTGGAAATTCAGAATACAAAATGTTGAAACTCTTTTTATTGCTTTTACTTGATTCAAATTAAAAATTATGCATTTTGATTTATTAAGCCATCTCTCAATAGTTTTAAGATCACTAAAATAAAGATTGGAATTAATTTGGATTAAGTATGTATTAATAATACTTGCTCTTATTCCATTATGTAGAAAATGATACAAATCTATTTTGGTGGTCTACTAAGTAATTTCAAATATTTCTTACACATGTTGAATTAAATGAATCAAGTGTCTTTACTAAATCAATAAAAGTAATATAAAAATACCTTTATTGTTTTTGATACTTTTTTTACATTTGATTGGCAATAACAATTATATTTATAATGTTTTTTGATATCTATATTAACATTTCATCTCTGGTAACCATTCATCTATAATTAGAATCAAACCTATTTATTCAACAAAATCCTTGAAAGTTAATTTGCGCTAATGGCTAATAATGATATTCCATGATAATTACTACAATCTTATTTATTTTCTTTATTTTTAAAAATTGGAGCAATAAAAGCTTTTTTAAAGTCACATTACACAATTTATGTGAGTCCATATATTTCTAAAAAATTTCAATATTTTTGAAGCTATTATATTATAACTGATTTTAAAACTTCTCTAGGTATCTCATCATGACCTGCAGATTTTTCATTTTTAAGATAATAAAGAACTATTTTGGCTTAACAAAGCTAAACAAGTCTGTATAATAAGTAGTATAAACTTCAACATTTGTGTGTGAGTGTGTAAATATGCTCTGTAAAAATCTTTAGTATTTTTAATTTTCTTTTTTCATCTTTTAAAAATCTTAATAATCTAATTATTCCATGATACTTAATATACAGACTATATATATATATATGTTATAATCAAGTGACAATTTTCAACTACTATTAATAAATAACTGAACTGTCTTCTCATTACCACATTTGATATTTTTTTCAGCAGGAAAAAGATCACTTCTTACTGTAATCCAAAATTTTGTATGGAAAATTATATTGGTCTGTAACAATCAGCAGAAGTATATTTTAAATTGGTCTAAATATTTTGGTTATAATTTCAGATAACCTTTTCTATAAAATTATGGATTACTGTAAAAAATAATCATTTTTTTGCAATAGAAGTTATTAAAAATATTAGCTAGAAAGCAGTTCAATTAATTATTAATAGTATTTTGAAATTATCATTGAACTGTTACAAATATTTAATAAATTATTATCGATTATTATATTCACACAGAGACAGTTTTTTTTAAGTAAATCAAATGTTAAATGACTTCTTGCTAAAGTCAATTTTTTATGTAATTAGCATTTTATTCAGGTGAATGTTATTCACTAAATATGTTGACAAATATAAAATAACAAATAAAAACAAATACTGCAATATATGGCAAGAGATGTTCATAGAAATGAATCACACAAAACTATGTTGGCTTGTATATCAAATGCTTTAAAAAGTTTTACAAATTATATATGTCAGAATGTGTTTGTGCATATCTGGATTTATGTAAAATAGGTTTATATATAAATAGAGATTTGTTTGTACATGTTTTCATTAAAACTTTATGAAAATAATATATTTTTATTTGACTGTCATTAAAATGCTTTGATATTTTATTAAAAGTCATTACTTTCTTTAAAATTTATTATTTTATTCTGTAATCGTACTCTTCAATAAACTTTTTCATTTAAAAGCATTTATATATGTGTGTGTTTGTGTAAAAGAATTTTCCACAGAACAATTTGAATTAAGATTTATATCTTTGTAAGCTAGAAAAATCTAAGACTCACTAGTCTACTTACTAGGCTTTGCTCATCTTAACAATAATATGCCATTGAACACATACTAAACTAGTTTAAAAGTTTTTAGAATTATTTAAATACAAAAAGTGTGAAAAATTTAAATGCACATATATTAAAGGTGTAATACTTTGATAAATTATGTGACAAGATAAATAAGTTCTATTTTTAGATCACATTAGCACACTTTTATTAATTTATGTAACATTTTAACAGTGCTGTAAAAGTATTACAGTAGTATTGTAAGTATTAACCATAAAATCCTTTAAGATTTAAATGTTATACATTGTAAATTTCTGAAGTCATCTTACTCTTTCAACACACATTAACCCAATAGATCTATTTTGCTAACATGAACTTTATTATTAAAAAAAGAAAACTAAACATTTAATTAATAGAAGTAAGTTTTTTAAATCTTTAAAACAGATAAAATCTATTTCGTATATAAAAACTTGTAGCAGTTTCTAAGATATATTAGTCTATGTTGAAACATCTGGCACTACTGAAGAATGGCAAAGTTTAGAAATCAGTGCATTGGTTCTTACACTTTATCAGCTTACATTATCAAAGGTTTTTAATATATAAATTTAAACCTTAATTCAAATTATTGTAGAAAAAATGATTTTTGAATATTACATTGCAATCCTTTCATAATACACTGATACATATATATATATATAGTTCAAGAGATTTTTGCTTTTAAATAATTTTGTGACAATTTACATAAATTATTCACAAAATCCATATTATATAATAATAATTCCAGAAAATATAAATTCTGATTACATATGTATTCATAATTACACTTCTCATTTTAAAATCTTCAATGTCATAAACTATCTCTTAGTGCAAAAACTTCAAATAATTCTCCCCTCACTTCATATATATATATACTTTCATCACTTGAACTAGAAACTTTGGAACATCTAAATCACACTAGAATGCTATTCAAAGTTCATATTTGTATTTTATGATTGTAATTTATGATATCTAAACTATTAATGTAATACTGGTATACATATTATCATATATGTGTGTAGTGGTAATAGAAAAGATATTCAGGTTTTAAAATCAAAGAAATCATTAGTATATGAATATAAAATTATTCTGGTGTGAAATTCAAATATTTCAATTATTTAGTTCTTCTATTGATTCTAAGTTCATCCTTGAAAAGCATTTAGTCAGAGAGATTGGTTTGAAATTTTTTAGATTATTATATAATAGATTTAAAAATGATGAGTATGTTTTAAAATTAAAAATGTGGGTTTTGAAAAACCAGAGAAATTCAAGAAGTAGCATGTTGATTTTTATGAGTTGTTACTACTTTCTAAAATTTGCAATGTCTATCATATATTAGTTCAAAGTTTAATTTTAAAAAATGGAATATAGAGACTAATGTTAATATTTTATATTATTTATTGACTGCAGATGCCAGAGTACAAATTTAGTTCAGTTTTTATATAGATGTTCTAAACTATAAATTTAAATATAATGTTAAACTTAAATTTAAAATATTTCTACTTTCATAATTATTAAGTAATGATTTTTTTTAAAAACTGAGTAAAAGAAACTTTTCTATTTGCAAACTATTATAATTAAAACTACAGTATATGTGCTTCTAGAGAACAAAAAGATAAAAAAAAAATATTTTTTTTAGTAAATTTTAAAGTTTCATGATAACCCACTTTATTGGAATTTTTAAAATCAGTTTTACATTGTTAATTTTTTATAATGTTAAATTAAATTAATTTTTTTTACTTTCATAAATATTAAAGAGTTATTTAAAAATTTTTTTTATTAGCCTATAACAATTAAAAATACAGCAAAAGAGCCCTTAGAGAATAAGAATATGGGGGGGGGGGGTACTGAATTTTAGCGGTTTGATGCTAGTATTATTTATCAGAATTTTTTTTATCAATTTTACATTATTAAATTTTAATTAATAATTTGTAAAGTGCATACTCATTGCTTAAGTAATATATATTAAGGCTATAACCTTAAGACTATGCGCCTAAATACGATAGTAGGGACAGTAGAAAACATTGATTTATGTTGAAAACCACTCATTCATAAGTGTTAAGCCAATGACATCATTACTTTAGAATATTTTCATGCGTATTTAGAAATTAGGAAATATTATAACATATATAGTCATATATTTCATATGTGCTTAGATTTGTAGAGGCCCCTGCTGTCGTATTTAGGCGCATAGTTTTAAGGTTATAGCCTCAATATATATTATTATTAAATTTTATAATTTTAAGTTAAATCAATTACAGTATTTACTTTTCACTTAAAGAGGTTTTTTTTTAACCTGCATAAAAGAAACTCGTCTATTTTTAAACCTACAACAATTAAAAATAATGCATATGTCCTAGTATATAAATATTTATATATGCCTTTTACAAATATATGTACATTCATTATATTAATTTTTTCATATTATATATATGTAATCATATTTCCTAATTTCTAAGTACGCATGAAAATATTTTAAAGTAATGGTGTCATTGGCTTAACATTCATGAATGAGTGGTTTTCATCATAACTCAATCTTTTCTTTTTATGGTCACTATGATCACTATGATCACAATATTCTAACCAATCTAAATAAATAATCCAGTCGCTATATTAAATAGTTTATTTTGTTGACAATACAATTTCATCCTTTATTTGAATTTGAACTCCAGTTCACCAACATTGCAGAATAAAACATCATCCATTGAATCAGAAAGTATTCTTTGTATAAATTCAAAAAACCTCAAAACAAATTATAAATCATTGGCTATTATTTTATAGATTTTGCCTACTAGGTATATTATAATTTACTATACATATATACGTTCACAAATACACAAATGTTTTTGTTGCTGTTGTTGTTTTTTTAAAGTCAAATAAAACCAAAGAATTATCTAAGCTTTGATAAAACGGAGAAAAAAAATCTTCCGAATATATATTTGAATGTTTTGATTTTTTAATTGTGATGTATAATTTACTTTAAATATATAATATTAAGTGAAAGTTTTATCAAATTTATTTTTAAATAAAATTTTCTTCTCACTATGTGTTCCACTGTTCAAAAAAAAAAATTTGAATATTTGCAGCGAAATGAAAAGTTTATTTCTTGTTTTTATTTGAACAAATACCAAAAGCAGATAAAATTAGGTTGCCATGGTGAATCTAATGACCTTTTAAACATTTTATAGAAAATGTTAACACTTTCGCTAACATATTACTTAAAATTATAACATATTATATTTAAATATGGCAAAAATTGTCTTAATTAATCATGAGTTTTAGGTTTTTTTTAAAAAAATCTATATAGATTTTTACTATTACTAGAAATAAAAAAAATCATTTTTTTTAAAATTAAATTATATTACATATATATCTGCAGCAAAGTTATTATGACGTGTTATTAGTGTCCTGTATGTGTATAAACACTATAACTCAATGATAAAAATGATTTTTAAATGTTTTTTAGTTAATTTAAATTGCTTAATATTAGTATAAATCCAAAAAATAAATCTATATTCCATCTCTAGTATTTTATTTACCTTTACTTAATTGAATGATTTTAATAAACTGGGTTATACAATTTATCTAGTCTTTTTTTCAGAAGTTCTTGGATGAACTTTTTGTTTTACATTACAAACGATAGTTTCTTTTTTTTCTTCTAATTTTTACATTACAAACAATATTTTTATTTTTTATCTAATTTTTTTTTTTGGATAAGACCAAATTAATAAAACTAAAATATTTTTTCAGATTACAAAAAGCAAAAACAGCAATAAAAATGTTTTGCTCTATTTTTTATTAAAAAACAAAACAAGATTTCATAATATAAAATTATTTATAATAAACAACAATGTGATTTTAACAATAGTTATATAGCCAGTTTAATGTGCAATTTATGGATAAAGATTTATTATGGCCAACATTCTTAGAGGATGGAAAGTCAATGAAAATCTATTCTTTTTAATGATTCTTTCTTCTACTATTATATCTATTTGTAGAGATGATTATATTAACCCCTCCATTTATTGCATTGTTTACAATAATATGGACACCAAGTTCAATTAACAATATTCTGCTTGATGCTTATACTTCCTCTTTGTAAGTAACTAGTTCTCACCATAAAGTTGGATTCAATAATTTTGTTTTGTATTGGCCATTTCTTTTTGAAGGATTTTAAGAATTATTTGTTTATATGATTGGCTAAATTATTTTATTTTGGTGATTTTCACAAAATCATTGTACTTTTGGTGGGTGGAAAAAAAAGTGAAATTAATAAAAACATTTCTTTATAACCAAAATAAATATCTTTTTTAATACCAGTATAAATTGTAGCTACCATTCAGTATGTTCTTATATCATAATATTCCTAAAAATATTTATATTTATCATGTTACAGAAATATATACAACTTTTTATTAAAGTAATACAAAAAAAAAAACTAATATTTATGTAAAAATCATTTTAACGTAATTTCTATTATGACTAAAGTAAGTTCTCATGTTTTTATATTGATTAATACTATCTTGTCAAAATATTAAGAATCTTCATTTGAATGGAATCAATTTTTATCCAGAAAATAAAATGTAATTATATAACAATACTAATAATAATAGCTGATAGAACAATGGAGGAATGACAATTTTATCCACTGCTAGAAATTACTAGTTTGATTCTCAGCTTAATGAATTAAAACATAATAATAATATTTGATAAATTGCATAGAACTTTTATGCACAAATTGTCACTGGAATTCTTGATGTTTATGTGATTTGTCAATTAATTATATAACTTTTGTATTTTTCTGAAAATGATCTCTTGGTCAAATTACTTTATTGTCAACATTCTTTTAAGCAAAAAATATGCACAAATGAAATAACATTCAATGTTTATAAAGATACGACAATCAGACTGAGCTTGAAAACATTTGCTATGTTACTTGGTATCATGTTGTAGAAACATGGACAATTGGCAACAGATTAAAATAATTATTGTGATTAAGTTTCTATTAACTAAAAAAAGATGTGACAAGAGAACAAATGAAAAATATTAATGTATAATAATTAATTTGAATATAAGTTTAACAAAAGTGTCACTGTAACCTCCATAGTGTGAAAAATCCTGCTGATCATATAAAGTGAAATGAGTTAATTTTGGATATTTTTGAAAAAAGAGAGATATAATTTGGGATTTATTTATTAGAAAGTTGTCTATAAATTAGAAGATATTTGTAGCTGTAATGGGTTTGTTTTGAAGAATAGATAGGTATAAGAAAATGAAGTAAATCAGAGATATTTTGTCTTTTGTTTTATTTAATATTACTAAGATAAATTGCTGAATAAGTCATATTTTGATAAATGATTGAGGTCACATTAGAGATAGATGTGCCAATTTGTGATAATATGCAGTTTTTATAGTTAGTGAAGATAAATTTAAAAAGTCCATTACAGAGAATGAATTGAACATATATAGATAGATTTGAACTAAAAATAAATGTAAATAAAATTAAGGAATGAGTGGTGAAATAAAAACATAAAGATAATACATTATACAGAATATTATACAACAGTTTAATGCTTTAAAAATTTGAAAATTGAAGAACTAATGATGAAACTATAAAACCATTAAAACATTGCATGATCACCATTTTCTATGCTTATCTTCTATCATCCATTGATTGCTATGGCTTAAACTAGGTGGCACTATTGTATGGAGAGTTTGCTACTATTTTTGAAAGTAATGATCAAAAGATTTAATTAAAAATTGCAATGGCTAATCAATCTTTTAATAAGAGTAGATTATGGTTAATCTATTGATATAAGATTTTTTTTAAAATGTTGAACATGGATAATTTGGAAAAGAAAAATGATTGAAGATCACAAATATTTTTTTGGAAAATAATAAAAAAGATATCTTTAAAAGATAAAATTATAACTATAAAATTACTGAATACAGTAAATGATTGAGAAAATTGTGAGAAGTAAGAGGGAAGAAAGTTATAAAAATATGTTGGAATTGTGAAAATTAATAGGAAAGAAATGGGAAAAAAAAAGGGCTATAGATAATTTTTTAAATAGAGTATTCAGCAATATTTAATAACTAAATCGTTTGGAAAAAATTGTTTGATTTGGTGTATGAAACCTGCCTTTCTGAGAGATAATGATGATGGTGTAAAAAAAAAATTGCATTGAGACTCTATTGGAAAGATTTTGGATTTACTAATTAAAAAAAAAGGACAGACTAAAAATAAGAATAACAAATTCTAAAAAGTTTTTCTTGGATTTAATTGTAATTTTTAAAAAAGGCCCGAGTCTATTGTTTGCAATATATTGCCAAAACCGATTAACAAAATCATAAATTATGTGAATATTTATATATGTTTATCTTTTTTATCAATAAGAAACATAAGTAAATATTGTATATTAGTCTGTAGTTTGCCATAGACTAGAAATTTTCCAAATGTATAAAATACTATCAATTTAGTAAAAATGCCTATCATTATTATAACAAACAATGTATAGATTTAAGTTTTTATGTGCTATTTTACATTTAAATATCTAAAATTAATAGTGGCATTAAACTGATCTCTAAAGCTTATATTAATTTCCATAGAACAAACATTTTAACAATCCCTGCAGTAGATGCATGGAAGACTTTTACCGAGACACTAACAAAGTTAATAAATTCTTGTACTGCTAAATCTAAAGGTCCAGTTATTCTTCTCAATGAGAGGGACTCCATAGCATGTGATCTCAAAAATATTTCATATGAAGCACAAAATATTCCTAACATTTTAAATTTAAAATTTAAATACAAGGCTAAACAAAAGGCCATTGCTGAGTACTTATCAATTAAAAGGGCCAGACAATATCTTCATCACCAACATTGCTGGACTAGGGGGTACCTGAGATGGGCCCTTGGCTCTAGCAGATCAAAAGCACCTAGGTCCATTGAGATACAAGGAAACTGCTATACAGGATCTTCCATGCTTCTCTGAATTCGGGAATATTATGCAAAAAAATTCCAACCACTTGGCATTTCATTTGTCAGGAAATGTTTTGTTTATGAACATTCTGATCAACACAAAATTACTGAAGCAAAATCCTTTCAAAGATTTCATCATTCCCAGACAGAACTCACCCTGGATTACATGGAATACCAAAATTTTTATTACTTCATTTATGCACCTTTTCAGTCCCCATTATTAAAAAATGGCAGACTTCTTGGCTAGTGGCTGCCGAGAAATTAATGAGCTTTTCCCAATAGGCATGGTCCCACTTGTTAAAAAACCTAAGGGTCAAAAAAATTTTGATAATCTTCGGCCTATCTCTATGATGCCATTGCTTGTTAAAACCATTGAAGGCCTTATTAGAGAGGATATACAAACAAACATTATTAGAAAATTATCAACCTATCAGTTTGCAAAGAAAGGGAGCTCTACTGCTGATGCTGTCAGTCGATTTCGACTCCTAGTCGATCATGTTCGCAGGAAAAGGATGATACGGCCAGTTGCAGTTCAACTTGACTTTGCCGGAGCCTTTGATTGTGTCAGGATTGATGTGCTACTTGGTGTACTGGAGCAACTTCAAGTGCCTCTGGCATATCTTCAGATGATCGAGAACCTTCTTCTTAACAGAGAAGTGTTTCTCTCACTTGATGGAAGAGTTGCTCCTGGCTTTTGGCCTTGTGTATCCATCCCTCAGGGCTCACCACTAAGTGCACTACTCTTCACAGTCTATGTGAACCCATTGCTGTTGAGCATCGAGTCTTTCCTTCCAGGGATTTATATTCCTTTATTGAGAGAGAACATATGCCATATTTCCTATATGGATGATGTGGTTGTGTTTCTTTCATCTCAGGATGAGTTCTCTAGCCTTGAGGAACTCTTATACCAGTTAGCATGTGAATTTGGCCTTGCAATTAATGGATCAAAGTCAGCAATGTGGTCCATCCTTACAGGGAAGCAAATATTTGGTAGACTAAAAACTCCCCCACATAAATTTTTTGGTTTTAGTATTACTTCTTCTCCAGTAGCCATGAGAAAAGAACTTGAAAATTCATTAATTTTAAAGATTGAAAAGACTGTTATTTCACTATCTAAAATTTATCTTTCTCTGTTTGGAAAGGTTGCACTCCTTAATTCTGTGATTTTACTGAAAATTATTTATTATCTAGCTGGTTTTTCACCAACAATTTCCTTCATCTGCAAGGTTGAATCTCTATGCAGAAAGCTGTGCTGGAGAGGGAAGACACCAGCAATAAGTCTTAATATCTTGCAAAAACCAAGATATCTTAATGGTTTAGGACTGCACTCGATTAAAATTTTTCTGATACAGAGGACTTACAATGTCCTTGTTAAAATTTTCAGAGACAATGCAAACATAGAAAGTCCCATACCATTTGAAAAAATAATCCCCACTGATCACCCACCCCCTCATAAAAGAAATATATGGATACAACAACAATTAACCATTGTCTTTAATAGCATTAAAAGCTCTAGCTTCATGTTTGATGAAAAAATATCATACTGGAGTTTTTATCAATTAGTTCACTCTGGTAAATCTAGGACAGAGAATCTTCTTTCAGTTGCAATCCCTCGTCTCATAAGGCTGACTAAGTTCCTGAAATTGGAACCAAAGTTTGTTGATTTTTTGGTTAAGGTCAATCTTGGAGCCTTGCCTACTGTGATGTTTCTTTGTAATCAGAGGGGACACAACATTGATACAATATGTTCTCTTTGTAGAAGATTTGATGAGTCCATTGAACACATCTCTATCAATGTGAATGGTGGACTCGGTTATGCAATATTGCCCTACAGAGAATTACAGGATACAATTCTTCAAATGTCTACCTTAATGATGCATTCAAAAATGGAAATTTTGACTCCATCTGCCTGGCTGCTTTCATAAATTTTATCATATGGAGTATTATTTGATAGTGAGTTGACCGGTCCTATTGAAGACATTTTCTTAAAGTTATTATATAAAACTAAAGAAAGTGATCTAAGAACATGCCTGCCTAGCCTTGTTGAGAAAACATGGAGTCAATTAATTATTTAGCAATAGCCATGTATATTATTTATTCATGACACTCAAACTTTACACACCATGGGATTTATATGCCAAATTAGATCACCTCTGATTAGTAACGTAACTTAAAATTTTACTTTTAATCTTGTAATCATCATCTAATTTAATAACTAGTTAATCTTTAATGTTTCAGTCATGATCGTAAACATGAACTCTATATTACAATGTATATTTTACTTTTTGTGCAAATAAAGATTATTTTGAAAAAAAAAATCTAAAATTAACACTTTGAAAGTAAAATTTATAATATTAATATTTACAATTTAATAAAAGTGTGAACTTTCAGTATTTAATATTTGCATAAAGGTACAAACTATATTGCAGCAAGAATTGATCATGCCCAAGAATAAATTGCCTTAATTTTTTAATTAGCAATGTACAAAACCAGATACTAAACATGTTCAATTATTATGCCTGTTAGAGTAGTAATTCTGTTTTTTATCTTCTTGGTATTAATTTTTGAATATTTAATGTTTTCAATGGCATATTTTCAATTAAATATATTGCAATTATTAGCATATGTACATATTTTATCCACACAGAAAAGCAAATTACAACATATATCTATGTATAATATATGCAAATATTTACATAAGAATGTTGAGATATTATAATTGAAAAACCTGACTGCTATACCTGTAATTTGAAGTTTAATTCTGGGATAAATAGAACATCATTTTTTTCAAGTTCCAATTAGATTTAGGATTTATATTTCAAGTATTTATAGCCAACATACTTAATTATCTAACATTAGTTGAACTATTTATATGTAGCTAGCTGTTTTTGGTTAAAAGGCAGATAATACAAGAGTGAAAAGACAATCAAAATCTCATTAGATGGCAAATGCAAAGCTAGTAAATCAGAAATCTCTAATCTTCTTTCTTTGTGTTATATATTCGTAGCTTGTTTTTAAACTTTCTTCTGCAATCATTTCAGGATCTTCCTTATTCATCTGATTTTGATTTTGCATTTTCTTGATCTGTCATTTTTTTAAATATGCAATACATTTATTTTTATCAATATATTTATAACTGGATTTACTAGCTTTACCACCAATTGTATTACAGCATTCCCTGGATCATCTTGGCATCTGACAAGCATTTGAACACCATTTTCTGTCTTATTCTTCAGTTTTGTTTACATTTTTTGTTCTTTTAATTACAAAGAAAAAAATTATTGTTGGGCCAACCATGCCATTCATCTAACTCAGGCAAATGGGTATTTCAAATGTCAATTTATGCAAAGTTCCACCAATGAGTGTCAGAAATTTATAAAAATATTATTACTATGTAATGGTCAAGCTAGGCATATTTTAATTATTTATTTATTTAATAGGTTCAGGTGCCATCTGACATTTAACATCAAAAAATGGGTCTACATATATATATTTACATAAAATGTGAGAATATTTTTAATATGATGATGATGACCATTACACAGCCACTGCTTGCAAGAGTGGGTTAGAACATATGCAACATAAGTTATTCCCAATGAAATGGACATGAGATAAATATGCAGTCAAAACAATATTACATATAAAGGAGTTAGCACATTATTTAAATAAACTATAGTTCATTACAAAATATTATAACGTCGAACAAATATAATTTTATTTTATTTTCAATAAAATCAGTTCTCCAGTACTTTTTTCGTCTTTTCATTCATTTTTTTTTAATTCATACACATAATAAAAAACACTAGTAATTCATAAAGTGTCCCAGATTTATTTTGCTTAATTTTAAAATATTTACTCATTATGATTGAATATATTTGCAGCAAAGTAAATCCCTGGCCTTTAATATATACCAAATATAACAATATGTATGGCTGACCTCACAAATAGTATACATTTATTTATATCGTAAGCTTAATAGCATAGTCACACACACACACACACACATATATATATCTAATGTGGGATAATTTTAATCAATACACTTTCTTATAATAATAGGGAGTGATCACTTTAGGTCCGATTTCTAATTGAACAATAACTCACTTAATACTCTTTAATTTACTGAGGTAGTTCTTTAGATCGGACCCCAAATTTATATAACAAAAATGTAAATAAATCCACTATATAGATAATGTGTACAATAAAGTATTTAACAAAAATATTATGTACAAATGAACTTGATCTAATTTCAAAATAAACTTTTAAAGCAAAATACCTCTAATTATCTTTCATACATCTTCCTTTTCTAAACACTTGGAGATTTAACTATTATTTTACAAACGTGCACATTTATTTTAAATTAAATAATACACCTTTAAATAATTGACCATTTCACACCAAAAAAAACTTTTTAATGTTAATAAATCATATTCTAAAATATATAAAACATATAAGATGAAGTAAATTTTTTTTCTCTTTTTCTTTATACAATTTTTTTACTTCAATTGCTTTAAAACTCAATTAACTTATCTTTATTATTTTTTGTAAAGATAATAAAATATTATTTTGGATATTAAAAAACAAATGTATACCTGGATATGTTGAGAGTGTTGGTATAAAATGTTGTGATAAGTTGTGATAGACCCCATTTTTTAGTTGCTGTTTTTTTTAATAAAGAGAGAGAGAGAGAGAGAGATGTGATATGTTGGACTATTTCCATCATTTATGACAAACCTTCAGAGAGAGAGAGAGAGAGAGAGAGAGAGAGAGAGAGAGAGAGAGAGTTCTTGTTTCAAGAAAACTGTAATATTGTCACAATCAAAAACGTTTTGATCATCTCAGCATTTTAGAAAATTAAGCTCATTAGAATGGCATTTTCATGTTTCCAGTTATTTAAAAAGTATCTAACTTGTGAACTATTAACAGCAAATAATATGGAAAACTATGCAATAGCTTAAACTCTCACTATGGTGGGTTGAAACACTGGTCAATTAAACCTGGAATTATGTAGTCTTCTTCCAATGCCAATTTTAAAAGTAATTCTTGCCTACACCAACTGAAAATGAACTAAAACAAGCAGTGCCTATCATCTTTTATCTGATTTTTGTAAGTTTGTCTATAATAAATGCATAATACTGCCATTCCATCATTCTACATGAAGAATAACTCAAGGAAAAAAATACACCAAATAAAGCCTTAATCTTTCCTGATAGAAAATGTTTTACAGATCAATTATTCAAAAGGGTTCAAATCTATTTTTAGTCAACTAAGGGGTAAAATCAGAATTCTGATGATGTAGTAACACTGAAGTGGCACATGTGCACATTACATTCATTTTCAGATTTCATTTTATATGCACATTAGATATGGACATTGTGTATATTAGTAATTTTCATTGGAGAATTGTAATACAGCTTATGTGCACTATTGATCATAATATTTTTATATTGCATTTGATGATATTTTACTAATTATAGGATGGCTAACCATGAACTTAAATAGAACAGAATGTTCGATAAGCAACATACATTAAAAATTACAATATATTAACATTGTTTTGTGTTGAGGATAATTTCAAACATCTTACATAATAAGACCATTCTATCTTTTTTTTTTCATGTCAATTAACTGGGAAGGGAACCCAGGCCAACTGCTTTGAAGGCAGCTATGCTAACCGCTAGGCCACCAAAGCTTGACATCTTCTTTCTTATAGAGTCAGTCTAAGTTTTATACAAATTTTACCTTATTGGTAAACTTGAAAGTAACTTAACATGAATTTCCATGTATATTCAAAATATAAAGAATATTTTATAAAAGTACTTGATTATAATGTCTGTATTGCTAAAATACCCTTTAAATATTTAATAACTCTGTGACTACCATTTGATTGGATATACTTCAGGATTATTAACCATTTAAGAAATATAATAATTTCTTTTATTTTTTATAAGGGCAAAAGTATTTTGATAACGCACTGAAATTTATTTTATTTGATAGAATTCCACTTTTCATTAATACTTTAAAATATAGTTTTATTTAACATGATTTAGCAGTTCGTCAAAAAAATGCCACCTGTTGATTTAGAAAGATTCTAATCACATATTTAAAAAAATTTATATAATAGGTAACAATTCTAAAACAATAAAACCAAGTTTTTCCATTTATCATTTAAAATTTTAGCACAGCATAGGTGAAATTTATTTTTGCACTAAATGAACCGGATGTTTTTAGCTTGACAAGTATTATTTTCAATGAATAAAAAAATATATAACTTTACTCGTTAAATGGTTTTTTATTTTATTGTGAACAAAAAGTTAATAGTCCATTGAAAGAAACCATTTGAACAATTAAATGGAAAATTTCAACATAGCTCTGATATTTTTGTTTAGTGGCTCATTATACTTAATTTTCTAATCACTCGGAAGTTTTATACATTATATAATTTCAATAATAAAAAATAATAATTCATTACCTTGAGATGTTATAGTTTGTCATAAATATGAGACAAGAAGGTCAGGAGAGAAGCCATTGGAGTTAGCTACGCACATCATTTAATCTTTAAAATAATTCTTATTTTCCATTTTTGTAAACAAATACGTATTACAAAATAAATTAAAATTGATTTACAGAGACTTTTGGTGATAAAGATACAATAATTATTTTACATTTCTGCAAAGCTTTCGTGAGGCTGGCACTTATATTTTTTAAATCCTAATCTTTCTTTATGTCTATCTACAATCTTGTAACTTTTATCTTTTTTTTCTTTTTTATAGTACCTGTCCCTTTTATAACAGATTTTTTTGTTTCAAGCTACAAGTCTATTTACTTGTCAACTAATGAAAATTTTCAAATGATTTCAACTAAATAGATTTTACAATTAATTTTACAATGAATTAAAACACAAATTGTTTAAGATTTACATATTAACACACACACCCTCTTATGTGTACATATGATCATAATTACTAACATAAATGTGGAAGTTATTATTGTGATTGAATAATAATTAAAAATATTAAATTATATCTTTTAGAATAATTTGGTTTAATATTGTAAATATTTAATCTTTCACTTCTGTGATTTTTATTTTAATCTTCTTTTAATTAAACTAAGAACATTGCTTAACTCTTTTAAGACTGTAATATATATATAAAGCAAAACTCTCCATACAGTAGTGCCATCTTGTGCCAACAAGAGCAATCAATGGATGCCAGAAGGCTTGTGCATAAAATCCTTATCTATTGCCTACTCATCCAATATCCCAGACTAGTTTCTGGCTTGTGGCCTTCATCAGTGAGGAGCCTTGGATCTGAGAGCACTGCACCTAAATCTTAGGAACTAATGCAACCCTCTAGCAGCCACCTTTTAACTCTACTTAACTACAAAACTATGAGGATGAAATTGAAAACACAATATTTTCAATCCAAGCTCAATAGCTTATATAGTCATATGGGTCTGAACTCAATTCAGCACCCATACATTTTGGTGACTTTGGCTCTTTAACAACTATAGCCACCACTATCCTATTGCCTTTAGAAGGATGGCTCAATTATTTAGAGCATTATCTTAAAATTCAATACTCAACAATCTAAAGGTCCAGTTTCAATTCCCATGCTAGTACTATCACTGGTCAGGCCAGCAACACCTGAAGAATACCTCTCAAAATACATGCATATATACTAACCTGTTTGATGTGCTATTACTAACAGTTGAATGTATTTGGAATATTTAAATAAAGTTAATTTTTTCTAAAGACATTCAATACTCATATTAAATGTTGGAAAAAGTCCAATACAAAAGTACAACTAAAATACCATTATCACAAACCTTCAGGAAAATACTAATTAACTTACTAGCTAAATTTGTTCTAATTAATTCTAATCATTATTTACCACATGTAAAATTTCTAAGTTATTTTGTGGCTGCCAAATTCTGTAGAGTTAATATGTAAATAAAAAGATAAAAGTGTAAAAATTATAATTTTTAATGTCCTATTATTTGTTTGCATATTTTGTTGAACAAATTTGTTTTAAGTTATAAATTTTATTTTATAGAACTAGAAGCAATGGAATTTAATTTGCACAAATACACTGCTTACTCACATGATGGTCGTGCATATATACATATATTAAAGTAAGTATACCAATTCACAATTACATAACTATCCAAAATTATTCTCTACTAATGATTTCCCTTCTAATCACAGACTTCTCAAGATCAAATTCAAAGTAATACAAACACAGAATAAATATATACTATCCTAATTTTCCATAATTTTAACTCACATTCCAATTAATTTTAATATTAAAAGAACTTTTAGTAAAACCTTATTTAAAAGTACTTTTATTATTAAATTCTTGTTTAAATGTGTTTTTTTTAATAATATTAAAGATAATTAGAATGTGGGTAGGAATCATGAGAAAGTTTGCTTTAGAAAAAAAAACATTGGTAATAAATATTTTAATTTTAATTTTGGCTAGTTATTTATTACAAATTAGTATACTTAATTATGATATCGAGTAGTTTAGCTTTTATATTTTGATATTTTATACATATTCTTATGCATCTTTTTATTAATAATTTGCTATTTTTATCTTCAACCAGTTTTTTCTAAGGGTTTTTTGTATTACAAGTGGTATTCTTTTCTATATATTAAATTTAATTTATTTTCTCTGTATTTCCCCTTTTTACCTAAATTGTCATTTTAGTCATATTATATATTTTTATTTTTCCTTTCTTTTTCATATGTCCAAAGACTGTTGAGCCTTTTATATATACTTCCATTATTTATTTTATATAATTTATATTATTTCACACTCTCTGTACTATTTTATTAATCAACTCATTATTTATTAAAGGTGTATTGTTTTTTTCTTTAATAACTTAGTAAATTTAATGTAGAAACATTTTCCTCTAATAATTTCATATTTTCTTTAAATTTGCACTACAACTAATTTACAGTTATTTATTTATTTTAACAAATGTTAAAAGATTTTTTATAACCTTCTCTAATTTACTAATTGCCCTTTCTTATCATAGTTTCCTTTAATCTTTTAAAAAATTACAATTTACTGTTCCATTTCTAAATTACGATCTAAATCCATATTACATATAAGTGACTATAAATATTAAGTCAACAATAGACAAATGTGTTTTACATTCCTTCTGTAAAATTCAATCTTGAAATATTCTTCATTGTTTTCAGTAGTTAATTATAGTCTTAAAAATTAAAAGAAATATATCCTTATATAAAATAGTAATATATTATTACAAGCAACTATATGTTTAGATTGAAATTATGTCCACAGAGTAAATATAACTTTCTAAAGATTCTAATATTGGATTTTTTTGCACATTATAGATTAGGTAGTCTTAGATATATGTTTCACACTTGATCAGTCATCTAGAGATTGTCAAATAAATAAATATATTACATGTATATAAAAATATAAATAATTTTTAAATTCAAATAAATTATCATAATCCAAATTAAGCTAAAAAAAGTTTTTATGTTAACTGAAAGAAGATCCTTTGATTTATTCATTTTTTAGGTCTAAAAAAACAAAGCAGGAAAATTCCAAATATCCACTTTATATTTTCTTGTCATTGCATCTGTTATTATTGTGTAATTATTTATAAGGTATGTGAGCATATAAACCTCTATTTTACCTCTGAGTTGAAGACCAAAAAATACTTTGGTTTTTCTTCTCAGTTGCTTGATAGTTTTAATATAAATGTCAATTACATTTTTTTGAAGGCAGGATTATGTGTAGGAATGGTTTTGTTTAGACATTTACTATAATGGCAGAAAGTCTTATTTTCAGAAGATTGTAAAGTTGCCAACCAAATCAGAAATTAGTGACTGAAGTCTTAAAAAGTGCTAAGAAATTTTTTGATTGTAGACCAGAGTGCCATTCAAGGTTAATCTTCTATTTAATTACTTACAACTACAAATTATTATTATTTCAAAAATGATTATAAGAATTGAAAGGATAACTGTCTAATACAGGGTGTAGAAGTTATAATAAGTACAAAAATTCCATTAACAAAACTAAACATTGTTAATGCAATTAGTCTCTCCTTTAATCATCAATCACAGCAGTTTTATCTCATATGAATATGCTCAATCCAGAAAGCTAAAGACATAATCGGAACATTCCTCAATGCCCAAACAAAAACCTTGTATAAACATGGAATAACTATTTTTATCATGATTTCAAATACCCTTATATAATAAATTACCATCACCATTACAATCTAAACAATCACTTTATCTTTTGCTACTACTTTCAATTTTGTACCCTCCTTGGCAGTTTCATTTATTGGAGGGCAAGGTTCATTACTCATTGACGTCTTTATTTGCATCTTTGTCTGACTTTAAAACTTTAATCCATCTATCAAGCATTTCATTTTCAGACCACACTTATGTGGCTCAAATTATACAATTTCAAAACAATACACTCTTTTATAAGTTTACATTTGAACAGTAATACACAACAGAATTTAAATTAACTTTATATAAATTTTCTAATATAATTATTGAAGGCCATTACTATCATCAGCTTCAGTATATTTCTCTGGTTGAAACTTAGATAGCTTTCAAAATATTTTAAACAATTGCTGCTTGAAATTATCACTGAAATAACCTTATAAAACAGGATATTGAAGACACAAATGATAATCCTGCAAATTATCTCATAAATGAATGATGGCAAAGCTCTTACATGTAAACTGCAAAATAAAGAAATCTGGTTGATCATTCTTTACAAACAAAATGCAATAACACATAGATTTAAAAAAGTAATATGAAAATTCTCAAAGCTCATAACAATCTCTGAAAATTATACAAGATCAACTTGATCGAAAACCTTTGCATTTCTATTTTATCAAAAGGTAACACTCTCCTTTCTGTCACCAATGTTGTCATGATAATTTTAATCTAAAAGCAGCTAATCAATGTCTTTCCACAAATCACTACAATATAATATCTCTTCAAGAAAATTTTATTACAAAGCAAATATACTAAGAAATCATGGACTTTAAGAAGCACATCTCTCTAGCTGCAGATCTTACCCCAGCTAATGTTTATAGGCAGTGTGACTATATCACAGTTCTTCTTCTACTTAAATACCACAATCAACTATGTTTAAGAAATTTTAGCATCTTCAACCTTTCTACCAATACTTTCTATCAATATAATTTATCTCAGAAAAAAATCAAATACAATATATTCCTCTGTAAATAATATGCATCTTATTACACTTGAAGATATTGATCAAAAAATCATTGAACAAATAATTTAAAAAAAAAAACTTAATGAATTTATTCTTCTAAAACTAAACTTCATATTATGTAGTAAAAGGTTGCTGTGCTTCTCAATATATTTTAGTATAAGAATTAATTTTGTTTGCCAAAGAGTACAAACATATATATTACATTGCATGCCAAGTTGACTAAAATTAAAGCAGCTTTTGATTTAATCAATTGGAAATATCTTTTCACTGCATTACATAAACATGTGTCTCAACACAATAATTGGATAATTGCTATCCAGAACTACCTTATTAATAGAACAATTAAACTTAAGAATTATTTGTAATTGTTGAATCTGTCAAATCTAGTCATAGCATTCTTCAGGGATCATCACTTGCATTGTTGCTGTTTGAAATTTATATAAATCCCTTGATTAAGGAAATTTAACAATGTACTGAAGGCCTTTTTTTCTTCCATCTTGGAACTAGTGTTCAAGCCATGTCTTTTGTTAATAATTTCTTGATAATCTTTAGAAACATCCAAAACATTTCCATCTCTGAATATTTAAATAAATTTCAAACATCAACTGGCTCCACAATACAAGAATGCATGTCATCTTTGTGAAATTTGTCTACAGTCTGTAAACTACTATCTTTTCTCATGGGTAATTCCTCATCCTTTTTAGCATTACAATTAACCTGTCAAAATGCAATTAACGCATCATTTAAATAGCCTCACCATAAACACATTCTGTATGAAATTGTAAGCACTTTTCCCCAAAAATACTGTATCCCTTTGTGAAAGTTAATATAATGAATGAATGATATTCTTAGTGGAATACTTGCCTATTAGATCCCATGGATGTGGCTTTTTGACACAACTTATAATAAACTTATGATTGTATTAAAAGACTACATCCAGAGCTCATCTTCACATCTTTTATCCATCAGGACAATATGTTTTCCTATAAACAAAGGAAGGCTCATGGACTAAAATGTGTTTTCTAGTCAGTGCTATTATAAAAATATGTAAATTTGTATTTTCATCATTATTCTTATTACAGAAAAACACTATCAAATTATATAAACAATTAGAGATGCACACACACATAAAAAACAAATATTTTGATTAAGAAATATGGAATAGAATCATAAATTCACCATTACAACACAGAATATTTAAAGGAAAGTAATTACATTTAAGATTACAATTTATTTAAGGAATAGTACAAACAGTTTTTATATTTTGTGTGCATGCATGAAAGTTTATGTATTTTAAATTTGGCAAAATGGATTTTGGTTTACTCTAATATTTATTTAATAATATAATTATTAAAATATCAATTTAAAATTAATTAAAAGATGTATCTGAAACCTTTTAAGTGTTATAATGTTTTAAATAAATGATTTAAATTATTTTAAACCTAGAAACAAAATGGAGTAATTGAAAAATTAGAAATTATTATTAGTATTTTTTTCTCTTCATTTTGAACTGCTTTTATAAAAATTGTGTTAATTCAAAATCAAACAGCAATTATAGTCTGCATTTTAGTAACCTTGGCAATTTCTCCATATTTTCCCAGAAAAATAAGGAAACTAGTAAATAATGGGAAATGTGACACAATCCAGATATCATTTGATCAACAGGTACATATACCAATGCTTAAAAAACAGCCAGTTTTCACAAAATTTTATTGCATTCAAAATTTTAGCAAGTTAAAACTTTAAAATAGTCATTTTGTTTGTCTTCATCATCATGGTCAAGTATATGAACTCACCCTAGGCATTTTGCTTTAGCTTGACAAAAATGTTTTTTTTTCTCATCAGACTAGGAAAAGAATAGACAACAGCAAATAGACAAGCAATTATCACTGATTATTATTTCATGAAATTCTCATTTATTGCAATCAACTGATAATGGAAATTTGATAAATTTATTCACAGAATACTATCTTCTGTTAAATTGCTGGTATTTTCATTATAAAGTAAGGGTAAATAGCTGATATATTTATAAAATTACATGTATCAACTACAATCAATTTGCTTGTATTTACTAAAATAATAATGAAACAACTTTTATTTTCACTTCAAAAAGAGTGAATATTTTGTTTCAATGTTAGGGATTATTTTATCATAAATTATTGAAAGAAAAATTTTAAATAATAATTTTCAACTCAAATATACCATCATAAATTTTTCTTTGCTTGGTGAAATGCTGGATTTTAATCAATAAAATCAACAAAATCAACATATTTATAGATTATAGCCTATTTGTTTGGTTATATATAATATGTATGACCTGGATTATTTAACAAGAAATATTAAATATCTATAAACTAATAAATTAATAAAATACTTCTAATGAAAGAAGTGCTGAATACTAATCCCTTGGATATAAAATTGTAATGTCTTTACAAATAGATTAAATTGCTTTGTATAGTAAACTATGATTTTCCTCAAGTGTTTAAAAAATGGATAATAAATGTGAAATATGTTAGTATTGCTTATGAATTATAAATGCCAAATATTTAATATCACTAATGGATTATGGATTATGACATGTAAATATTGAAATTATAAAAGACAAATATATTATCCATCCTAAAAATGGATACATGTGTTAAATATATCTCACACTGGATTAAAAAAGTGTGCTTAATGGAATTTATTAATCTTGATATTATATTCCAGTAAGGATTAAATTCCAAAACAAAATTTAATTGTATTTTATATCATCTTTGATGCTTTTATGAAAATATTTCCATGAAATTACAAAAACATTGAAATAATTATATAAATATAAATATTTCCTTGGAATAACTTTTAAATTATTACAACCATTGAACTATAAACTAATGGATTATGTAATGAACTTTATTATAATTGCTTATTTATTTAGTTATTGTTATTTATTATTACTATTATTGTTACATTTTAAAGATAAACTTTCTTCAGTATTTAATGGTCACATAGGATTCATAATGATATTATACAGGTTATATGAATAATTACATGTATATACATAAGATTGTGTACAAATTACTTGCATATAATGTCTGTTACTCAGGTATGGGTTATGTCAATGATTGAAAAAAATTCACATTGTTAGGATGGTTACATATTTGGAGGTATTGCTACATTAATATAAAGTCTATCTCTACATATATTTCATGGCCATCAATTTCAAATGCAATCAAATACTCATTCAATATTGGAATAATTTTGATCAATCCCACAAAATTAGCAATTACAAGTTTTATTGTAAAAAACTTTTTATTGTAAAAAACTTTTTAAAAAATCTGTTTGAGCTATGCTACTTACATTTTAGTAAATGTTCATAAAAGTTGTAATAGTTGGGGCATTGACAAAGTTCATTAGATAATTCTCTTGTGTGTATGGATTGTGGGCCTAGAACAGTCTTGTTGCAGCAGAAACTTGCTGAGTATCTTTGAGGAATATTTTTATTGGTGTACTAGGGAGGTTATAGGTTGGAGCATGGCTTTAGGTATGATCATGTGGCAGCAAAACTATCAGAGTAGATGTTTCAATCTTCCATTGCTCTCAGATGTTCACGTTTATTAGAATAGATGGAAATATAACATCTGATGTTGTTAACAAGTAAAAAAGTACAGTGAGTGCACTGGAATTCCTATAAACTGAAAGTAACTGCATGGACAGCTAATATTGCACCTCATCTATATGTGCTTCTGATTTTATTTAGGAAGATGCCTCTTTGTCTATGTGTGTTTAACATCATATCACAGGTACATGCAAGAGCTGGACAAGTGTATAGAAAATGGTATTGTACTGAGTGGATCAATATTTGCATGTACATATGATACCTAAGAAAATGAGATGTGGAAAGGGAATGGAGGTTAACTTTTAACAAGAAGTCAAAAAACTTAGGTTTTAAAAATCATTTTTTGTTTTGAGCATTGGTTATTTTTAGTATGGTTAGGATACAGGATCAGCAGACTGGTATGGGAGCAATAGGTTGTATGTGCTCCATTTTGTATCTTTATTTAGATGTCAAGCATATATCTGGTTATAGACATTTCTGAATTGTTTCATGTTTATTTGATATGTTTTCATATGAGAGTGGAAGTCTATCAGTAAACATTACCCTCAGCATGCATTCCATTACAGGATGCCATTCTATGATGGTCGTTAGAAAAAATTATGCTTTTCTGAAAGTGAAAAACGTGAATGGAATGAAGATCTAGTGTACTGTGGGTAGTCAGTCTGCCTAGATGTTTTGTGGAGATGGCAACTGTCTTTTTTCAATAGTACCTTGTTACATAGTGATGAAATCGAGGAAATGAAAGATTTTTAAAATATTATAATGAATGAATAATATGTTATTTTTATGATGACAAGCTGGTTATAGAGAGGAATTTTCTAATATCTTATTTATAAAATCTATATTTGTGTTAATATAAATACAGATGTAAACTATAAGATATTTAAATACTATTTCTATATTAAATAGACAATCACCATCTTATGATAAATTTTATACTCAAGCACTTTTGAAGGTCTAAGCCTTCATTTTCAAGAAGTAGCTGGAATAAAATATGCAAATTAGGGTGGACTAGATTTTCATTGACCTAGATTTGCCACTTCCTGGAGATGGCATAAAATGTTTCTTTTTTATTCATGGTGTGTATGTCAGAGATTATATAATATGCCTCTTTAACTCTCCTTTGCAACTCATGCACACCATGTGAAGTTTGTCTGGCCTGCACTGGTGTCCTGTAGAAGCTGCATGCTGTGCAAAAATAGAAGGGTGGGATGGATCAGCCAAAGCCTTATTGTGTGTGTATACATGTTGTGCAAGTCTTGTGTGGATGGATGCCCTAGTCTTACCATAATATGCCACCAGGCAATTATTGTTACTACATGCAATCTTGTAAGCAACCAGTTGGGCGTATATTGGGGGGGGGATGTGTTTATGCATCTGTTGAAATTGAGAGGAGAGTGGTAACACACGCTAAAATCATTACTAAAGATTGTGTATAAATCTTATGTATATTTTTAATATATGGCAGTAAGATACTGGGTTTATTAAGTTTATTTTCTCAAATGGGATGGTTTTTAAAATTTCTAATAATATTATCAATTGCTCTCTTGATATATTTTGTGTATGCCCTAGTCTCATTGAAAGATAGAATTTGGAGAGAGAGGGTTAGTAATCCTTTGGGAATCCCATTTCAATTTATTCTGTATGTCTCATTCCATTGGTTCCCAAGTATAAAGGGAAACCAAGGAAAGCAGTTGGCTTACCATAGTATGTTTGTGTATATGGTTTGCCTATACATGATTTGCCTGTATAAAGAAACCAGGCATCTATATTGTTCATGTTAAAATTAAGCTTAAAAATAGCAGTATAGTTGTCAAGAATTTTTTGAAGGATTGGCAACTGCTTTTTGCTGCTTTTTGAGGTGATAAAAACAGTGATGTTGATCATGTAGACTATGCATGGAATCTATAAACTGGTATATGGTATTTGAAAGCCTAGATTTCCATTAAGAGATAGTTTATGTATATTATGAATAATAGAGTGAGAAGATTCACGTGGAATAAGTTAACTTGGAACAAATGAAAATGAAAATCTATCATTAAGAGTTATGGCTAATCAGAAAGTTAGTGCATAGAATAGAGTGCAAGGTATTAATATGTCTTTAAATATATGAATTGAGATGTTAACAGGTACCAAATCAAAAGCAGCCTCAATGTCTATCTAGATGACCTAGTGCATTTTTTGTGTTCCAACTGAGTCCATGATTACCCTAAACATAAGATCTGCTTGTTTCATAGACAATCCTTTCTCTGCACTTTTTCAAGAATTTAAACCCAAAGGTCCCATAAAGACTGGCCACAGATCAGATAGAGTGGACACTTGTCCTGATTTTTGCTAAATAATACTAAAGCAATTGGATATAGTCATTGTATATTATAGAGCTTTTGTGACATATAGTTTTCAAGTTCACATAAGTATCTAACTGTAAAGTGGCTGAGATATGATAAACAAATTTAGGCTACCATGAGGCCCTGGTTGACATGTAGTTTGATTGCCAACTCAATGGTAAACATGGATGTATCTGTTACAGATTTTCCAAAGAAATTTGATGATAGTTTAAAACCTACTTGAGTTTGCAGTTTTTTTAAATATATATGGGCTATCTGATGTTATGTGCAGCACTAATGGTGCCTTCATTGTCAAGAAGCATGGTGACTCCAACAATAGAAAGATATCTCAGAGCACATCAAATGTAAATCCATGTTCATGTGTGCTGCTGGATAAGGCAAATTTCCTTTACTTGGTAGCTTTGTACTCCTTAAGGTTGCTGCAAGCATTTTTATATGATTCAATAAGCTTTAATGTATGTGTGGTAATCAAAAGCAGGTTTGCACATTGTAATTTTTTCTGCAGTTCATCTACCTAGTCTAATAGTTTGGCAGGAGAGAAGGAATTTCACATAATATGTTTAATGTTGAATGTTAATATTTTGATATAAGCAATATATCTTCGAGCAGAACCAAATGACATGGCTTTGAGTCTATAAAGCATTATATAAGTTTCTGAATATAGAAACTCAGATGTTTTTGGAATGATTCTTATAGTTCTTTAAATGCTAAGATCAAGTGAAATCAATTGTGCAGAATGGTCTGAGAAAGGGGGAGTAGAATGTTAGGTTGATTTGATGATGGAGCATATGGTAGCAGAATTACTGGTCTATGAGAGAGGTATGATGGTTGTTGTAGACTGAAACTGAGTTAACTGAGTTTGGTGGGAGAAAGTCCTCAGCATTCATGAGTGGTACTGTGATTTGATATATCCATTTAGAAGTAAAAGAACTGTAGTTCATATTCAAATCACCTATAATAATGACCAGGTATGGTGATGACAAAATGAGATAATTGATATTTAATATTATTCTGGTGATTATAGTTACACCAGGTGGGATATAAACATATATTATGGTAAGAGTTATATTATGATGGTGAAATATCACTGTTAAAAGATTGAAATCAATATAGATTATCTTAAATGAGGTAAAAAGGCAGACAAGGATTATGGTAATTAAGCTACTCTGGAGCAAACAAAAAAATTGTTCCCACTCAGATGAAATAATGGATCAATTTAAGATCCACCATTTATTTTTGTTTTGAGGAGACCTGAGATATATTGACTATGTAATCTGTACCCATTTGTTAATCTGATGATTTTTTAAAGTTGAACCTTAGACATTGAGTGCTGCTATTTTTAGCATTGTATTAATTATGAAGGAAGATATAATGATTATGTAAGTGATATAGTTTTATAAGGATCTCATTACTGACAAACTGTTGACTATTAGAAAGCAGTCTCTAGGAAGGGTTCAAATCTTAAGTATTTTAGTTGCTGACTATGGTTAAATAGGACAAACTTCTGAATTATTATTTTCTTGGAGTGAATAATATTGGATATTGGCTTAAATAATATTGCATTTAGGTGTAATTTCACACATTTGTTTTCGATCATTATCTAGATTGCAGGCAGATGAATCCATGTGGCTGGGTGGTGGGGACAATTTTCATGAGCATTTAGATGCTAAACATGTCATTGGATGATGGCAATTGACAGCTCTGGATCATCAGTTTTTCTTTCTTTGTCTCATGGTTATTGCAAGGCCATCCAAATCCTATTTTGCTCTCAAAGAGGGATCTTCAATAGATGGGAAGCATGGTATCAAACTGTCCATAATATGAGTAGCAGTATTATTTATTATTTTAGAGGGAGAATCTGAAGAACTGAGTAATGTTTTAATTTTTGGAGCAGCTGACTGTGATACTTTGTTGTCTTCAAATGGTTCTATCTCAGAATATTGTTTGTTAATTGGCATACATGTTGGATTGCCATTGTTGTCTGTAGTCAGCTTATTGGTGCTTGCATGTGTGATGAAGGCGTGATCAATTCATTCTATATAGAGCTCTTTAGGTGGAGATTTACATTTATGAATATGTCTGTAGTGATACTGGTTGGATGAAGACAATTATATATTTGCAAGTTGGAAGTTAATGTGTTAATGCTAGTGATATAGTGTTGATTGTGAGTGCATTGAGTGACCTGATTGCCAATTTTGCACATTGTGAGCATTCAGTGATTGCATATTGTGTAGCTAGAAAACAATCCTGTCCACAGGAGTAGAATTGTGGCTTTAAAACTCTTATGCAGAAGGGAGAGTATAGCCTCTTAGTCAGTAATTTAAATTGGAATGTGGCTGGATATATATCTTTGTTGAGTTTGACCTTAAACTCATAGTTGTTGTTGTAGATTGGGATTGGACATCTTTCATGTACATAGGTTATAGTGTGATTACTTCCAAATGGCTACATTATTTTCTAAAAATCTTCAATGGTATAACCAAGATATATGTTTTGATGACACCAATGATGAAGTTCTAGCAGATTTTATCTATAGCAACAACCACCAAGTTGCCTAAGGTTTTGATGCTCATTCTCAACTATTTTTGGATCACATTATAGAACTTGATATCTAGAATTAGAATGGTCAGGAATGCAGAGAATACTATCCCATAGTCCATGCAGACTGAGAGCCTCATATAGTAGTGCTCCACGAAATTGATATAATGAGCAGTGATTGTTTGATCTGCTAAAACTACTTTGGGAGAAAATCAATGAAATATAACAAAAAGCCCTCTGGGAAAGGTATTATTGAAGATGTCCTCAATCATTTCTAGAATATCTGCTGTCAATATTGTGGAATTGGGAAGTTTCATTGTCTTGGCTTGCTAAGTCAAGATTTTTAATATAACTTATTGTGGATTTTGTAAATTTGGGATTTTCTGAGTTGAATATCTAATGTGGATTTTTGCTGTTATTTGCATAAGTGTTCTTTGAATTTATAATAGCATTCACTGATATGTTATTTCTGGCTCCAACCTCTTGGAAATGTGGTTGAATGGTTGTCATCTTTATGTATTTTAATGCTAATCAATAGGCCAATTTTTGTTATTTATAAATTGCACACAATTTTTATACAAACACTGTTTATGTAATTTGATTAATTCATATTATTGAAAAAAAAATTAATTGACTTTAAAGAAATACATTACTGGATAATTTGTTAGAGTTTGATATCGATCTTTAACATTGTCAAGCAACCAAAACAAGATTTTCTGCAGTCCTCATTATTATTATCATCATCATTATTATTATATTTATGATGATCATCATGCCTATACTGGTTGCAAACTATTTAGTGTATTTATATAAAAGTATTCAATTGATTTGATTAATATTTCTCATGTATCGTTTAAAAAGTACTTACATCAATAGGTGTGCAATATATAATTTCTAGAGTATACCATATATTATATCCAGCAAAAATATTTGCTGATTTTGTCATTTTTAGTAAAAACTAACTTTATATTTCTATTATATATATATTTAAATTGTATTTCTTACATTTTGCTACTTGTGACTTTGTTGTTTTTTAATTTATTAAATTTTGCATGTAACCTCCTTGCACAATATTTTTCTTGTTTGACTTTTTTCAAATAATTGCAATATACTTAATGTTTACTTGAATAATATTGCTCATGCATCTTTTAAAAAGTACTTTACATCAGTAATTGTGCAATATATATTAATTTTCTTATCTATTTATATTTATATTTTTATACTTATTTATTTTGTTTTATTTTTAATTTATTAAATTTTACATATAAGTTTTTCTTGTTTGAAGTATTCAAATAATTGTAATATACTTAAGCTTTACTTCATAAAATAAATTGAATTTGAATTGATTTATTATTATTGTTGTTGTTATTATTATTATTGTTGTTATTGTTATCATTATTGTTGTTATTATTATTAAACCACTAAACATCACATGATCACTATTTCTTATGCTAGCACATTACTGTTATTAAAACAGACAAAACTCTCCAAATAGTATTGCCACTCAATGCCAACCAGAGTAATCAATGGATATCAGAAGGCTTATGCTTAAAATCCCTATCTAGTGCCCCCAGACTAGTTTCTGGCTTGTGGCCTTCATTAGTGAGGAGCTTTGGATCTGAGAGCACTGCACCTAGATCTTAGGATCTAAGGCAACCCTCCAGAAGCCACCTTTTATCTCTACTTAATTACAAAACTATGAGAATAAAATTGAAAACACAATAATATTTTCAATCTAAGCGTAATAGCTTATATAGTCATATGGCCTGAACCCAGTTCAGTACGGATACATTTTGTTGTCTTTGGTTTTTTAACAACCATAGAAACCACTATCTTATTAGGCAGGATTGGTGTTAAACCACTAAACATTACATGATCACTATTTCTTTTGCTAGCACATTACTGTTATTAAAACATGCAAAACTCTCTATATAGTAGTGCTACTCAGTGCCAACCAGAGTAATCAATGGATGCCAGAAGACTTATGCATAAAATCCCCATCCAGTGCCTATTCATCTGATATCCCCAGACTAGTTTCTGGCTTGTGACCTTCATCAGTGAGGAGCTTTGGATCTGGCATCCATTGATTACTCTGGTTGGCACATATGGAGAGTTTTGCCTGTTATTATTATTGTTGTTGTCATTGTCATTGCTGCTGTTGTTGTTATTATTAGTGTAATAAAGAAATATAAAAGTTTCCCAAATATTATTATATGAATGTACAGGTAGCAGTTTTATCAATTTTATTATTTATGATATTGGATATGATTAAATATATAATTGATATTAGGACTAGGTTGTATTAGAAACTTATATAAAAATTTTGCTATATTGAATTTATTATATGTTTTATGCTTTATAAGTTTCAACATCAAAATTGTAGGAAGTTAATTATTCTTAGATAATTACATCCATAAGGAATATTTTATGTATCACTCCTATATGTTAGCATTACTTTTTAAAATGTTATAGTATGCAATAAGGCATCCTAATAATACAAATTATACTTTTGTTAGTAGTGTTGCCTTTAATGAATAAGGCTTCAAATGAATTTAGTAAAACATAAATAAGCTATATGTTTTAAATATCATTTAGGAGAACTAAGTAATAATTTCATTGGTTTTTTTTAATTAAGTGAATGAAAAACTTCTCCAGTGTTCATATTTGAGATTGATTAATTATTGATTAGTTCTTGAAACAAACTAATTATAAATAGCATAAAACATTTATTATTATTATTATTATTATGATGATGATGATGATGATGATGATGAAATTGAGGATGTGTGTAACTAATATGCTACCTACTTCAATTGAGGGTTAGTGTTGCAACACCGAATGACTATACACTTTCCTATCCCAAGCTTAGATTAGACTTTAAAAAACAAATATTAATATTTATTAGATATTTTATATATTTTTTATAATTAATTTTGTTTGTTACTATTTGTTTTTAATTTATTTTGTGTTGTATAATAAAGCAGTTGTCAATTATAATACTTCTTTTTTGTCGTTATTAAAGAAACATCGTCATTGCATATTTACAAACTAAAGATCATATTTTCAGATATTCGCTTACATGTAAATCTATTTGGATTGCATACATCATTATTGTTATCTGAAATACAAAGGCATAGAGTAAGATGGTATACATAAAATTCCATTTTTACATTGTCATATCCTAAGATAAATGAATAAACGTTACATTCATATATTTATTTTGTTTTATGTAAATGATTATAATTGATTCGTAACCCTGAAAGAAATCACTAATCAATATTATTTTAAAAATTACTAGCCTTAGTTTAAACACAAATCAATTTATATTTAATTAATTCTTTTAGTAAGAAACATTATATTTAGAAAATATTTATTTAAAGTATACTAAGAGTAATAGCACACATAAATACTGAAATACTCTGAGAAAATTATTCATTTCAAATTTTACATATTATTAAAGTATAACATAGCATTAACATTTATTTGACGTGGAAGTAGAACATATATACATTGCAAGTTAGTTTGGTAAATGCGCTTACTCATGGAACATCTGCCGGAACCGCGTGTCTTTTGTTCTTGAATATAATTAAAATCAGTAAAACCGATTTTGAGTTCAGATCCATTTTTCTAGTTATAATATATATTATGAACTCTTTCAAAAAATTTGTTTTATATTGTATAACACATATTAATGCAAAATTAGAAAAAAGAAACCTACTAAGAAAAACAGTATTAATAATTGATATTTCTAATCTTCAGAAACACTTTAGTGACTTTAAATTTAACCATGCTAACTGTTTTAAAATGTTATAAACCTTTGAAATGATTCAGTCTTGATTGAGATTAATAAGAAAATAATTGATTGTTTACTATGAGCTGTGATGAAGATAGCTGCTATAAAATAGTAACAATTTACAAGAAAATTTTTAATTGAGGTAAGACGATGTATAAAGAAAAGAGGACCTATGATAATAATTTAAAATAATCCACTGAGAAGTAAACAAATATAGAAAAAACTTAATAATGGCATAAAAAATATAGTCGAGTCTGGCAAAAAAAACTCTTAAAAAAAAGTCTACGAAATACAAAACATCTTAATATTGTGGAAAAAAAAAGGAATTATTATTTTTTAAAAAATATTATGATGTAGAAGGTGTGGAAGAATTCTATAAAGAATTATATAATAATAAAGAACAATAAAGCAAAATAACTATTACAACTTCTGAATTGCCAATCATTTTAAATAAAAAGCTGAGATATGATTAAATCTATAAAAAATGAAAAAGATCCAGGAGATAATGGAATTATTATTGATATTTTAAAAGAAGCAGATAAGGAAATAAACAGACTGTTAGTAAGACTATATACCAAATGTATACTTGATAAAGATATCACAAGTTATTGGAAAATCTGTAGTGATATTAATATTTAAAAAAAAAAAACATAATAAAAACCTGTCTATTAGTTCTACATAAGATCTTTATTCAAATTATTACAACTCACCTACAAAAAGTATTATGCTCAAGCAAACCAAAAGAACAGGTTGGTTTTAAGCACAATGTATCTCATCCAAATATTAAAAGAAGTTATATAAAAGTCAAATGCATATGAATTGCCATTAATTCTCATATTAGTAGATTAAAAAAAGGCATTTGATTTTATAAGCATTTACATAATTATTAAATCTTTGGACCATCATCTTGTAAACTTGGGGATATTTTCATATTTTAAAAATTACTTCTTAAATGCAGAAGTAGTGGTTAGATTACATGATAACACTAAGGAAATTAATACTGATTAAGTTGTATGACAGGGTCATTCTATATCTCCAAATTTTTTACAGTAATTTTATGAGATGTATTTTGTTGACTAAAATAAGAAGCTAAAGAAATCAAAGTAAATAGAAAATTATTTAAAACATTTATATTTTATAGATGATGTAGTTGATTTTATAAATGATTTAGAGCTTTGGGAAATATTGCAAAATTCTCCATACAGTAGTGCCATTCAATGCTAGCCAGAGTAATCAATGGATGCAGGAAAGTTAGTGCATAAAATCCTTATCCGGTGCCTACTCATCCAATAATCCCAAACTAGTTCTAGCTTGTGGCTTTCATCAGTGAGGAGTCTTGGATCTGAGAGAACTGCACCTAGTTCTTAGAATCCAATGCAACCCTCTAGCAGCCACCTTTTACTTTTTTAGCTAACTATAAATCTTTGAGTTCAAATTGAAAACACAATAATGTTTTCAAGCTAAGCTCCTCACTGATTAAAGCCACAAACTAGAAGCTAGTCTGGAGATATTCAATGTATAGGCACTAGATAGGGATTTTATGCACCAATCTTCTTAGATCCATTGATTACTCTGGCTTGCACTGAGTGGTGCTACTGCATAGAGAGTTTTGCCTCTGTGAAAAACAGCTTGTGTAAGCATAAAGAATGGTGATCATGTGATGTTTGATAATTAAATATTGCAAGACTTGTCATAAAGATAAAGATTAAAGTAATATTCAATGGATTTTGTCAGAAGAAGAAAATAAATGTTGATAATCATTAGTTAGAAAAAGTTAATATGTACAAATGCCTTTGTCAGATTATTAATGCAGATAGAAACATAAACAATAAAATTAATCATAGAATTCATCTTTGAAAAAATATTTGTGATAGAAATAATGTAATATTAAAGAGAAATATCTTTCTGTGTTTGAAAAGGAAGGTTATATATATATATGTCCACAGATGGCGTTTTACCAAAAACACCGGTCAAGCGTATGTTTTGTTTACATAAACGTCAGAGTAGCATTCACTATCTCTAACTATAATTCCACTTTCAGATCATGATTTCAAGCTATTTGCTATCATCAGTGAAAGACAGGAATAAAGAAACTAGATCTAAATACAAACTCTGAACGTTTATGAAACAATTTCTATTCAGCTTGCAAGCGTGAATTTTTTAGACACATAATGTCTTCAAACTCAGCATAGCAAACCAGATAGCTATATGGGTCCGATCTCAGTTCAGCATCACCACATAGTAGAAGCCTCTGCAATCTATATCATTGCAAGAAAGACCTCAAAGGTACATTTATGATAAACAAAAATGCAAGTTAAAAAACTTGCTAACGCTTGTATTTATGTCCACAGATGGACATAAATACAAGCGTTAGCAAGTTTTTTAACTTGCATTTTTGTTTATCATAAATGTACCTTTGAGGTCTTTCTTCAATGATATAGATTGCAGAGGCTTCTACTATGTGGTGATGCTGAACTGAGATCGGACCCATATAGCTATCTGTTTGCTATGCTGAGTTTGAAGAATTATGTCTAAAAATTCACGCTTCAACTGAATAGAAATTGTTTCATAAACGCTCAGAGTTTGTATTTAGATCTAGTTTCTTTATTCCTGTCTTTCACTGATGATAGCAAATAGCTTGAAATCATGATCTGAAAGTGGAATTATAGTTAGAAATAGTGAATGCTACTCTGATGTTTATGTAAACAAAACATACGCTTGACCGGTGTTTTTGGTAGAACACCATCTGTGGACATAAATACAAGCATTAGCAAGTTTTTTAACTTGCATTTTTGTTTATCATAAATGTACCTTTGAGGTCTTTCTTGCAATGATATAGATTGCAGAGGCTTCTACTATGTGGTGATGCTGAACTGAGATCAGACCCATATAGCTATCTGGTTTGCTATGCTGAGTTTGAAGACATTACGTGTCTAAAAAATTCACGCTTGCAAGCTGAATAGAAATTGTTTCATAAACGCTCAGAGTTTGTATTTAGATCTAGTTTCTTTATTCCTGTCTTTCACTGATGATAGCAAATAGCTTGAAATCATGATCTGAAAGTGGAATTATAGTTAGAGATAGTGAATGCTACTCTGATGTTTATGTAAACAAAACATACGCTTGATCGGTGTTTTTGGTAGAACGCCATCTGTGGACATAAATACAAGCGTTAGCAAGTTTTTTAACTTGCATTTTTGTTTATCATAAATGTACCTTTGAGGTCTTTCTTGCAATGATATAGATTGCAGAGGCTTCTACTATGTGGTGATGCTGAACTGAGATCAGACCCATATAGCTATCTGGTTTGCTATGCTGAGTTTGAAGACATTACGTGTCTAAAAAATTCACGCTTGCAAGCTGAATAGAAATTGTTTCATAAACGCTCAGAGTTTGTATTTAGATCTAGTTTCTTTATTCCTGTCTTTCACTGATGATAGCAAATAGCTTGAAATCATGATCTGAAAGTGGAATTATAGTTAGAGATAGTGAATGCTACTCTGACGTTTATGTAAACAAAACATACGCTTGACCGGTGTTTTTGGTAGAACGCCATCTGTGGACATAAATACAAGCGTTAGCAAGTTTTTTAACTTGCATTTTTGTTTATCATATATATATATGTTTTATCAGCTCTTACATAACTATCTAAGATGTATGTTGGGAATAACTATAAAAAATAGAAAAGGAATATGTGGATGAGACAACAACAATATCAATCATATCATTAAATTATTAAAAGACCAAAATCAAGCATAAACGTATTACTGAAAAGGATAATAATAAATGGGTAGTTGATGTCTTAAATTGTCTCCCAAGAACAACAGACTCTAAAAGATTTAGAAAAGGAGTAATGTGATATTGTTAGATAAAGTAAGAAAGTTAATATATTGTGGAAAAGTGAGAATAAGGACTGGAGAAACTGGATTAAACTTGTACAAACCCTTCTGAAGATAATAGATAAATGATTGAAAAAGATTAATATTGTGAGTTCAAAATAGTCTATTAAGGAGCAACAATAAAGTCTTTAAATAAGACCCACAAATTAATTTAATCTAAAACAGACAAACAGCAAGAAATAATTAATTACTGAAGAAGGATCCAAAATTCAAGATGACAACTATTGCTTCAGTAAAGAAAAACTATTACTGCTCATGATGATTAAATTGATATTATTAATATATATATATTATTTTAAATGTAGCAAAAAACGTATTAGCTCAACCGATTGCAAAGGACAGAGAAATCAAGACTGATGCAAATATATAAATAAGAAAAAAAAGGCATTCTTGAAATTTTGAACATGAAGAAGATTGCAAAAGTACTAAAAATGATGACTATGATTCAATGTAGAAGAAAAGAAGAACTAAGAAACACAGCAATAAATATTAATGATGAACATTATAATAATAAATTTAACTTCATTAAATTTATGGGCAAAAGTGAATCTACTAATGCTTTTTAATATAGTAAATTTAATAGCAACAGAAATAAAACAAACTTATTCAAAAGAACTATTGACTAGACTATATTTATATAAGTATATTATTGTATAGAAAATCAGCTTCTACATATAAAATATATATATTAAACATTCGATTATTTATAACGTTAAAGCGTCATAACTATATGTTTTGTTAATATTGTATTTTTCGGTTTTGTTTCAAATATTCTATTATTTTTACATATGTTTACAACGCGTACGCACGCGCACAGAGCTACATTTATATATTAAACAAAACTATTTAAATTAAGACTCTTAGGAGACATCATTTTTATCCAGAAAACAGCAAACATACAGAGCTTTTTTTTTTTTATAGTCAACATATTATTCTTCTATTACACAAGTCTATAGAGGATATAAATGATAAATTAATTCAAAATCCACTGTTAAGAAATTAGATAAGACAATAAAACTTTTAATACATACCATAAGCAGCAACATTCTGCAAAAAGAAGTGGTCATAAATTTTGTCTAAAGGATATGTTATATAAATATATCGAAATTAGAATCAATTAAAAATAAGTATAAAAACACAAACTTTATTTTTTCTGTGAAAAGCAATATTTATGAAAACAATTTAAATTTAAAAAAAAACTATTTGGATCAATATTAGCACATTAAAATAACTTGATAGACTTTCTAAAAGTTTTAATTTTTTACCACTGCTTTTAATAGAATTAAACAAAGAGAAAGGTATATTTAAATGGTAAAATGGTTATATGCTCCCTTGGAGAGCATTATAACCATTTTGCCATAAATATCTCAGAAAATTTAGTTCATTTTTGGAAGTTTTATTAAAGTTTGATATTTTTAATTTTTTTTTTATTTTACAAAAGTTAAAGTAAGTTGAATAATAATATTATTGCATTTCTAGAAACATGGTTTATCTTTTATTAAAATCAGGGATATTTAAGCCAAGAAGCCAAAAAAACCGGATTGCCATCAGATTTTTGCTTTATTATTTCCTGATTTGTATAATATCTATAACCTCAAGTTTATTTGCACTCTATATCAATTTTATAACATTATCATTACTCATTCAATAGCTATAGTCCAAAGATCCATATCAATTTTCCAATTCCAACATACCTAAAAAACAACTTTTTGTCTAATCATTTAGTCATTACTTAGTTTTCCATTACTTCATTACCTTCATCCTTTCTGCTAATGTTTAAATTTTATTAACAAATGATTAACATTTTCTACATTTTTATCACAATGTTTACCAAACAAAACATCCTGATTATTCTATTTGTATGTATATTCTCTTGTTAAAGACTATTTGAACTTGAAAACAAAGACTACTTTCATTACTATTATCATAAAGTGGCTCTCTCCTAATAAACTTTTTATTTCTATATATATTTAATTTTTTATTCTCCATATCAGCTCTCCACCTTTTGGTCTTTTATTAATGAAACTCTTATCCTGATCTAATCTTTACTATTATGATACCTAACAATTTTCATAACACATTCATCTCAGCTTTTATGCAAATAAATTAACATAAAGTCTTTATCCAATTTTTTAGCATATCTTATTACTTTTATCATCTTCTTTATATATATATACTTGTTATGATCTTTATCTAGCATATAATTTATTTTATTTTAGCAATATCTGCAGCAACGAAGTAATTCCTTTAATAATTAAAAATAAAAAAGTTTGTGTAATTGAAATAATTATATCTGAGAATGAACTGAAGGCAGACAATGAAATATATTTTAGTTTATAGTTCTTATTAAAAAATTAATTATATATTTCTATGCGTGTTTTCATTCTAAAATATGTAAAAGTAAAACTTATATAATTTTCATATTTTTATTCAGTTAATGACTTTCAAAAGCTTTATATGAGGCTGGCATATCTAATGTTAACTATTGTTATTTAAATATTTGATGATCATTTGTGTTTGATGGTTTGAAAACATTATCATAAAGGAGTTCAATACTTTCATAATATTGGTTACAGCAAGCAAATTTTAATAAGTTTTACTCCTCCCTTGGTACTGCATTTATAGTCAATTTTTATAGCAATAATAAATATATTTTATAAATTAACAAAAGATAATGCTGCAAATTTTGGAAAGATAGACTGAAGTGAAAGACTGTTAATTTATATGTACTATAACCATGTGTAATAAGTTTTCTATTCAAATTCAAACTTAAGTAATGAAATAGAAAGTTACTATAATAAAAGGATATAATGTGGTCATCATCTATGGTACTTTGACAATCATTATCATTTGTGTATGCAAATGATACTAAATATGGTATATTCAAAATAAGTGCATAATATAAATTCACTATTTTACCAAATAAATATATTCATACAACTAATTATTGAATCAGTAAGTTATTTCTCACCAGGTTTTTCATATATATATATATATATATATATATATATATATATATATATATATATATATATATATATATATAAAATTCTCATTCTAATAGTAAATAAATTCTGTAAAAGATATCATTATATCATATAAGTTTATAATGCAATAGAAAATTTGTTGCAAACATTTTTTGTGTTCTTGTTTTTGAACCTAAATTTTTAATAGTGAGTGAATAAAAACATTTTTTTCTTATTTAAATAAATGTTTTTATAGTGGAGGGTATATCTTCCAATTGCTACTTGGCAAGTCTTTCTATGTGCCCATAAATCTTTCTGAAAGAACTTTTCTCTAATGTTTCTATCTTTTTCTTATCAATGCCTTTTGAACATTCTCTTTTTTTCTAAACAGTTTCTCATCAAGTATTTGTTTCAAAAATCATTTTTATATATTTATACTATTTCAATTGCCTTATTCTAACTTTATTTAGTATAGTAAGTTCAATATTTATTCTCAAATTTTTTTATTTTTTTTCTATGCATGACTTTCTTGCAAATCTTCTCAAAATTTATTTCTATAATATTATTTTCTGTTCTTGAAGTGCCATATTTCATTACCATATATAATGAACATTGTATTAAATGAAAACTATCTTTTAAATTATTAAGTTTTGTAATATTCGGAGTCAACAATATCCATTGATTATTACTACAGTTTTTCTATCCACTAAGTTTTTTTTTATAACTTCATTGGTTGTTTTTCTTTGTGTGAGCTTTATTTTTAGATATTTATACTCCTCAAATTTTCCAATATCCTGTTATGTTTCTCCAATACATATAATTTTTGTTTTCATTGCATTTATTTCCATACCTCATTTTATGTATTCGTCTATTCATTTTCAATTGAAATAATTTAAATCATCACAAACTTGAACCAGGATTATGTGGTTATCAGTATATCACAATGTATAGTATGCTTTATTATTATTTAAAGAAATTTCCATTCTCTCATATATTTGTTTTTCTATTTTAAGTGTTGTTTTAGATATATTTTAAATAATGTAGTTTATAAATATCATCCTTATGTAAGTTATTGTGTAGATAATTTGTTTATTTGATATCATGTGATATCTATCATTAGTGAAGAAAAAATTAGTTTAGATTGTGAATGTAATAAAAAAACAAATATTTTGCATATACAAATAATTCAATTTTATCAATAGGTATAATAATATTGATGTGGTACATGAGCATTAATGTGTATCAATGTTTTTCAGACTTCTTTGTGATATTTTTCTTAAGTCTCTCAAGTCATTTCCAATTCTCCTTTGCCTAATTTATAAAGTCTAATTAAACAGACATTTTATTCTACCCTATTTCTTAAAAAACAAAAACCCTGATGGGAGGTACATTACCTTCTTTGAGAAACATTGTTATCTTTTTCATTGATTTAGTTAAAAAATACTCAAATCTAAAATATTTTATTTCAATTATTATAAACACATATATTTTTATAGAAGTTAGTAATAAAGCTAATTCCGAATAATATAGGTAAGATTTTGATTAATATGATTACAGAACAAAAAAAGTAATTAGCTCTTTGGAAAAATCTAACACTTAAAAAGTTATCAAAAATTTTTTTATTGAAAAGTTATTATTACCTAAAGAAGATGTGAACAGCACAAAGCAGTTTGTTACAATATATGTATACAGGGTGTTCATAAAATCCATGTGAATCCATGTGCAATTTAAAAAAATTATAACTTTATTAGTATTTGTGTTAGAGAAATTATGTATAATGTATTGGAAATAAAAAAAAATCTATTTTTTGTTGTTGTTATATTGTATTTTAAATTTACACATGTCCACCATCATTAGTAATACGATTTTGTAGTTCTCTAAAAACATTTTCCAATTGATTTATAGCAATGCCTGAAATCACATTAGTTATTTTAGCTTTCAAATGTTCTAATGATTGAGATTTGGTTGCATACATTATTGTTTTCACATGTCCCCATAAAAAAATCTAATGGAGTCAAGTCTGGTGAACGTGGAGGCCAAGAAAATGGAACACCTCTTTCAATCCATCTGTTAGAAAATTTCTGATTTATAAACTGTCTAATGCACAAAACAAAGTGGCAAGGAATTCATCTTGTTGAAATACTGTATCATCTTTTAGTCCTAATGGTTCAAGCTGATGTATAAAGTAATTCTGCAGCATATCTAAGTACATGTCACTATTAATAACATGACCTTCAAAAAAGAATGGTCCTATGATTTGATTTTTTCTCAAAGCACATTACACATTAACTTTAGGAGAATCTCTTTCATGTTCAACAGTTTTATTTGGATTTTCAGTTCCCCAAATCTGGCAATTATGTCTGCTGACTTTGTCACTAATGTGAAATGCTGCTTCATCAGGAAACATTAAACTATTCACAAATGCATCATAATTGCCTAGTTTTTCATTGAACTGATGGCAGAAAGTTAGCCATGCATGATAGTTCTCTTCTAATAACATTTGATGAAATTGAATTTTGTATGATTTCATGTGAAGTCTTTTCTGCAAGATCTTATGAATGGTGGACTTTGAAATCCTCAGCACTAGTGATGTTCATCTTGATGACTTTCTTGGATTTACCTTAAAGGATTGTTTCTTCACTGACATGTAGCTTTACAGACAGTGACTTAACATAGATTGAACCTATCTCTTTGAATTTTTTCATGCATTTGGAAATAGAGTCCCTGTGAGGTATTTCTTTACTGTATTCAGTTCTAAACTTTTTTTGTACAACAACAGCAGATTTCAATTTGACTAATCAAAGGATACAGATTACTTTTTCTTCAGTTAAAGCCACTGGTCACATAATTCTGAAAAAGAAGTATTTTTAAAGTTTCAAAAAATTATTAAATTATTTTGTTGAAGAGTTACTAAATAATACTACTTAAAACTAGGTACTATCACAAATACTAATAAAGTTATAATTTTTTTAAATTGCATACAGACTTTATGGATACTCTGTATATTAATTTGATGCTACTATGACAAAACAAATGAAAATAATAGTTTGTAATTAAATATGAAAAGATATCTAACAAAAAATTGTTTTTAGTGAATCAAATAATGATAAGCATCATCACAAAAAGCTAAATGTCCTGTGTGAGTTTAACACTGGTTGATCGATGGATTTAAAAGCTAAAGTTATCTGTACTGAAACTCAACTTGTCAAATCTAGTGCTTAAGTCTCACATATCTTAAATCACAAAATTATTAATTATTTATTTAATAAGCCAAACACAAAACAAAAAATTCTAGGTAACAAGACAATATAGTAAAAACCTAAGTTTATATATTTAATCCATTCAAAAAAAATCTGAATCTTAATATAAAAGAATTAATAAAGCATTTGTAATATGGTAGCTATTATTAGACAAGAATAAATCCAAGAAATGTGCATTACATTTTTATTTAAAATTTATACTGATATTTCAAGCAATATATTTTGAAAAATTAGATTATTTATGAACAAATATTTTAATTAATATAAACCTGAAAGAATTATAAAAATAATAAAAGTGGAATAAAAAGTATTATTTAAAATTTCAAGGTAAAGTCTTAAATATCTTATTAAAGATAATAATATATATAAGGGATTCGAACTCGGACTTTCATACGACCCTCAACTCTCCATGCCATCTCATATTGATGACCCACCTGATCACACACATGTTGAAAAAATAAATAATCACCAATATACATATTTCATGCTAAACCAGCAATCATCAGTTGGTCCAGATTACCATCCTCACACATATATACAATCAGTGCTGAGATATATATTAAGATAGCCAATCTTCATACTTTAATGGACAGGAAAAATAAATAATCAAATGGTTTTACTGCCTATAAATTCAAGTACTAGAAATAACAAAACAGGATGCAGTCCTTTGACTTAAAGTCCACTATTCCACCAGTGCAACTAATTAAGAGGCAGTAAAAAAATGACACACAATTATTAATAGCATTAAGATTTTGATATACATTTTTTATCTGTCTTCTGTAAGATAATGTTTATTAGTAATTTTAATGATAATACAGTAATTTCAAATTTATATTCTTCTAAATAATTTTTTATAAAATATTAAAAAAATAGATTACATTCTAGAATCATAAAACATAATTTGTAGATTTCTATAAATAATATTCCAAAGAACTGATTGTCAAACTGAAGTAATATTTAACTCTATGGCATATGATGAAACTTTAAGAGATGTTAGTGATATAGTAAAAGTGAAATCTAATATGTAGATAAGACAAAATATATATTTAAAAAAATGATAAAAATTATAAATGCTTAGGAGTATGAAAAATGGACATGGTGAAAAAATTATTAACGGACTTGTATTTTGTGCATGTTGTTTTTCTATCAAGAGCAAATGCATAAAAAATTGAGATAGATAGCTAAAAAGAAAAATTGGAATTGTGTATTTGTTAGAGCATTACCTTAAAATTTAAAAATCAAAAATCTAAGGACCCAGGTTCGAATCCCATGCTAGTACTGTCACTGGTCAGGCCAGCAACACCTGAATAATAAGGGAAACTAATACCTCTCAAAACATTGTGCATATACTAACCTGTTTGATGTGCTATTACTAACAGTTGAATGTATTGGAAATATTTAAATAAAGTTAAATTTTTCTAAAGACATCCAATACATATATTATTAGATAATGGAAATAGTCCAATATAAAAATATACAAATAGAACAGGCTGCTTCATTTTTTTGTTTATTTGACATTTTACTTTGTAGCTGCTGAATATATTCTTCTTTTTTTTGGCCATATTATTCCAATGGAAACAATTGACATTCAATTTTTAGAATATCATTGAAATTATCTTTATAATATTGATTTGTTATATCTTTTTTATGGAAACCATGCTCAAATTTACTATAAAACATTCTTTTAGGAAATCATCCATTATTCATTCACTTTGCTATCCAACCCAACAATGTTATTTTACATTAAAGCAGTCAAACAGTATCATATCTACAAAGATAAAGAAAATTTATGATCTTAACATTGTATTTTTAAAATTTTACAGAGCATCCTAAAAAGAATTTTTTCTAATGCCCTTATATTATGCTGATAGAGTGTCTAGGTTTCATCTTCATATAATAAATTATGCAAAATAAAAGCACCATATACAAAAAAAGATATCTTTTTAAATGGACATAATCTTACGAATTTTTGTTTTAATAATATTCATCAAAATTTTCTTTCAACCTATATATGTGAAATAGAGTTTCATAACATTCATCTCCATTATATTATTAAATAAGAATTTTTTCTGCAGTACTGGCTTTTTAAAACCTGCACTCCAATATGTAATATATAGGAGTTTGAACTCAAACTTGCACACAATCCTCAACTATCCATGCTATCTCATACTGCCAACATACTTGATCACACACATGTCAAAAAAATAAATAAGCACCAATATTCATATTTTGTGCTAAACCAGCACTCATCTGTTAGCCCAATTATCATCTCCACACATATATACAATCAATGCTCAGCTTATATTAAGATAGCCAGTATTCATACTTTAATGAACTGGTTTCAATCCACTCCACCCCACAACTTTTCAGTTGTCCATCTCATTGAAAATCTAATGATGAAATGGTCAAACCCATATTGTTGCCAATCTTCTCATCCTACCAATCATCAGATTTTCAATGAGATGGACAACTGGAATTGTGGGGCGGAGTGGATTGAAGCCAGTTCATTAAAGTATGAATATTGGCTATCTTAATATAAGCTGAGCATTGATTGTATATATGTGTGGAGATGATAATCTGGACCAACTGATGAGTGTTGGTTTAGCACAAAATATATATATTGATGATTGTTTATCTTTTCAACAGGTTGTGATCAAGTGTGTCAGCAGTATGAGATAGCATGGATAATTGAGGGTTGTGTGAAAGTTTGAGTTCAAACCACCTATATATTATTAAATAAGTTAACATTTCTTCCACACCACATTTGTACAATTATAGATTGTCACATTTGAAAAAAATATTAAAAATCTTATGCTACATATGCATAAGCATGTTTAACATTTAGCTATAAATAATGTCACGGGGATTTTATCAAAATAAATAAATAAATAAAAACATGGCAGTATGATATGAATTTAGTGAAAGAGATTTTTGTATTGAAATATATATATATATATTAATGTAGAAAACTTTTACAGTAAATTTAATAGATTTATATAAGTATAATTTTTTTAGATTTTACATTTATTATATTTTTTAACAATTATAAAATTACCTTTATGTAAAACTGTTTTTAATAAATTATTTATTATTGAAATAATTATTTTTATTAATTACATTTTAAAATATTAGTATGTAAAATATGCCAAATAATAAAAATACGAGCTATATATTAATATTTATTTATAATGGGTGTTTATACCTATATGCATGTGCATGTGTGTATAAATGCATCAAATTCAGTAACATTTTATTTTTTTTATTTTTTTATTATTAAAATAAATAAATATTTGAAAACAAATTATATTTAAAATAGTTTTTTTGTTAGGAAAAAAAACATCCATTAAACAATGTTCTTCTATCTAGACCATGTTATTTTCACAAATGTGAACTAATTTTAAAACTTTAAAAATATTATAATTTTAAAATTAATTTAGCAAAATATATAAGTTGTAAATAAGTTTAAAATTAATAAGTTTAAAAATATTTAAATTCTTTATTTTTTTTATAATTATTATATTTTATTACCTTTATTGTTTTATGGTATATTAGTTTTATGAAGCATTTATTATTTTTATGATGTATTATTAAATTATTGAAAAAAATTGCATCTTTAACAGCAGCATAAAAAAATTGAATATGGTGTTGTTAGGAAGGCTCAGTTTCAGATATTACAAAAAAGCTTGAAATAATTTATTTTATCTGTATTCAAATGAATCTTAAAAATAAACAGTGAGGATTGCCAGAATTGATCTATGACTTTTTATTTTGACTATTTATAGTCTCTGCCAAAAAGTCTTATGCAATTTTATATTGCTATGACTACTACTATATGGCATGGCTGAAGATCTATCAGCCCCATGTAGCTATTTGAGTTGGATAGCTGGGTTTGAAGACATGTACATGTCTGAAAATTTCAGATTTTCCACTCAATAGATAACTTTTAGCTAAGTGCTTGCTTTGGGTTGGTATTTTTAGATCTAGTGTCTGAACCTACCCTGACACCTCTCTGAGGAGGGCCAAAGCACGAAACCATGGTCAGGGGTTTGGGGAGGGGTTCCTGACAGAGATATTTTAAGTGCTGGCTCTGGCTAAGCATTTATCATAAAGCTTGTAGAGGAATTGGCAATCCTCACTGTTTATAACTTACAAGCTTAAGAGATAGGGTCATGTGATCTATGAATTGATCTATGACTTTTTATTTTGACTATTTATAGTCTCTGCCAAAAAGTCTTATGCAATTTTATATTGCTATGACTACTACTATATGGCATGGCTGAAGATCTATCAGCCCCATGTAGCTATTTGAGTTGGATAGCTGGGTTTGAAGACATGTACATGTCTGAAAATTTCAGATTTTCCACTCAATAGATAACTTTTAGCTAAGTGCTTGGCTTTGGGTTGGTATTTTTAGATCTAGTGTCTGAACCTACCCTGACACCTCTCTGAGGAGTGCCAAAGCACGAAACCATGGTCAGGGGTTTGGGGAGGGGTTCCTGACAGAGATATTTTAAGTGCTGGCTCTGGCTAAGCATTTATCATAAAGCTTGTAGAGGAATTGGCAATCCTCACTGTTTATAACTTACAAGCTTAAGAGATAGGGTCATGTGATCTATGAATTGATCTATGACTTTTTATTTTGACTATTTATAGTCTCTGCCAAAAAGTCTTATGCAATTTTATATTGCTATGACTACTACTATATGGCATGGCTGAAGATCTATCAGCCCCATGTAGCTATTTGAGTTGGATAGCTGGGTTTGAAGACATGTACATGTCTGAAAATTTCAGATTTTCCACTCAATAGATAACTTTTAGCTAAGTGCTTGGCTTTGGGTTGGTATTTTTAGATCTAGTGTCTGAACCTACCCTGACACCTCTCTGAGGAGTGCCAAAGCACGAAACCATGGTCAGGGGTTTGGGGAAAGGTTCCTGACAGATATTTTAAGTGCTGGCTCTGGCTAAGCATTTATCATAAAGCTTGTAGAGGAATTGGCAATCCTCACTGTTTATAACTTACAAGCTTAAGAGATAGGGTCATGTGATCTATGAATTGATCTATGACTTTTTATTTTGACTATTTATAGTCTCTGCCAAAAAGTCTTATGCAATTTTATATTGCTATGACTACTACTATATGGCATGGCTGAAGATCTATCAGCCCCATGTAGCTATTTGAGTTGGATAGCTGGGTTTGAAGACATGTACATGTCTGAAAATTTCAGATTTTCCACTCAATAGATAACTTTTAGCTAAGTGCTTGGCTTTGGGTTGGTATTTTTAGATCTAGTGTCTGAACCTACCCTGACACCTCTCTGAGGAGTGCCAAAGCACGAAACCATGGTCAGGGGTTTGGGGAGGGGTTCCTGACAGAGATATTTTAAGTGCTGGCTCTTGCTAAGCATTTATCATAAAGCTTGTAGAGGAATTGGCAATCCTCACTGTTTATAACTTACAAGCTTAAGAGATAGGGTCATGTGATCTATGAATTGATCTATGACTTTTTATTTTGACTATTTATAGTCTCTGCCAAAAAGTCTTATGCAATTTTATATTGCTATGACTACTACTATATGGCATGGCTGAAGATCTATCAGCCCCATGTAGCTATTTGAGTTGGATAGCTGGGTTTGAAGACATGTACATGTCTGAAAATTTCAGATTTTCCACTCAATAGATAACTTTTAGCTAAGTGCTTGGCTTTGGGTTGGTATTTTTAGATGTAGTGTCTGAACCTACCCTGACACCTCTCTGAGGAGTGCCAAAGCACGAAACCATGGTCAGGGGTTTGGGGAGGGGTTCCTGACAGAGATATTTTAAGTGCTGGCTCTGGCTAAGCATTTATCATAAAGCTTGTAGAGGAATTGGCAATCCTCACTGTTTATAACTTACAAGCTTAAGAGATAGGGTCATGTGATCTATGAATTGATCTATGACTTTTTATTTTGACTATTTATAGTCTCTGCCAAAAAGTCTTATGCAATTTTATATTGCTATGACTACTACTATATGGCATGGCTGAAGATCTATCAGCCCCATGTAGCTATTTGAGTTGGATAGCTGGGTTTGAAGACATGTACATGTCTGAAAATTTCAGATTTTCCACTCAATAGATAACTTTTAGCTAAGTGCTTGGCTTTGGGTTGGTATTTTTAGATGTAGTGTCTGAACCTACCCTGACACCTCTCTGAGGAGTGCCAGCACGAAACCAGGTCAGGGGTTTGGGGAGGGGTTCCTGACGAGATATTTTAAGGCTGGCTCTGGCTAAGCATTTATCATAGCTTGTAGAGGAATTGGCAATCCTCACTGTTTATAACTTACAAGCTAAGAGATAGGGTATGTGATCTATGAATTGATCTATGACTTTTTATTTTGACTATTTATAGTCTCTGCCAAAAAGTCTTATGCAATTTTATATTGCTATGACTACTACTATAGGCATGGCTGAAGACTATCGCCCCAGTAGCTATTTGAGTTGGATAGCTGGGTTTGAAGACGTAATGTCTGAAAATTCAGATTTTCCACTCAATAGATAACTTTTAGCAAGTGCTTGGCTTTGGGTTGGTATTTTTAGATATTGTGTCTGAACCTACCCTGACACCTCTCTGAGGGTGCCAGCACGAAACCAGGTCAGGGGTTGGGGGGGGCGACGGAATTTTAAGGCGGCCTGGCAGCATACATAAAGCTGAAGGTGGAACCGTTAAACACGCAAGAGAAGGGAGGACAGACAGATTTTTTGACTATTTAAGAACAGAAATGTAAAAAAAATAACAATGTAAAATTCATAGATGGTTCTTTTAAATAATTTGTAAATTTAATAATAAAAATCATAAAATTAATTATTTCTAATATTAAAAAAATAAAAATTTAGATAAAAATAAACAATAACTCTTTAATTTTATCAATAAGTAAAATTACTTAAATGATGCACATTCTAATAATTTATTATAATGAAACAATCAATAAAAGAAAGATGCAAAACAATGCAATCATCATGCAAAAACATATATAATGGATGACATTATAGGGAAGAAAAGAAAAATGTTCATATTTATTTACCATTGGATGCACTAATAAATTTTAAAATATGCAATATGTCAATATACACTACTTCAATTACATGCAATTCAATATATATATATGGAAAAAAAGTAAATAAATAAATAATGAAAACATCTAAATGTGTACATTTATTAAATTTTACAATATGGGAGCAGCTATTTTCCATCTTGTAGCACCACATTTATTAATAATGGTTTTCAGGTTATACTAAAACCCCATATATTTTATGATTCACTTTTTTTATCCTTTCAAATTTTGATGTGGTCTAGTATTTTATATAATAAAATATTATCTAAATATAAAGTTGAAAGTTTTATTAAGTTTTTAAAAATCGTAAAAATAAAAGTTATCAATTTAATAGAGTCAAAAAAAATTATAAAACATTCTTATTTTGTGACAGAAAGGTTAATGTTTGAAGAATATAACTGAGAATATAAAATAGATAATGGCAAGTAGGAGTGACTGTAAACATTTCAAGGCCAATTTAGACTTAAGAATATCAAAACAACTAGAAAAAACTGATGTTATGATTTTATAGTGGAAATATTGGAAAATAAATACATTGTTTAAAGCATTTTAGTTGTATATATAGCTTATAACACTTCTTTCTTATACACTTTAATGCAACAAATTTTCTTAACAACTTCTTTATTTTCTTTACAGTTTCAACTGTCCAGCAGTCTTCATCAGAGCTCTATCTTCTTCTTTGCTTAATTAAAACAAAGAAGAAGATAGAGCTCTGATGAAGACTGCTGGACAGTTGAAACTGTAAGGAAAATAAAGAAGTTGTTAAGAAAATTTATTGCATTAAAGTGTATAAGAAGGAAGTGTTATAAGCAATATATATGATTATATTATTCTACATGAATAAAGCGTGATTATATGAAGATATGAAAAGAAAGTGAAAGAGGAGAATAAGAGAATATGCTTCATTTTAATTGTAATGAAAGTCTGATGCTTCACTATTCTTTTTATTTAAAAAAATAGATATGGTAAAATAAGTTTTTTTTATTATTTCTGAATGAATGTTCTCTCTCTCAGTTTATTATTAATCATTTCATGATTATTTTTTAATTGTTTTTATACTATAAACTTAATTTATATATGTGTAGTATATAAATAAAAAAACATTTGTGTAGTACATAACTATATATGCATATTGAAAACTTCTCGACATTTGTAATTTAATAAACAATATATATCCTATTATAATCAAAACTTATCAACAAAATGTGAGCTATTGTATATAATATATAATGTACATGAGGGAGACATTGACTAAAATATAACAGATATATATTATGATTTCACTGTACATTCAAATATAAATATTTATTGTAAATATTATTTATTACATATAATTTTCTAATAATTTATAATAACAATATAACAAAAAACTGAACTTAAACAATCTGATTTTTATTGTTATATTAGAATGACTTTAAGATGTGTCTGCTCTAATATAAATTTTTATTGTGTTTTTTATAGCAAATTATTAATATAATAGCATCTTAAATAATACACTTTAAAATAACAGCAAGGATTTGTTACAAATGTCAAAGTGTTTGCCAAATTTCTTGATATTGTATAATGTATGTATAGATTTATACACACACCCAAATGTATATAATAACATGAGGTCAGGATAAATGACATTAAAAATACTTAGAAACATAACTGAAATTTTTGAACAATTTATGAGTTTGGAATTATATATAGAAAAAATGTTTATTATCAAAGAATATTAAAAGGTTCTCATATTAAAATTTTTACAATTGAATTGATATTCATACTAAGTTATCAGATCATTGAAATTAAAATTCATATATACACTTGTAGTTAAATTGAGAGTTGTGAATCTGAATCACATAGAATAGTGTTCTTAATATATGATTTAAAGAAGAATTAACTTGAGAAATTTTGCATAATTATTATTATCTAAAATAAGTTGTTTTCTGACATTTTTATCATAACTTCAGTTTAAACATAGTAGTTCTATTTGATTGATCAAATTGAGATTACTTTTATGTTTTTTATGCTGGTAATCAATGTATGATGTTTAGTACACAAATCCACCATTCTATCATGATGATAAACTAAGTGGGTCATCACAAAGCATCCCAAGCTAATGACTATATGTTTAGTTTTAGTTTGTATAATTATCTTTTCAATTTTTATCTTTTTTTAGAGTTTTTTGGATTATTTCTATTTTCAGCATCAGATAATGTATTTGTGAATTCTCATGTTTGACAGAAATTGAATTAATTTAATTAAAATATATTTTGTATTAATTATAATTATTTACTATCTTTTTTTTAAAAAAATCATGAGAAAAATTTTATTTATATAAACTTTAAATAAAAAAAATGCACAAATTTTATTATTTAAAAAAAAAAAACTTCTTTAATTTTTCATTCAAATTCAAAACTTATAAAAATTATGTTTATAAACAAACTATTTTTTATAGAATATTCAATTCTTTTATTAATTTTATATACAAATCACTAGTCACAATAAATATTAATTTAGTCAGAATTATAGTTTGTAAAGAAATATTAAAATTTAATTTTTATTATTATTGAATATGTAAATAAGTAAAAATCATCTTTGTAACATTCAGTAATTATTTATTTTTTTGCATTCAACCTAATATGTTAAAAAAAAAAAAATCTTTTCAAACTGAGATTATGTTTAAAACAGATATAAACAAAAATTGTCTTTTTGTAAACAGGAATATTCTAATGGCTTCCTTAATATAAACAAATAAACTACATGAAAACATTCTTTTAAATAAAACTTAACTGTTAATAAATATGGAAAGAGTTTGAAAAATTGCATAAGCAAAGATATTTTTTAAAATTATATGTAGTTTAAATAATCATTATTTTCAAATATTATTGGTCTATTCCGGAATGAAATCTCTCCATGTTTAATTTAGTTTTATCAATATTAGCCTCTTTTCTCTGCAACACACTAGCAAAGTTCCTTTCATCCATCTCACACGTGATCTTTCTTCTAATCCTTTTACAATCCAGGTTAAACTGATTATTATTTAAACATAACTCAAGTTAAATAAAATAAAATTTAATAACTGAAAATAATAAATAGAATACAAATTATTTTCCTATTAATTTTGAGAAAAATGTAAAAATAAAAATTACTTTTTATAATATGTATAACAGTTATATTTTATAAATAGCATTTTAATATATAGAAATGTTTAGAACTTTCATTTAATAATGAGTAAATGTCCGACTTCCCTTGAAAAAAAAATTTAAATTAATAAATGGTATTTAATGTAAAAAATCATAGATTATATAATAATATCTATCCTCATCAGATATGCTGAAGATTTGAATACCTGCACCTATACTAAAATAGCAATATAGCTTTTTATATTAATAGATGTTTTGTTAATTTTTTGAACTACAATTCTAATTACATATCCTGCCTAAAACAGCTTTGTAAATGTTAAACACATTCCATGAAAAATAAAAACAATTACTATAAATTATTTACACATCTTATCAACCATTTTAAATGCAATGATAAAATATGAAGTTAATAATAACATGAAAGATTATATGAAATCTTATGATTAAATCCCTGCACTCTCTTATAGGCATGACTTAAAATAAGTATTAAAAAAATTATATTATCTAGGATTACAACACAAAAAATATTTGTTTTCCGTAATATATGTATAAAAATTTAATTATCTTTGAATTAATCCATGTGTGAATAAAGTAGAAGATTATTATATCATTTTTAAAATAACATTTTCATTTGATTTACTGCCTGCAATCATTTACAATTTTTAATTGCTATGTAATAGATAGTGAATGTTTTAGGATATAATGTTAATATTTATAATCAAATTGCAGAAAGTTATGCTTTAGATTTGTTAATTTGTAAACTGTTTTATTAATATGTTTTAATATTTGACAAAATTACAATATCTATGTTATTAAAATTAATGCCTTACTGATAATTTATAATTAAGCAAGATAGTTTACCCACATCCATGACACTTATCTCAAGTTTTTGTGTGGATCCTAAAATTTGTGGAAGTTGCAACTATATGTTTTTCTAACATACACATATGCATTTAGTACAGATAACTTCAACTTGTAAAAACATTATGTATGCAGCTATAATACCATTTTGTCAGTACATAAATTAGTATAATCATATATTTAAGACAAAATAAAAATAATTTCAATAAATACTTATAATTTCATTAATAAGTATAACTATAGTAAATTATAATATATTTTTAATTTTTTATCTAAATGCAATGGTTCCACTTAATCCATGATCAGTGCTGACATTTTTTTGTACAACTGCTAAGGAGAGAATAAAAATTCTGTGAAAATGAACAAAAATCTAGATTTTTTAAAATATTTCACTTGAAGAAAGGGGAAAAAAACTAAAAAAAAAACATTACATCAAATTGCTAAATAAAAAAGAAATAATTGAATAAGCTGATCTACATTTTAAACAAGAAAATAAAAAGGCAGGAGAATGTCTAATCTCATTTCTCTTTTAATTTCTTATTTATATTTATTGTTTTATTATTTTAATTTTTTTTTTTTTTTTAAGTGTCATAGCATCAGCCGGGACACAAACCCGCAACCCAGGCAACTGCCTGCAAGTGCAAGATAGTCGCGCTGACCTTTTGACCACCAATGCAAGACTATTATTATTTTAATTATTAATATATAAAAATGCTATACATACATAAAAGTATGTTTCATCTGTTAATGCTTTATACTCCAATCTATTAAAGTAAATTTATACAATATATAGAAAATATTTATTTATAAATTATGTGTAGTAGTAATATTAATGTAAAGTTTAGTGCTCCTGTACTTTGAAATTATTACCTTACTAAATATATATATACTTGAGCTATTTCTTGTGATATTTTGTGATCACAACGTCACTGTCAACTAAATACAGTATTATTATTTTTAATTAATTTCTAATATTTTTTTCAATATTTTTTGAATATTTGGAAATCATGAATATAATTAAACTATCATAATCATGATTTAAATAATTAAAAATAAAATAAGAATATTTGTAATTATTTTTTGCACATCCTTGTGAGTTATAAACAAATGAATTAATTATTTAAGATAAAACCACTAATTTCATTAAAGATTTTTTTTTGCTTTTAACTTTTTACTCTTGTTTAGCTGAAATACACAGGCTTGTATATACCTGTGTCTATATATGTAATAGACAGGGTATGAACACAGACTTTCACATGACCTTAGGTCAACATGGGTGTGACAATAATCTCGGTCTCAGGGTGGCCTTTGAGCATTCCATCATCAGATTTTCAATTGGATGGACAGTTGAAGAGTTGGAGTGTGGAGTAGATTGAAGCCTGTCCATTAAAGTAGGAGGATTTGCTATCTTAATATATATCTGAGCACTTGTAGCATATATGGGTAGAGATGGTAATTTGGACCAACTGATGATTGCTGGTTTAGCATGAAATATGTATATTGGTGATTATTTATCTTTTCGACATATGTGTGTTCGGGTGTATCAGTGTTATGAGACAGTGTGGAGAGTGGTGGGTCATGTGAAAGTCTGTGCTCATACCCTGTCTATTACTCTTGTTTAGGTAAATTTAATTCCTCTCTTTTCTAGCATCTGTGCAATAATTCTTTATATATAAATGATCATTATGTTAATTCCTTATATATGTGCTTAATCAAATTACCTAAATAGTAGATATATGTGCATTTTTCAATGAAACTCTACTAGTAAAAAATATCATGAAGTAATTCATCAATTACTTTATTATGTTAAGTTTATTATGATTAATGCATGAAAAAATATATCCACATGTATGTGTTGCTGTGGCACAGATTGTTGTACCCTAGCCTGTAATTCTGTAATTTGGGATTACTATCAGTCAGTCAAAATTTGAAACTTTTAAGTTCCAAATAGAAGAAAATTTTTCCAGATAGTTCTACTGTAGCAACCCAGCTAAACATTCAATGTTGGTCAATAAACAGATATTGAGCTATTCTTAGAAGCTAAACAATCACAGACAATGCTTGAACTTTCACTAATCAACAATTAAAATGACTTCTTTCTCATTGTGTCTCTATGAGGGATTATTAGAAAGATTTTTACTCTGCAAGGGACTATTTAAAGACTCTTCAACTCTTTATGTTTCCACAATTATAACAAACAGTTATGAACAATTATGTAAAAATTATTTATTAATAATAAATATACATATTATTTGACCCGAATTTATAATATTGGCATATACATGATAGATAAATAAATATTGATAAACGAGACTCTAGTAGCAGCACGCTTATAGGCAGCCCAGACTTAATTAGTATTAGTGTTAAACATCAATCGATTGCCGACGGACTTAGACATTTATAATACAATAAAAAGTTTTTTTTAAAGATAAACTAATAATTAATCTTGAAAGTCATAAAAACAATTAAATTTCTTCGTCATTTTTATGATTCTCCTACACATATTAATTACTTAAATGATAAGGCCAATTATGTTTACCACATAAGAGAATATCAGATAATACAAATCATTTCACAAATTGATAAATCTCTAAATTATGGTTATTAATCTAAAAAAGAACACTTGTTAATAAACTCCGATTTATTTATTTTTAATTAAAATAAAATCACGCACAAACTATTAAATATTATTATAGCTGTTTAATATATATATATACGGTTAGGCAATTAACGAAATTATATACTACAGTTGATTGATATAAATTAGTCTTATAATTTAAATCATTTTTGAAAATAATCCAATTACTGTATTTAAAAATTAAATTTCAAGGAAAATATTAACATTTATGTTAGAAATAATATCATTACGTTCACTTATTTTAATTATAATTTACGGATTTTTATAAATAAATAAAAAAATGAACGACTTATTTAGACGACAATAGTTATTTCAACATTATTTAGAAATTCTAGCAAATACGATCACATGATCTCTTAAATGCTTCCAATCATTCTGTTGCTTTAAGTGTATTTCTTCCCACAATGCATCTCTGCTATGATTACCTTGTTTTCAGGCATTGAAGAACAAGACAGAACACTGCAGCTCAGACTGCTAGTCACATGATATTCAAATGTGATGAGAATTGGTTAAGGGGGGGGGGGGGGGTTGGCATGAACAGCAGCTTGGTCCTAAAAGAAATTTCTATCAATCTTTACTAAAGCAATTTATTACTTTAACCCTTTAATTACGGACATTTTTGTTTTAAAAAAGTAAATTAATAATATTTTCTTTTTTTTTAATGCTTTACGTTGGTAAAATTAATAAATAAACTAGAACCCTCATTTCATGTATGTATAAAGTCTTTAATTTCCAGTAAAATAATGGTGAAATAAATCACCCAAGTCCAAACAAATCTTTTTTTAACGAAAAAAAATTAGACGTACATATCACTATCATTATAATTTTTAAATCACTATCACTCGGTTGAAGGTCTCTCCAATTTAATTCAGTTTTTTGATCCATAGTTTTTTTCTTTCTACATCATTTCAAAAAACTTCTTTATCTCAATCGTTGGTCTTACTTATGATCTTTTTTGGGGATCTTTTTCAACCTTTCTGGGATTTAATTCAAAACTATGATCATCATTCTTCTATAATGATATTTCCAGTTAACTCCATTTTAGTCTTGTATTTCTTTCAGGTTGTCAATTATACATGTACTTTGATTTTGATTCCTTCTTGCTGCTCCCAGCATACAACTCATTATTTTATTGTATGGCCTGAAGTAGCTTTGTAATATTTATATTTAAAATCCAAGAGTCAAATCCATAGTTAAATATGATAAAATATATTTATTAAAAATTTTGCTTTTCAAACAATATATGGGCATTTTCACTTTTAATCTTAAGTTTTTTTCTACAAAATCAATGTATGCAAATTTAATTATTTGATAAATTTCAACTCATATTTTGATCTATATTAATAATATGACAAAGGTATTTATAGTCATTAATTTCCTCAAATTTATTACCTATTGATCTTTATTTATTTTTACTTTTAAAAAAATTGTTGAAACATTAGACTTTTGCAATTACCTTTAATACTATTTTCCTGCTTTCATCTAATAGTTTTTATAATATTTTCTGAAATTTTGAAGTCTTATTTATAAAACAACCACATCATTTGCAAAATCTAGTAACTTATATAATTTCGATTTATTTTTATCCTATAGCTTCTCGATATTTCCTGTAAAATTGCTGTAAAATGTTTTGAAGACAGTAATCTTTTAAATATCACCATATTATCTAAGCACCACTATTTTGATGAATATTCTTTAGAATTTGATAACATTCTGATTCTATGACTTAATGTTTCAAAGCTTTAATTATTGCAAAAGTTCTAATTCTTACAGAGTCAAATGGCTTTTTGTTTTCTATAAAATCTAATGGAAAATGGCAATCTATGATTTACTATGTTATAAATGGTTTTAAATCCAGTTTGATCTTTTAATTAGATTGATTCTAAAGTTCCCTATAGATGGTTTGAAATGATCTTAATAAAGATCTCTTATAGAACTGGAAGAAGACTGATAGGTTTATAAGTTCAATTAACTTTTTCATTTTTCTAAAATATCAATATTTATATAATATTCTTTCAATTACCTACTTTACTTTTATGATTTAGATTCTTGATATATATTTTTTCCAACAATTTGTTTTATTTCTTCATCTGCTTCTTTTAAGACATCAATAACAATTTTATCATTTCTTGGAACTTTTTTTTCTTCTCTTTATTTTAAATACTTGGGATTTCAGAAGATATTGCTCTAATTGTAAGAAACTATTTTGTGATTTTTTTTTTTTTTATTCTTTATATTAAATATTTATAGTTCTTTTTTTATAGAAATTCCAAATATCATTGAACCACTTTTTAATACTACTGCTATCTTTTATGTGCTATACCATCAATCTTTACAACATTTTTTCCACATATTCATATATCATTATGTATATTATCATAATGATTAGAATATATATAGTTATCTTAAATTAATTTGATTTGTAAATGGATATTTTTATTGCTCTTTCTTATTTGTATTTTTTGACCAAATCACCCCCCCCTCTTCCCACAGAAATTGTTTTGTTTTTTTTTAATTTGATAAACAATTTCAATTGGAAATAGAGTAATTATATTTAACCTTTGGCTTCATGACAAAAATTTTGTAATATTCATATGGCAAATAAAAATTTACTGTTAAATACTTTAAACTATATGTATACAACAAATCATTATAAGTTTTAACAGAAAATGTATTAAAAATAACTTTGTGACTAGCTAGTCAACAGGAATTTTCAGGTTGAATTCCTAAGTGCAGATGAGAACTTTGTGATATTTTTTTATATCTTCAGGATCTTGTCAATTTGATAGGCTGTATGGATTCCAGTTCTAGAAATTTATTAATATATGTTGGAACTTTCAGTGACTATCTTTTTTTAAAATTTCTCACGTACTGTGATCAATTAATTAAGTTTAATAAACAGGCAAAACTCTCCAGTTATGTGTTAGCATAAGAGATGGTGATCATATGAAATTAAGTTTAATCTTAACCTCAATTACTTTTGGGCATATCTAATTATAATATCAATAAAGACAGACATTTAAAATTTGTGTTTTACAAAATATTTACAATTAGGATATTTTGAGACAATAATGATTTATATTTTATTGAAATGTTCTTTTCCTACAGAGAATTGATTTGTGGCAAATATGTTTGAAAGAAAATATGCTTCTATATTCAAAGATCATCAAATATATCTACTCTTTTAATTTATTTTATTCATAGACAAAAAAAAACTTCACCATTTTATGACATAATTATAAATGTCTATTAATCATTATTAAAGATTATGATCATCATAATTATAAGATACAGTTGTAGATAGCAAATTCATGAATTAAAAATTTCTGTACTGATTTTAAAATGAGGTTTATTAAAAAAAAATAAACTTATTTTTTGTCAACTGAATAAAATATTGTGATCAACCTGAACAATTGATCGTACAATTATATACAATATAAACTGCTAAAAATAAATTTGTAAAGGGAATAGTAAATAATACCAAATTCCATTAATGAGAACAAATTATTTTTGTTCCGTATATCTTATTATCTAGACATTGGTTAATATGCCTCATTATTATAGCACATATTTCAACTATTTTACCACGTAATCACTACTGTTTAATTTTTTGTCTATTGTCTATTTAATGTTAGTTCGGCTTAAGCAGTTTTGTTTATATTTTTCAGGTACAATCAATACTAATAGAAATTTTAAAAATTAGCAACCACTATTAAAAATATTAAAATTTTAATGAAACTTCAATATTAGGATGAAATTATTTTAAAAATAATGCTCACTCGAAAACAGTAAAAATCTATAATAAACTTATATACTACCATACTAAAATATCATCAACTTAATAATTGTTGATTCTGGTAACATTGTTAACCTTCAGAATAGATAATAACTTTTGATGGCATGAATTTCTGAATTTTTCAGCCATCAAATAAATGGACTAGAGGCTGATGTCAATTTGATTCATCATAATGCTTCTTCTGACATTGTAAAGAAGGAGAAAAATACAAGTATAATAAGAAAATTATCAAAAATTACCAAAAATTAATATAAAAAAATTCATAATAAAACTTAATCCTGTATTCATTTTTCTTCAACCTTACATTTTACTTCATTCTCTCAAAATTAATCATTTCTTCATTCTGATACTAATAAGTTATGTTTTTTCCCTGTCATTAAGATAGTAATGAATTTTAGACTACGAAAATATAGAATTATAAAATAGGTCTAAAGCATATATAACAACAAAATCTTTCCTTTTTTAAAAAAATTTCTATCAATGGCATTTGAAATCAATGTTTAAGAAAACACAAATCCAATTGCTATTAATCTACCATTTAAGTTAAACTAGAAAACTATTTGAAAAATAAAATGTATTAAAATATTTTAGAATTCTGAGATTTTTACTGAACATTTATTTATGTTGTGGGTTTTTTATTTCTCTCCTCTCTGAAGCATTTACAATAAAATATATTAATTTATTTTGTCAAAATTCACTGCTCTTCTCTCTAATAAAGTTTCTAGCTATAGTACATAAAATACCAGAGAAAAAGACAAAGAAAAAATAATAATTAATTATTCACACAAATCCTACTAAATCATACTTTTACTATTAGTGCTCATATCTTTTTGTATATTAAACAATCAATAGATTAGATTATCATGAAAACAGTAGGTAGATACAGAAACTAAAACTTATTATTTTAGCTTTCAAAACAAACAAGCAACCACACAATCCTGATTTATTAAAATTTTGTATAAAATTAAATTATAGTAAACAAGTAAATATTATTTACTCATATATTAATAAATTCACCGCATTGCTTGTAAAGGCAGTTAGCTTTAGCTGCTGCAAGCTATTTATAAGGCAAATGTATCATATGTGATAGGTTTGAGTAGATGTTAAAATTTAAATCTTTTATATATAAGCAAGTTCAAAAACTGTATTGGATTTTATAGTTTAGATTTAAAATTGAATTCCAAAAAAGCACACAAAACCACTACTCAATATTTAGTTTCAGGAATCTCTCTCCCTTCTTAATTTTAAATCAAAGCTGGAAATAATTAAATTTTATTCAGTAAAACAACAGAAGTCGCTCAAGTCACACAGAATTCAAGCAGACAGCCTGTTAAAATATAATCTCAGCTTGTCTCTAATTTAGAAACAAAACACTATTAAATAAATTTATTATGACAAAAAAGAAATTCACTAAAAAACCGCTTAATTTAAAAAAATTATCAGAGAATGCTAGTCAAAAAGACTAACAAAAAATGCAATCCAAACAGTGCTGGTAAAGGAGAAACACAGATTTGCTAAAAAAAAAAAAAGTGTATATTCTAAGCATTACAGATTAATAACAAGATTGATGAAAAAAGTATGAATGTGTTGGATATATTTTTTATAATGATTTACTGATTTTGAAAACAAACAAAATATTCACTTTTTCATTGCAAATTACATATATAAAGATTTTCACAGGTGAAAAAAGTAGTGTAATACATTTTAATTCATGAGATCATTTTTGCAATATCCATAAAATAATCTCTCTACCCAGTTCAAAGCAACTGTTATTTTCCCAAAACATAAGTATGATTTCAGTATTTTAAAAGATTATCCCAATAATTATCTATATATGTGTGTGTATGAATTGCATCTCACTCAGTTTTTTGTTGATTTTTACTAGGTTCTCATTTCCTTAGCCAATATGTAGCTGTGATTTCTCAGGTGGAGATTCTTCCTAATCAATGTTTATTGTATCAATTAATTATGAGTTATATAAAATGTGATCTATTACTAACTATTTATTATCCTATATAACTTATGTTTATTAAATTGAACCTCTTTTTACTTTCTGTATTATTAATGCAATAATGTTAATTACATTTTTAGTTGGTTGAATCATTCAAGAGTAGTGGCATTTTCTTTTTTCTACATTTTTACCAATCAAATTCCAAAAACTGTTTAAATCAACTTTATATGTTAAAAATTAATTAAACTAGTGTCTTTAAATATATATACCAACTATCCAATTTTATTTATTACCCTGTATATCTGATATGCTATTTTTTCAACTAAAAATGTATCAAGTTTTATTTATATTAATGATAAATTATGCTCATGTACACATTAAGTAGACAGTTCAAAAATAGATAATACAATTAGATCAGAATATTATAAGCAAACAGTAACAGTTCGTTATTAATAACAATTTACTATTATTTGCTATTCTGTTAATCCAGTTTTTCTAGCATCTCAGTTTTAGAGCTGCAGCATAAACTTTAGATTATTATAATTTTATTGTGCAGAAAGAAATTAATCTCTGATCATGTGCTATTTGTAACTATTATAAATCTCCACACATTCACTCATCAGTAAGAGTTTTAAAAGCATAAGTGAATCACTTAAGTTTAGAGTATATTCATATATACACCAACTTAATTACATAAATTTCACTCAAATAGCATTTAAATTTTAATTAACACCTTCTTTGTGCCCTTCTAACTTTTTATCATCAGGTAAATAGATTGTACATGGTTACAGACATCTTATTATAAATAGCCAGAAATAAAATTCATATTTTTTTAATAGTATGAGTTTTTAATTTTTGTATTTTAAATCTAATTAGAATATTATCCATTTAGTATTAATATTTTAGGCATAATTTCCATGAAGGGAAGTTATTTTAGTGACTGATTCTACCAAGTTGATGAAAGTTTACAGAGATAAATCTAGGGATGGAATTGCTATAATATTATTTAAATTATAATCATTAAATCTTAATGTGACATCAAACAACTATAATTAAATAATGCTAACAGTTTGAATTCATTAACCTGACAGAAATTATTAGCTTTTGATAGATCATGATCATGATTTTTGCATTATTTAGTCTGACTACAAATCCCTAATATATATTTTTATGTAATATGATTTACTTATTAAAACAGGCAAAACTCTCTATACAAAATTGCAACTCAGTGCAAGCCAGAGTAATCAATGAATGCCAGAAGGCTTGTGCATAAAATCCTCATCTAATGTCTGCCTACTCATCCAATATCTACAGACTAGTTTCTGGATTATGGCCTTCATCAGTGAGGAGTCTTGGATTCAAGAGCACTGCACCTAGATATTAGGATTTAATGCAACCCTCCAGAAACCACCTTTCATCTTACTTAACTACAAAACTATAAGTCTTAAATTGAAAACACTATAATAGTTTCAATCTAAGCTCATTAGCTTATATAGTCATATAGGTCTGAACTCAGTTTAGTATCCATATATTTTGGTGTCTTTGATTCTTTAAAAACCATAGCTTATAAGCAAGCATAGGCATAGCTTATGAGCAAGCATAAGAGATGGTAATCATGTGGTGATTTACTTATCTTAATTAAATTCATGTTTACTTTCTTTTTTCTCTAACTTCAATCCCAAATATAATAATTCTTTTTCACAAATGATAGCAATTTCTATTTCAAAATTTAATCTTGAATGTCTTCTCATCCATTGTAATGTAAATAAATTTTGAAAATGTAAGGTTTTAAAGATTAAACTTTTTGCATTTTTCACACTTCCTCTTTATATTTATTTTGTTTCTAATAGGATTGAAGGCTCAAAAAAAAAGATTGGGGTAAGGATATATATTTTCTAATAGAACCATATATAATATAGCAGTTGTGTTTTTTTGTGTGTATGGATGACAGGCTATTTTTTTGCAAATGTCTTAAGCAAATTTGCAAAATGCAACACATGAATATGTATGTTCTTTTACTTTTTATCCTCTTTGCAAACTACAATCAAATGGCAATGTTTAATTTTTGAAGAATATCTTCACCTTCTGAGCTTTCTTCTGCACTTATATCTATTCTGAAGTTCACCTTGTTTAATACTATCATCAAGAAGTTCAATAAAATATTTTTTTTAGCAATATAACATATATATATATTATAACAGTAGCTTATGTTACTAAAATTTAGTTATTCAAATAACAAATTTTGCTATGTATTGATACAAAAATAGCATGATTTTAAAAAGATGTTTATAATTATTTATAGAAATATTATAAAATCCGCAATAAATCATTAAATATTCTTTGTAACTGAATGATTAGACAATTCAAGCATAATGGAAATCGGAAATAATATGAAACTAAGATTTGTTTGTTTGTTTTTAATTGCTCCATTTAATCTTTATTTAAGTAATATCTTTTATTTTATAAATATATATTTTAAAAGTATAATTATTTATACTATATATGATAATTATTTTTTGCTAGAGAAATGTTTTAAACTCCATTACACCCCACTCCCCCAACAAGCTGCATATGCTCTAACACAACTTGAACACTGGAAAATATATTAGTGATCATTGCACATCTCATGAGTAATCAAGTTTACTTTTTTAATCATCTTACTTGTTATGCTACATTGCTTTTTATATGCTTCTACTTTGAAAAAGGTATTTTTATTTTGTCTAATAAGTTTAGTAATATATTGTATATACATTAAAAAATATTTTAAAAAGTACATATCCATATTATTTTATGAAAAATCTTGTGAAGTATTGGTGGTGATTTTCCTACCATACTTATGATTTGGGTTTGAACCCTAGTAAAGTAAAACTTGACATTTACTTTTTTTTCAGATAAGTGATGCATAGCTAACTCAATTAACTATTTAATATTGGCTACCAAATGAACAAATTTCTATATAATTTTAACTAGAATATAAAATAAAAACACTTTAAAACCTTCATCATATAGAAATTATCAAACCTAATAAATAATGCTTACACTTATGTGAGACTTTTGAAGTGGTCTCTGCACTATAATAGGTTATTAAAGGCTGTTTCAGTTTCTATGTTATTTTATAATGTATATAAACTCATTGTTATGTTATATATATATATATATTAGTACTTAACAGCAAAAATGAAAACATTTTAAATAAATAGGATGTTGTGTAATGTTAGGTACAATTTATCAATTATATTAAAACAAAATACATGGTAGATGCATTATTAAATGTAGACTTTGTTTTTTTAAAGGAAATTGTATGTTTTTAAGAACAGAGTATTATTTATTATATATTTCAAAATTTAGATTTTATTCAATTTATAAATAAAATTTATATCTAAACCTTACACAATTTTATTATTATTTATATTTGTTTTATACTTGCATAAGCTTTCTTGAATAAGATTTTAACCTTGACAAAATATAATCATCTTACTTACTTAGATCTTTTTGTGCATTTCCTCAAATGTATTTTATCAGCTACAATGTTTTTTTATTTCTTTGTATTTGATATCAAATGTTTCAGATCTGTTTGAGTGTTAGATAACAATTTTCATATACTTTTAATCTTCCATTCATCCAAATAATATCAATAAGAAGACAATTTTAGAAAATTGAGTTCATAGAAAAATATATATATAGCAAATGTTTTTCTTTTTTTTCACATTGAATACCATTACCTGTAGTTTTTATATTTGTTTTTGGAATGACAATTTTACACTCAAATTTTATCCTAACAAAAAGAAACTAATCAAAATATTGAAAGAGAAAAAACATCAGTAAAAAAAAAACACTGAAAACATTAATAAGTAAAATTATATTTTCAGAACAACAAATTTAGCAACAATTCAGCATGAATTTGTAATTTTTTAAAATAATTTCTCCACAAGATTATTTCATTAGTAATTTGTAAATGTGTGTAAATCAAATATTATTCTTTGATATTATTTTTGCAGTACTATTTGTGTCTTATTGGCATAATCAAAGCAAAAAAATAATGTTAAAATATTTTATCATTGTTTGTCATTTTTTTGCAAGTCCTAATACTATCTTTTTATCATTATTTTAATTATTTATAACCACTGATTTTATTATTATTAATATAATTTTTTTTCTGAAGTATGTTTCACCTTTTGTCTTTCCATTTAAAATATGATCCTATAAAGATTATCAGATTACTTACAGATGTAAAATTTAGATAAGTTGAATTTTAAACCTATTTATTAAGAAAGTCGAGAAATGATCTTTAGCCTTCCTTAACATATAATTCTTGATTTTCTGAATACAATTTTCAATATTTTCTTTTATAATTTATGAGTTTAGATTCTGTTAGCTGAAGTAATTAAACAGAAATTTCGAAATTACATTTAAAAAGGACTTTGTAGAAATAAAATAATACAATTAAAAATTATTAAGATATACATATTCAATTTGGTGCATTTAATATATATATGGCATTAATATTTACTTATACTGAAAATCTATTTGCTAATAAATTGTTATATATGTTGAATATATTATCAATAGATTACATTGCTCATAGAGGTGAACAATTTTAAGAGTTTTATGCTATAGCAGTTAGTATATCTCTCTAACATGATCATAATCTGGAATATGAGTCCAATACCAACAAATAAGCTTAAAAATGTTTATTCAAGAAGGTGAACCAAATCAAATAATCATCAAATAGTTGTTGGTATTTGGTATTTAATTATTTTTAACTACAAAATAAATATTCAAAAATAATCTAAAATGGTCAGATAAATGTCAATGCAATAAATATAAAAAAATTTCAAAAAATATTGGAATATGCAATAATATTAAAGAGTTCATATTTTTACAAGTTCTGGGAACCATGGTTATCTTTATCTTAATCTTGGTTTAGGAATTAATATTTCTTTCAGTTTTATCCCTAATACTTTACCAACAGTTAATATGCTCTAAAAATTTCACAAAATTCCATATATTTAAATAAAAATTAAAAAAATACTATATCTAAGAAATTAAATCTGGGTTTTATATAATCTTCAGATTCCTATTATGATTGTACTAGCTATAAATTATTTAAGTGATATTTATTAATAATTTATCTTAAAATAATTTTATTTAAATAACTTTTATAAGGTTACATATAAGATACAAGCATAAGACATTTAAATTAATGCAGAGGCTTTCTTAATAGAGAATATTTATAACATAAATAAAATTCACACTAAATATATAAACAAATATCATCTGTAAAAATGTTTATAATTCTGGACCAGAAAAGTTTATATCAAAAATTTTATATTCAAGGCATGGGATAGATTCCATGGGTTTTAAATATCTTTGAATTTAACACATTTAAGTTTAAGGGGAATAATAACCCATGAAATTTAATAGTGAGATCATGTCTTCATTCACAAGAAAGGTCAGACTGATCATTTTTCACACCTGAGACAGACCTTAAACCGGCTTTTTTTAAAATTATTGAAAAAGCTATTAATAATTAATATAAAATGATTTACTGAACAAAGCAGTAGGGATATAAAAAACAAATATTATTAAATAAAAAGAAATATATTTATTTTAAAAAACCCAAAAAATTGTAAAATTAATTTTAAAAATTAAAAAAAAATTAAAATATGAGTAACAAGTAACTCAGCTTAAAAAACAAATCATAACTTATTAAATTATTCTTCAAGCATTTGTTAAAACAAATGGCTTGATCGCTTCTCTATAATTTATTGTTTTAGATATAGCTTCTTTTATAAAAATTATTGCTAGATCACTTAATTGTTTTTGACCATTGCTGTTTATAAATAATTTTTAATAATTTACAATCCAGAAAAATTATTTTTGACTGCTAATACAAATATAATAAAATTAGTAGAATTTATTAGATCACAATAATGTTTTAAAATGTGCATTCAGAAAATAGAAAATTTAATATTTCTTATGGCATGTTTACTTCCTTTGATATAATTTAGACATAAAATTATGAATTCATTTTTAAAATCAATTATAGATACATTTGATTTGTCTTCATTATTTATTATTAAACACAAATTATTACAATGTTTTCCTAAAGGTTTGTGATGATGGTATTTTAATTGTATTTATATATTGGGCTATTTCCATCATCTAATATTAAGTATTGGTTATCTTTAGAAAAATTAAAATTTCTTTAAATTTTCCAATTCTATTCAACTGTTAATGATAGATACAGGTGAATATATCTACAACCTTTCAAGAAGTATTATTTTCCTCTCCAATGTGTTGCTGGCCTGACCAATGACAGTACTAGCATGGGAATCAAACCCTGACTCTTAGATTCTTGAATATTAAATTTTAGATAATGCTCTAACCAGCTGAGACATCCTGCCAAAGGCAAAAGTCAGTAAAAATTTCATATATTTATCTATGAAGTTTCTGATTTCACCACATTTTCCTAAGGGCAAAGTTGATTAGTGATTTTGATACCTTATGTATAGTCATATTAAGTTGACTTATGGGATTATTCTCCATTGTCATGTGAATAGTTTCTTTGAATTTTATTTATTGTATCTTTTCCTCTCTATTCAATATTTTTGCATTTCCTAATTGAACACATGTTCATTGGTACACACATAATCTGCTACTTTAGATATATCTGTTTTCTCTCTTCTAATCAACAATTTGTACTCATTCAATTGCTTTTCAATGAGGTGAATGATCTCACTAATATACAACCTTCCACACTTATATGGTATTCTATAGATGCAGGCTTTACTTTACTTTGTAGATGTTAGAATTCCTTGTAGTGTGTTGCAGCCTTGGAAAGCTATTCTGATGTTATACTGATTGCAGATTTTCTTTAATTTGTCTGCTATTTTTGGTATATATTAATACAACGTAATTAGACAATTTAAATAGAGTTTATTTTTTTAAAGACATTCAATACTTAATATTAGATGATGGAAATAGTTCAATATATAAATACAAGTTATTACAATATATTTTTAAAATATTACTATTCTTATTTTTTATATTGAATATATCACAAAAAAATAAAAGCAAATGTATAGTCATGTTCTTTTAAAATGTTGAATATCTTATTCAAATAATTTTTTCTTTGGTTCAATTATTACATTGTCATTACATTCATAATCAAATATCCCCCCCCCCCACGATTTTAACTTTATTTAATGAAATACTTGTTGTTTTTAAATTTGAAAATCTTACTTGTCTGTAACCTTTAAAATTACATGTTTTTATAAATACAGTATATCAAATGAAATTCGCCTTTCTTTATTACTATAACAATGCTTGCTTGTGTTAAAGAAAAGAGGATTTGTTTAATTATTTATAATTTTATCGTGACATATAAAAGAATATGAGATTAAAAAAAGATTATAATATCAAACCAAATGAGAATCTTTATATAGAATTCGTAAGGATTTTTCTTTCAACTAAATTTTCAGGTTCATATTTAATTTCATAATTTTTATTTTATCTATTGCTTATCATCATTTCATTTAATGAGTGAATGAAATACGATAGCGGTTAGCATAATGGCATATGAGCAGTCATTCTTACTTGACCAAAAAATTGCACTATTCTTTTTGATGTTAAAGACATAAGATGTATTTTTTAAAAAGCGACCTACTGATAGAGCAATAGATATGGTGATCATATTTATTTGAAGAAAATAAAGAACAAATCAGTAATTATTTTCATAATAATGATAAAGCAGATTTTCATTATTTGTTTCTCTAAAATTACAAATATTTATAACATTTATTCTAAAATATAGTTATATATAACATTTTAAACTTTTTTAATGATTCAGGCTTATGTTTTTAAAAATTGTAAACTTTATATACTTCATAGTGTTTGTCTGAAGATTTGTGATGGTGGTATTTTAGATGTGCTCATATGTTAAACTATTTCCCTTACATATCATTAAATGTTGAATGTCTAAAAAAATTTAAACAATTTAAATATATAAGCAACTGTTGGCAATAATGCACAAGTTAGTATAGTGGTTCTCAATCTTTGTAGATTTGTGGAACACATTTCACTTAATATTTTTTATGCAGAACATTAACATACAAAAATTCAAAATTACAATGATATTATTATTATGTCTTGAGTGTTTGAAAATAACAAATATAAATTCAGGTCATTTGAACAATGACATATGACCTCACATCAAGGTCACTCAAAAACTGATCATGCTGCATCCAGGAAGCTACAGCACATAGATACAGCTGGTCACAAAAAATGCATGGCTACAATAGACAGAGATATCTATTATTACTTCTACATTTTTTATGGAACACTAGTGTTCCATACAACATGTTTTGAGAACTCCTGAGTTAATAGATAACACAGATTAACCTGTACTGTCTACTAAACTGTGTTACCTATTAATTTGTATGTTATTTCTAACAGTTGTTTGTATTTGGAAAAGTTTAAATAAAGTTTAAAATTTTCTAGTCATTCAACATTTAAAGTTTGATAATGGAAATAATCTAACATATCACATTTATTTAGTTAATGTTAAAGTTATATTTTCTATATATGCATGTTTTCAATGTTTGATTTTTAGTTGTTTTTTTTTTACTCACTGGTCTATATATTTGTTCACTAATGAAAATATTTGTTTAATGGAAACAAAAAAATCAGGGAAATATAAACAAAATTCAGTGATTTTTAAAATATTTTAAAGGATACATGTTTAACTGTGAAATATTTAAAAGGTTCTCCATCATTGTCAGGATTTGTTATTTTATCATTTTTTGATCTTGTCATTGATGATAACTTTGATACATAAGACTTCATCAAATAGTCCACCATTTTTTATATTTGAATTGATTAGAAATGAACAAAATTCTTTCATCAATTTTGCCACCAAAGAGATTTCTCACAATAAGACCCATTCAAATCTTTTCATTTCCATGAAAGATTTATCCCAGTTATTTAAATAATCAATGCAGGTTTGACAGAATTTGTGAATTGTATCTTTGAATATATTGGCATTTATGCTTTGGGTTTTTTTTTTCTAAATCTAAAATTATTTTTTAAGTCTTTATAAGTAAAAATCCTTGATTTTGTAATTCAATTAAGTTTTAGTTTCAGTTATCTTAAATACATAGGAGCTTCTCAGATTAAGAATTATTGGGATTCAATTTTCAAAATATATTGTTGATATATTGAAACTTGGTTGTGAATAAAAAATAACCATGTCTCTGCTAACACTTTATTAAAAAAAATTTCAGAATAATGATACTTTTTTTCAGTTTTAAAAAGTATGACTTTAGCAGCTTAAATAGTTTTAATATTATCTTTAAAGCTGGTAGAAAAATAAGCTATCGTATTTTACTGACCCTTAATAGTCTTTTATATTGATCATCTATATTATCACAAAAGCCTTTCAATTCTTTTTCTGACTAAGTAGATGCAAAAATGTTAATGCATATTTAATAATATCACTTCAATATCTACCAGAATATATTAAAACCTATATTTATATAGTTATTGAATATATGGGCAGTATAATTAATACAAATCAGTTTATATCTGCATAAAATATGCATTAAAAAGAAATACCCTTTTTTCTAAACACCATCAAAATTGCAGTTAGGGTTATCAACATACATAATTTTTCCATAGTTTCTTATCTGTTTAGTGATTGTTTAATTCAATCTATTATTGTATTAGAATTTTCTTCAGAAAGTTTTTTTTTTTTAAATCTAAAACTTTTTCTTCCATACCTTGTCTAGGTAAAAAAAAATACCCAATCAGAATTGAGTACAGTTTAACATTTCTATGATTAAAACAACCAAAATAACTAGTAATGCAATGTGTTATACAATTCAGTTTTAGCGGAGTCAACAAAATATAAGCTGAAAACATTATAAATGAGTGCTTCTGTTTTTGCATAAAAATAATTTTCATTAAACCATGATTTGCTTAGTTTTGAAGTGTACTCATTTGATTGAAATGAGTGATTAAGTTGTACAGAATGATAATACCAATAGTTTTTTTTATTTAAAAAAAAAAAAAAAAACTTTATACTTTGTTGTCAAAAATTTCATTAACAGGGATTGAGTTTAACAATTTACTTATATGAAGCCCTGATTTCAACTTTTTTTTATTTTGATGTCTAAAAATATTGTATGTCTTCACTATTTGCAATACTAAAATTTTCCAAACATTTATTTCATTTGATGTCATTACTCATTATTTCTCTTTTAATGAAAAGAAATTCTTCCTTCAATGTTTTGTTAAAAATATCTTTACTTTTAGATATCATGACAATCACTCTATATAATAAAGATCAATATATAATAATAAAAGTAATTTTAAGCTTTATCTGCTCAAACATACAATATATTTTGAATGAATTCCCTATTTAAAGAATTAATGTTGAGCAAAAAAGTGATAATGCAATAATATTCACAGCCTCAAAATGTCTCCTCCCTTCCTTTCACATAGTTTCTACATTATTTACATGTTCAAACACAGTATGCACACACACATAACAATAATGCAGTCGTAGATGCTGCTTCATTATTGTGTGCAAGTGAAATATAATTCCATGTTTTTGTGGGATAAGTGCTGTGCATTAATATTCGATTTACTACTTCAATTTACACAGTAAAAGACAAAATGTCCATTAAAAAAAATCTAAGAAATAAAGCAGTGAAATAAAAAAATATCATTTTAAATAAAAGATATATATTCACCATAGCTATTGATTAAGACAAATAATTTTTAAACATCTGCAAAAAATGAAATTATTTTATAGAATGAAACCAATATCTTTGATGAATAAATTAAGGAATATAGGACAAAAAAGATCCTAAACATAATTTGAAGAATTCTTGACAGAGCATTAGAAATTGTTCACTGCATATGACCCACTTGTTTTATTTTGTTCCTCTTATATTTTTTAATTTTTTAAATAAGTCAGTTAAACTGTTTGGTCATTCTAAAAATGTTCTTTTTCTTTATATAAATTTTTTGAAATATACTTTTTCTGTAGAATCTTATAATTAACAACATTGGTTCAATCTTACTTTTGTCTCTCATGCAATCGGTGTGATTGAATAATACTATGCTTTTTTATATTATTATTATTATTATTATTATTATTATTATTATTATTATTATTATTATTATTATTATTATTATTATTATTATTATTATTATTATTATTATTATTATTATTATTATTATTATTATTATTATTATTATTATTATTATTATTATTATTATTATTATTATTATTATTATTATTATTATTATTATTATTATTATTATTATTATTATTATTATTATTATTATTATTATTATTATTATTATTATTATTATTATTATTATTATTATTATTATTATTATTATTATTATTATTATTATTATTATTATTATTATTATTATTATTATTATTATTATTATTATTATTATTATTATTATTATTATTATTATTATTATTATTATTATTATTATTATTATTATTATTATTATTATTATTATTATTATTATTATTATTATTATTATTATTATTATTATTATTGTGTTTGAGTTTGTTGCTCCAAAAGAGAAATGACCACATATATTTTATAATTTATAGAATTTACTTTTCATTTATTTTTATTTTTATTTTACTTCTATTTCAAATATGGCTCAAATGTAAAATTTAGTCAAAAAAATTGTTAGAACATTTAATGACAAGTTAAATTTGAGTTAGCAAAATAATTTATAATAACAATTAACTTTTTATAAACTTTATGAATTAATTTCTTCTTTTTACAATGTTTTGGTGGGAGCATCTGTACTTGTATCTTAATGTAATCTATAATCTAATTCTTTTCATTTTTGCAAATTCTTTTTCATGCATTTTTTGAATATTCATGTGTTGAAATTTGTTCAGAAAACCTTTTTTTGACTCTGACAAGCTATCAATCTGGCAATTTATTTTGTCAAAAAAGATAGAACTAAAACCAATAAATTATGATCTGATCTTGAATAGATTAACCAATTTCTATTCCTTTCATGACTGTTTTTGGTATGTTGAAAATGACTTTGGATTCATTAACTGGAAATGTTTCTATGACTTTTACTAGCCATTTTTATTCAAAATTTATCTAAAAGTACCTATAATTGTAAAGGGTCCTCAAATTTTATAGAAATATTTTTAGTTGTTTCATGATCTTTTCTTTTTATATTGAATTCCTTATTGTTGTTAATATTCATTTCCCTTACAAATTACTTTCATGTCCACAATACTTTCTTCTCTATTTTTTTTTCTGTTCTTTAGTTTTTTCATATAGTTAATCATTGTCTTCTATTTTGCAATTTCTTTTCTGCTCTTTTTTTTTGTTTGCATATTAATTTAATTGACCTTGATGTGTTTTCTGATTATCATTAGAACATTTAAAAAAATTGTTTAATACTTAAATTTATTGTTTTGTTTTTTTTTTAATTATTCTTTTTTTTTTTTAGTTTTTCATCATTCTATATTTTTATTTTTGGAATCATAGTATTACAACTAAAATATCAGAAATATTAAAAAGTTAATAGGCTGTGCTTTTTAGAACTGCTTATATAAGTTGTTAATAATAATTAAAAGTTTGCTAAATGTTTAATTGTGGATTGTAATTTGAATTGATATTAAAAAAATTATTCAAATGGAATGTCACTTGTGAGTTCATATGAAGTTTAAATATTGGAAGTCTGAGAGTTGAGCCACAATTTAGAGATCTCAACTCTAGAGTCCTCTATTCTGTCATGGCACTAAGGCATATAGGATAAAATAATCATATGATTTATTGCTCAGGAATTTAGTTCAAGCATCAAAAACAATGGAATTGAGCTGCAATCTACTAATCTTGAACTCTAGAATTTGTCACTCTGCCCCTGCATTAAGCCAATTAGGATAAAAATAAAAACTTCATTTTCTTGTTTTCTAAATTTATAGTATGCTGATGATTACATTGCCAATCCAAATGATTATCTAAAGAGAAACTTTAGTTAATACAGGTTGATAACCAGTAGGATGTTATCAAAAAAAAATTTAAAAAATTTAAAAATAACTTGGTGAAAAAATAAATAAATAAAATATTTGTGCTGATATTTTAAAATACTGTTATGATTATATGTTATTTAAAATATATTTAATCTATCTATTTATTTTTATTTTTATATATACATGGACAGAAAACAAGGAAGTGTGTAGTTTAGCCCAATGGTAGAAGAACAAAATTAAGAATGGAAGGTTTGTGGATTAACTTACTGCTGAATAAAGTAAAAATAATATCTCACTTAACTAAATGAATTTTGTGCTCAATTTGTCACTTTGGACTTCTGAATATCATATGATTTCCTAAGCAACTAACCATTAACCATTATGATTATTATATTGAAAAAGTAATTTCATAAGAGTTTTAGTGGGTTTTTTCTCCTATTAATATTAATAATTCTTTTCTTATCTTGATTATAACAAAGAAATTATTTTTTTACAGTCTTGGATCTGAGTGCTGAAATATCTTTATGTGGCCTAATATTTTACAAATGAATTGATGAAAAATTATAATTAGTTAATACATAATTCCCTTTAAGCATGCGATTTATTTTTTAATCCTTTTAATTACACATGCACATAATACAGACAAAACTTTATTTACATTAATGTTTTTATAGTTAGAAGAAATTTGAACTCAAACTTTCAAGCTCTCTACAGTTATCTACTCTATCTCTGATACATATGACCACATATGTGTTAAAAATATAAAGTGTTTTCTAGAAATAAATATAAATTTAAATGCAATACCTGTGTGTGTTAAATGTTATATTATATATTTCATCTATTTATTATTAATTTTATTTTATATAATTATTCCATGAATACACAATTTGAATTTAAAGAACTGGTGAAAAATAAGTTATCAAACAAGTGATATGTTCTCATATGCTTATCTTATTGTTAAGATCATTACAAAACATTGGTATAGTTTTAGATTCTGTTGGAGAGAAAAGATTAAAATATAAATTGTTATTTTACATATTATAATTTGATACTAATATTTAAGAAAGATACATGAATTCCTTTATATTTAGCATGCGCAGAGCAATATGATTATTAGATCCAACCCACCAAAAGAATCTGTACTGCATTAAATGACAAGGATTATTACACCAGTATGATCAAAAGGCCTAATTCATAATATGAATGATAGAAATAAACATTTTTAGGATCTCTAAACTTAGTACTTATTTTTATTCCTTATTATAAACTCCTATTTTGAAATATCTTTTAAAACCATTTTCACTGGGAAATGTTTAAACACATTCAAATTTTGATTAAAAACAAAATTTTATATATACATATCTAACTAATTATCTCAATAGTTATCTTTAAGCAAATTTTATATAATTAAGAATTATACTAGATATAAATGTAGGGTTTTAAGATTTTTTTCTGACCAAAAGTAAATGTGAATTGAAAAGATTGAAAAGATGGTGGTAGCAAGCTTTATATAAACATATCTTTACTTTGAAAACACAATCAAGCAAATATTAAAAACATTACCAAGATTTACAATTGAATTATAACTAATAGAATAAAATATTAATATCTAAGCATAGTATAAGTCACATTATTATATTACTGATTAAAAATTGCAAGAAGTGAAAAAATATCTTTATAAAAAGCCATATCACTTTTTTATATCTATTCACTTTTGAGAAAGACTCGATTACTACAAATTTGTGATGAATTTGTTACTTTGTTTTGTTATCAATGTTTTCTATATTTGTTTATATGGAAAGAATTTTAGTATCAATTATGCTTTCAATTTTGAATTTCAAAAGAACTTCAACATGTAGTAATTGCTACATCAGTGGCCTGAATTGAATGAAACAAACTTTTCAGTTAACCAAAAATTTGCAAATTTTGAGAACTTACTAGCCAATATCTGTTAGTCAGTTAAGGGATATTTAGGCACTTTTATCTAAATATATATTATATTGAAATAACCTAGACGTAATTAAAGAGATTTGAATCCAGACTGTCAAGCTTCCTACAGTCATCCACTTTATCCAATATATCCAATACACATGACCACATACATGTGAAAAAGATAAATGATCTCCAATATATGTATTTTAGGCTGAATCAGATGACTGGAAAATCTGAGTTCAAATCCCCTTTAATTATATCTAAATATATATTAAAAACAAAATGCCATAAAAGTCTCTTCTACCTCAATATAATTTAACACTTGTATGGGAAAAGTCTTTGTCTTAATTTTACTAAATAGTTTGTGTTAACATTAATGAAAATAAATAAAAGAAATTGTAGTTGCAATTCATCTTTTAAAAAATAAAATAAAAACAATGAAAAACATATTAAAAACCCATATTCCGCTTACTTCAAAGAATATTACATTATTTACATTATGCATCATTGATGATGTATCGTGCTAAGTTTTAGACAGTAATAAAAGCAGTTTTGAAGAGTCAAAGTTATACAAATTCAACTCTCTTTATGATTTTAATAATTGTTTTAAAGTGCAAAAAATAACACTTTATGTGAATTTAAATTATGTAAATTTGAAATAGTTTGATAAAAAGAAAAGTTTGAAAATTTTAGATAATAAATATTTAAAAAGGCTTGAATTTGAAAAAGACCTTTCTCTCTCAACGAAGATAAATGCTTTTTTCCTCTCTATTAGGTGGAAAGAAGGGAAGATGGAAAAGAAGATATGGTTATAAGATAACCTAATATACTCTTTTATTTTTTAAGCATTATACTATTTTTTATTATTAAATTCATAAATTTGCCGTAAATTATTTTTTCTTTGGTTATGGATATTATTTAACCTATTTGGCATAAAAAAAAATTAAGAATTATATTGTTTTAAAATTATATGTAGCATGCATAGATTTATGAAATATTCGTTATCATTAAGTGTTAAACGCAAAACATTCTTGCTATATTATCATAGACAAATGTATATTTTTATTATTTTATGAATATCCAATAAGTATTAATGGAAAGATTTGACTTCTTATAAATTGTCTACAGATGAGAAAAGCAGAGAAAAAGAGTGCATGGAGAGAATCAATCACAAAGCAAATAGAACTAAATTGTATTAGTCTCAAAATAAAAATCTAATATTTAGAAAAAACAATTGGTATTAGTATAATTTTATACACATAGACTACAAAAGTTTTAACATAAAACTATATAAAACGATTATAATTGGGTGTTAAGAAAACCAATTTCCATTTTTAGTGATCTTTAACTCTCTAAACTGAGAAAGATTTTTTTTTCCTCTTTTCTTTTAACTCAGAGTTAAATCATGCTTGGAGTACTATTATAAATTAGATAAATCAGATTTAAAATAATAATAAAAATATTAGAAAAATTAATTTTTAAAAAAGGCTTACTATGCTGCAATGCATTTTTTAATAGTGAAAATGATATTTTACACAAGAATTTTTTTAAAAAGGAAATAATTGAAAACAAATCAATTTATTAACTAAAAGTAAATAATATAATGATTGGAGAAATGATAAGCATGGTGGAAATAGAAGAATTTAAAGTGTATGTAGGATTGTATAAAAGTATTGCGTCTAAATATGAGAACATTGTTAGTGCCAATCTACAAAAATATAAACAAGTTATAATATAATAATTAATGAACAATCGTTCTAATTAGCATTTTAGGGAAAGACTTAATAATTATCTTAAATAAATAAAAAATTCAAATAAAGAAACGTGATTAATTAACATGTTGGATTTAGAAGTAGTGATTATTATCTTTCCCATAATAAAAAAAGCAATAGAAAATAAATATATATATATATGCATTTTGTTGACTTTTAAAAGATTTTTGAATGCATTGATCAAAAGATAAATTGAGTAGTACTAAAATCTTATAAAGTGTATAATTACCTAATTAACTGAATAATATCTACATTAATCCCAAAGTAATTATGAGAATTATGTTGAGAAATTTTTTTTCTTGCAGATCTTAAAATATTTGTTAGCAAAAGCAGTAAAACATAAACTGAAGGTGAACATGCATGGATTATTGATGTTTTTGACATAAAGCATGAATTAACTATCATAAACACAATCACTACAAAAAATTTCAATGAATTTTCATTCAAAATACTGACATTATAGAGATTATGTTATAATAAAAGCTACCAAGACAAGCAGTTATGATTACATGAGTGTTAGTAAATGCAGATTATTAGATATATCCTAGATTAGTGCATACTTTAATTTAAAATGTAGATTTGATTTCAAATATATTAGTAGAAAATGTAGTTTTGATTTGTTAGAACAACTACTACATATACAAATTTTAGCATGTATTATAAACCAAAATTGCAGTTTGAATTTTCATTCTAGACATGTTACTGATACAAGGAATTATTTTATGATGCAAGTATATTGTGAATTTAACTAAGTCTGCTCTTGAGTTTTGTAAAAATTTAAATTGTTTTGACAATGATTGTAGTAGAAACTTGATTTTAAAAATGTGGATTCCATGCTTGATAAATAATAAACAAATGTGTAACTCTTTGAGGTATACAGGTATTTAAAGAGAGAAATTGAATGACTCACAAAAAGTATGAATGATTGGTGAATTAAAACTTCAAAAAGATATACTCATTTATTAATTATGGTGATTTTAGATTTTCTCTGGAATTTAGGAATGTAACATTTGAATCCTAAAATGATAATGGTGATATTTTAAATAGATGGAGAGAATATTTTATCATAATTTGAATAATGAATCAAGAATTTAAAATAATTGTTTTTAATAATATATATGTTTTATCTATTTATTTATCCTGAATTAAGATGAAGGTAGAACAACTCTTTGGAATTTTAAAATTAGAAAGACTGCAGATCCTGAAGAGAAAAGATTTAAAGTATGGTAGTGATATGTTACTTTAAAACTAATGAATTCTTTTGGAAATAAATGGAAGATGCCTATATTGTTCTAATATATAGAAATCAAGAGAATGCAATACTCTGGCAATCATTGTTATATAACAATAGCATCTACAGCAAAACTTCTTTCCAAGGATTTTATTGAATATGTTGCTTTCATTCAAAGTATAAGTTATTATCAAAGTAGCCATGTGGTTTAAGAGAATCAAGAACTATATAAGTGATTTGCATACATCTTTTATCAATTTTGGTCAAGATATTTGACTCTGTAAATTGGAAAGATATTTGGCTATTTATGTAAAATTTATTCATATTCTACAATTTCTACATGATAGTATAAAAGGAAGTACTATTACTAATAATGAAAGATTTGCTATCTACGAAATAAAAATTGATGTTAAATGGGAATATATACTAGCATCAACTTTGCTTTTTTTTTTTTTTTTTATAAAAGTAGTCTTTGAAAAGGTTCATAGTTAATTTCATAAAGCAGAAATCAAAATCCAGTATAAATTTGATGAAATTTTTAAAGCAAAAATTTATCTTATACTCAAGGTTTGCAGTAAGATGATGTCATTATTCTTGATAATTCATATAATTATCTACATGTTCTTATTTTTTATTGCAATATAAAGATTTTGATTTAGTAATTAATATTCCAAAAATTTAGCTTTTTCAATAGTCAATAATGAAAGAAAATTTCAGTAATTTTTAGACTGAAAATGTATTAGTTTGAAATTTTTATGCGCTTTGAATATCTTGGTAGTTTCATTTGCAAAAAAAGAAAATTTTGATGTTGAGTGCAATATGGATTCCATTAAAAAAAATAAACAGTTTCATCACAGTGATAGAACTACTTCACCTATAATAGTATGATGACAAACTATTATACCAATTAGTATGATGTTCAACTTGTTGAATTTGATGGTATTGATTTAGTATTTTAAATTATCCAAAACTGAATATATAATTAAAAACATCCTTAAAAAGTAATTTATTGTATATCTGAATGTAGTTTTTATATGAAAGGCAGTTTATTTTACAGATATTTCAAAAGTATAATACTGATTGCTTTCATCAAAAATGATGTTGCTAAGAATAAAATACCATAACATGTATCAAGATCTTTCTTAAGGATGAAAAGTTTGCTGCAGGAGGGGAGGGGTCATTACAAAAAAGGACTCACATGTGAGGTGATTTGATTTGTAAAGCCAGCACAAAACTTATCTTTAACTTTTTTTGTCTATTTGAGGTTGGGTAGGGGTGGAATTAAAATGACCATACTGATTACAAATGACCATTAATGGTTAAATGTAGTGATATATTTTGTCATAAGGACATTTTATATTTTTAGTTGACACTTATAGGTCACTTCTCAATTTAAATATACCTGGTAATTTAATTGTTGTTGCTCTATATCATTATAATAATTTGGCCTATAAATTAATAGCTAATAACTGATCTTACTTCATTTTGAACATTTAAATGAATATTACTCTGCTGTGTCTTGCAAAAATTCAGTAAATCAAAATTACATCTAAAGCTGAAACATTATCACAAAGAGATAGATGCAAAGGTAGATAGTTTGATAGACAGTCAGACAGATAGACAGGCAGGCAGTCAGGTAGGTAGGTAGGTAGGTAGGTAGGTAGGTAGGTAGGTAGGTAGGTAGGTAGGTAGGTAGGTAGGTAGATAGATAGATAGATAGATAGATAGATAGATAGATAGATAGATAGATAGATAGATAGATAGATAGATAGATAGATAGATAGATAGATAGATAGACAAACAGACAGACAGACAGAAAGACAGACAGAAAAAAGAAAAATAAATAGATAGATAGATAGATAGATAGATAGATAGATAGATAGATAGATAGTTAGTTAGTTAGTTGGTTAGTTAGATAGATAGATAGATATAATAATAATAGATAGATAGATAGATAGATAGATAGATAGATAGATAGATAGATAGATAGATAGATAGATAGATAGATAGATAGATAGATAGATAGATAGATAGATAGATAGATAGATAGATAGATAATGGCCAGTCAAATAAAAGGATAGATAAAAAATGTGATAAATTCATATATTCTGAATCATTTTAAAATGTCGTGATTCTTATTTTTTTTTACTCATAATCATCTCTTAATAAATTTCAGATATATTTTTTGGCAAATGCTATGTTGAATGAAATTTTATTCTAGCTTTATTTGAACAATATATATATAATCGTAACAACAGTAAAAAATAAATAAAGACATATTAATCTAATTTGCAATATAGAAATCAATGCAAATATAAAAATCCACTAATTTAAATGTTCCAATATTAATCAATTGAGCTAAATATTATATAACAAATGTAATGCTAAGGGTAAAGAAATAATTTGACCCCAAGCTTTGAACTCATTCCAAATGAAAAACTTTTTTTTTCGCACATATAATAAATAGATAGATTCACTGGTAAAAAAAAAAAAAAAAGTGATGCCATGCAAAGCAAAAATATTAAATATATTACTGACATTTTCTATTAATTATTGTAATACGTGACAAATAGTGCATTAAAAATTATTTCCTTAATATTAATAAACAAACAGAATATCTGTAATAGATGAATGATTTAAAAAAGAAAATACTGGATAATTTTTCAATAAAATAATTTTACTACTAAATAATTACTTTAAAAAACCCATAATAAATTAACCAATATCTAAACTTTTTGTTAAATGAAAGAGTTCGAGAGACATTGTTTTTATTTGTGAGCAAAATACTTAGGCATATTTTTATAACTGGTAAAATGAAAATAATATTCATTTTTTTGCTGTCAATTCAGTTGATCCTGAATATCATCAGCTGAACATTTTAGATACTGATCATTCTAATAAAGCCTTTATTTTTTTAAAATTTAAGTGCAATAAAATTATATATTACATCCTATTTCCAGACCTTATTTATACAAGTCCATCATTCAAAAAAAAAAAACTTCAAATAAACATTAATTAAGTAGAAAATTTTTATGTGATTCTAAGTAATGCATAATGGTTGAACAAAAGTTAAGTTTATAAATTACAAAAAAGGTTAAATCAGTTGTGCACACAACTATATTAAATAGGACACCAATTATCATTAGAATAAAATAAAGCTGATGGTGTATTATTGTTTGGACTATTTCCACCATCTTATATGAGTATTAAAGGTCTTTGGAAAAATTTAACTTTATTTAAAAATATTCTATGCATAACATTTCAAGAGGTATTATTCTCCCCTCTTCTTCAGCCTTTGCTAACCTGACTAGTGATAGTACTAGCATGGGGATTGAATCTAGGCCCTTAGATTCTTGAGAATTGAATTCTAAGGTAAAGGCAACTGTCTTTAGAAATTTCATATACTTATCTATGAAGTTCCTCCTGATTTCACCACTTTTTCTTCTTAAGAGCAAGGTTAATTTGTGGTTTCATACATTATGTATAGTCACTTTGGGTTGACTTATGGGATTGTTCACCATTGTCATGTGAGCAGCTTCTTTAAATTTTCTTCTTTGTACATTTTCTTCTCTATCTCCCAATTAAACATATGTTTATTGAAATTTCTACTGACTGTTGTCTTTAGTAGGAAGGCTCAGTTGGTTAGAGCATTACCTTAAAATTCAATACTCAAGAATCTAAGAATCTATGTTCGATTCCCATGCTAGTACTATCACTGGTCAGGTTAGCAACACCTGAAGAAGGGAAAATAATACTTCCTGAAATGTTGTGCATACATTAACATTTTTGATGCACTATCACTAACAGTTGAATGTATTTGGAATATTTAAATAAAGTTAATTTTTTCTGAAGACATTTAATACACATATTAGATTATGGAAATAGTCCAAACAACAAATACAATTGAAACACCATCATCACAAACCTTCAGGAAAACACAAAGCTGACCTTATTTCCATTACAAATACATTGAATGCAGAGTTATAGTAAAAAGGTAAGTAAGAAAATGCCAAAGGGCCAATTTATTAGAGGGGAAAACAAGATTTATCTATGTATGGTATTTGAAAAACAATTTATTGTGACTCACATTAGATGTTTGGATTTCTAGCACATTTTAGATAATAATAATAATAATAAAATTTGTTTAAGGTTCAATAAACTGAATCAGTTAAGTCCAAAGAGAGGAAAATCTAGACTAAAATAGTGAGTTATTAATGATTTTTAGTATATTAGAAAGAATAATGAATGAAGTGATGCAGACTAAAAACAATGGGAGTATTCTGATCTTTTGAATGAATGATAATTGTTTTGAAATGTAGCTTTGTATGAAGACAAAAAAGTATTCAATAATGTGATGGCAGAACTTATAAAATTCAAAATAAAAACTATCATGTAAAAAAAAGGGGGAAATGACCTGAAATTGAGAAAATATAATGCAAATGATTTTAATGATAGAAGTAATGCTCATCAAATTATGAATGCTGTATCAGGAACCAATAAAAAGAATATATTTTTTAAATGTTACTACAGTTAGATTCTGACAGATAATTTATTCTCAAGGTTACATTTGTTCACATAAATTTTAAAATGCATTAACATGTAAATATTTTTGCTTTTATGAAAAAAGTTTAAATTAAAGATTTATGATTATTTTGGAACATCAGATGAATAAGCATTGTTCAAACCACAAGAGTTTTTACAAAGTTTGGAAAACATGCCTGAATCTTTCCACCCAAGATTTCTATGCATACCAAAGTTTGTATTTGAACATCTAAGTCAATTCACCTCAAAATATCTTGCAGACGTGGCTAATTTTCTATCAAAAGAAATTTATGAAATTCACAATTTATATCCAATAGTAATTATCTCATTTACAAAGAAAAATATGTCACCATCCACATTACAAAATATAAGACCAATATTCATTAGTTCATTAAGGATCAAATTAATTGAAAAAATATTAAAAATAAAATTTGGTGCCACTTCTATTATTACTGCTGTCATGGTCACAAGTCACTAAAAAAGGATCATGAATAGGACAAGCAGCATTATTTTTCAAGGTAATCATTGATATGGTGTGAAGTGCAAAGAAATGCAACCCAATGGTAGAACAGCCAACATTAAAATAGTTTTTGACTCTGTACCAGTTGATATTCTTATACAAACTTTGAAAAATACTACCATATCTAATTCTTTTTTATATGTACTTACAAATTTACTTATACACAGGGAAACACATATTGCTTTAAATAGAAAAATGTATTTCTCATTTAACACAAGTCAATACCTCAAGGATCACTGCTTAGTGCTTTATTATTTACAACTTATAAATTTCTTAGCAACATATAAAAACATCTGCCTGACATATATATCCACACATTGGATCATAATATAACTTGCATATCATACTTGGATAATATTACAGTTTTCCTTATGGCTAAAAAAAAAAACTCCAATATTAGTAAAAATCATGAAGGAATTTATAAACTCCCATAAACTTGAATTTAATCTTGACAAATATTGTGCATAATACATGTACACAGATAAATTATATAGAGATATTTTTCTTGGCTTACCAACTACATATCTAGGTTTTCTTTCTATATGAGCAATATAACTATGCAAGAGCAAATACAAGGTAAATTGCTGCAACCAACACAACACATAATATTATTACTTTCAAAGGCATATCTCTTACTTTATTCTAAGATAGTTCTTATCAACAAGCTTATCATCACAAAGATAACATAATACTTACCTAGAAAGCTCTTACTGGGGAAAAAAAACAGTTACAATTTCTTTCAAAAAGTTACAGCTTCATAGTGCTCAAAATAGATTAGTACTAAACTCAATTTATGAGTGTAAGATCCAAGAATTTATTAACCTTATATTAGCAATGATAAAAATTATTTCCATTTCTGAAGATGATACTTAAGGTAACAACAACATATAAGCCTCCTCTATATACAAAACATCTTCAAAAAATTCTAGCACCAATTAACCTAATAACATTTTCACAAAAAAAATGGCATTATTGGAAAATTTATGTTCTTTTATATCCAAACATAATTGCAATGGCTGACTCTCCATTTTTTAGCATTAATAATAGGCAACTGATAAAAAGATTTAAGTATTGGATTCTTGAACCAAAATATTTCGATTTTATGCTAAAAATAAATATGTGGTCTTTTCTTACATTATATTTTTTTACGTATAAGAGAAATCTTGTCAACACAGAAACTATATGTCAATTATATCTCAAGGAAGAACATCAAAACCACCTATTTTTTAATGTAGTAATCTACAAAATGCTCAGTCATATATCATAAAAATACTTCAGAAAAATAATAGTATAATTCAATCAATCATTAAAGGCTAACTTTGCAGAAATAAAAATCACCATATTTATATTTTATGGTCTGTGGTGCACAAGATACTTATTTCTTTACAACATGATATAAGAACACACATTTAAAAACAAACTAAACACAATAACACAGAGAGATAAAGAAAATTCTTCTCCAGATATATTTGTAGTTACATGGTCACTTATTCATCAGTGCTCTAAACTATAGTGAGATATAATTCCTCAATTTTTTTTATTGTCTGATATATTCATTAGAATTTTGCATGTTTAACACTATATCATGTTTTTTTTCTAATTCTTACAAATTGTAAATATGTCAAGTTCTTTACATTGATTTTATTTTTCATTTTTATTGTACTATACTGAGTTTCTTATCAATAAAATTCCAATTGAAAATAATATTCAAATAAAAGCTTTAACAAAATGCATTAATGACATGGTTCGAAGAAAGTGATGCCCTGGAGAAAAAAACCCTTGTTCTAGAATAAATAATCTATCTATCAAAATTCTATTTCCATGTTAGTATTATTTAAACGATGAAGAAGAAATTTTTGATAAATATATTAAAAAACAGAACTAACTGTGATAATGAGAATAAGCTAAAGTGACAATGAAAAATATATTTTACAGATATTTTTTTCTAATTCATTTATTAACAATGAACTTCATTTTCCTCTATTTCTTTAATTATTTTACTCATAAAAATATTCTGTTTATAAAGACTTTTTAATAAATCTACAAAAAAATTTTTTGTGGACTGATTCAAAATAAGCAAATAGATGATTGTCATAATATTTCTGGTTGTAAAACTTTCTTCGGTTAAAAGGTAAACACAGATTTGAATTTTCAAATTTATAATTTTAGCAATTCTCTAAACGTTTTTTTAACCATATTTATGAATTCAAAAAAATCACTCTTTAATATTGATTATATAAAAAAAATAGGCTATAATCTCATCTCTATTTTAGTAACACAGTAAATCATGATAAGATAAAACTGAATGATTTCATAATTTCTAAATTACATCTTGAATATATCAGAATAATAAAAAAGAATAAATCTTTTTGTATTATCATTTTTGGTAATGTGCAATCTATTTATTTAAAATTTTAAAAATCAATTTTAAATTAACAATAATTAATGCAGATTAATATATATAAAAATCAGAACAAGGTTTCATTTTATTGTTTTCCTAGCATTCATTAATAAATATTAACCATCTTTAAAAAGACAAACAATTAATTACTCATTTAAAGAAAGTATATCTCTTATTCTGTCAATAATAAAATATTTTATTAGCAACAATCAGGTAACATAATATAAATTTTACTTTTAATCCTGTACTCATCATCTAATTTAATAACTAATATCAGACATGATTGTAAACATGAACTCTATATTACAATATATATTTTACTTTTTGTGCAAATGAAGATTATTTAGAAAAAAAACAATCAGGTAATATATTTCATGCCAACACATGCTTAGAAAATAATGTTATCTTTTTTAATATTATTTGTACATAGCTGCAAATATAAATAAAACATTTCTGAATATTGTTTAGTTAAATATGTATATTATTATTAGGATTTCACATGATGTTCAAGTTTCAATATCATAAAGCTTATAAACTTTAACTTAATTGGCCATACTAATATGTTTTACCTTTTTTATTGTCTTTACCTAGAAGTTTATTCAGAAGTTTTTAGTTCTCTAGAGAGCTATTTACATCTATTGAGTTACCTTCCCAAAGCTTGAATGATTTGAATTTTAATTTTAGAAATGCATTTTTGAATTAAAATATTATATATTATTATTTTAGATTACTTTTTAATAAAAAATGTTTTATATGACATAGATATGCATTATCAATAATTCTGGCTAACACGCTTAGGTTAGAGAAGTTTAATATTGTAAAATTTATATGTTTATCTGTGCTAAGGGCTTTCGAAGTTCCTGGATTTCATATTCATAGCCGAGAGTAGAGATAGTAATGGGGATACATATTCTAATTTATGCAAATTAGTTAGCTGTTAGTTGTGTCTTAAGTCTTGGCATTTTATTTTATTTAGCTTAATTAGTCCATCTTTTTGAAATGGTGAAACAGGTGTATTTTCTATTTATTGACTGAGTGCCATTATTTATGAAATAGGCTTCTTTTATTTTCTAATCCTATTTTTTTAATCTAGTGAAAAAGCTGTACTAGTTATAATAAAATTTCAAAAAGTATTTTTATTGTTACACATAACTGCAAAGCTCATTTACTACAAGAGCATTGCAGAATGTGATTTAGGTAGTGAAAAGAATAATGAAATCAAAAGATAAAGTTTCCTAGATCAATGTATAGCTGAAAGTATTTTAAAAAACACAGTTTGGTCAATTGAAGAAATTTATTGTGTTCATTCAGTCACTTTAATATTTGAATATCAATAGACCTTTGAAATAACTGACTGTGTAACTGCTTTATTATTTACCTTAAGAAAGTTAATCATAGTGTTTTGAATTACTTTTAAATTCATCAATGATGATTTTTACTTTCACTTTTAATTTCTGATTTTGATATGCCAAACAGTCTTGATAATAAGGACTTATGATGGATTTGAAGTCAAAAACTTTGCAAAATAATGCATAGTTGTATAAAAATGATAAATTGCTTTGTTTTAAATAATAACATTAATAAGAAAATAACAAAATAAAATAAATAATAATAGTGTTAATTAATTTATGATACAGTGATTTTAAAACAAAATATAATATTTATATTCACATAAAGAATAAAAACTGATAATTTTTTCAATTCACTTTCTAAAATATTTGTAAAAACTACTTACTCCATGAATTAATAATTTCATTCTGTACATATGTATGTATGTATATGTAATTACATAGAATAAAATTAACCTGCAAACCTATGCTATTCATTTTAGTATATAAATCTACATGCACTCATTCATCAGTAAGAAATTTTAAAAACACAAGTGAATCACTTAGGCTTAGACCTTATTTTTATATAAGCCAGCCCTTACTGACCATTCTTAACTCAGGGCTTGATTCTATTATGTGCCTGATATTTTAATTGACAACTGAATTGTACAAATTTTGTTGATATATCACAGAAAAGAGACTATCTGCAATTAAGCAATATTTGTTTAGAATGTATATAAATTAATAGTTTAGTGATATATATATATATATAATTACATAGAAAGAAATTAACCTTCAAACCTGCATTGTTCATTTTAATGTATAAATCTATGCACCCTCATCTGTCAATAGCACTAAACTATTAATCTATATATATTCTAAACTAATATAACTATGAAAGGGTTAAAAAGGAAATTTCTCCTATATATCAACAATTGTCAATTCAGTTGTCAATTAAAGTCGGCACGAGCCCCAATAGCGGCACAAGGGACTTGAAAAAAAACCAAACACAAGGATTCACTTGTGTTTTTAGAACTCTTACTAATAGGTCAGTATATGTAGATTTATACATTAAAACAAACATCACAGGTTTGAAAGTTAATTTTTTTCTACATAATTACATATATACACTGTGCTAAACTATTAATTTTATATTGTATATATTTTAAACTAATATTGCTTTAAAATATTAAAATTTCAGGCACAGAATAAAATCTAGTCTTGAGTTAAGCATGGTCAGTCAGGATTTGGATTATATAAAAATAAGCTCTAAGCACAAGTGATTTACTTGCGTTTTTAAAACTAGTGAGTGCCTGTCGATTTATAAACTAAAACGAAGACCACAGATTTGAAGGTTAATTTCCTTTTATGTAATTACTACATGAATTGTAAATCAAGAAATATAATAAGCAGAGAATATATATTTTAATATGATTTGGGATTAATTAGCATATTTGAAATTTACTCAGAAAAATTTTTCTTATACATATATATATATATTAAAAAGAACTTAAACTCAGATATTCCACCTCCCTACAGCTATCCATTCCATCTAATAGAAATGACACATATAATCACATACATGTATCAGTTGTATAAAATGGAATGAATAGCTTTAGGGAGCTTGAAAGTCTGAGTTCAAGTCCTTTATAATTACATTAATTTAATATAGACCATATGCAGGATGCAGAAAGAATTTTGCTATTAACTGAAAGACCTTTTAATTTCTCTTGGAGTCTTAAAGGAACCAAGCAGGGCAAATTCCTAATGTCCATTCCATACATTCTTGTCATTGCAGCTGTTATTAATATGTGATTATTCATGTAGTATGTGAACATGGATGGGCTGCTCACCAACATGCATTAGCCAGTGTAGTGAGTTTATTGGCTTTTTACCTCTGAGTTTAAGATCAAGAAACACCATAGTATTTCTTCTCAGTTACCTGATAAGACAGAATGAATGTTTGTGTAAATGATAAATATTTTTTCAATATATATATATACAACTATGACAGACAAAAATAAATCATGGCCCTTATTCCCAGAAGACTGTAAAGTCACCAACCAAGGCAGCAGTTGGTGACTGAAGGTGAAGGGTGCTAAGGATCCCCTAATTGCAGACCCAGACTGCCATTTGATGATGACTTTTTATTTAGGTTCTTACAACTGCAGATCACTTTCAAGTGAAGGAAGATTGCAAGAATTAGAACAAGAACTGTCTTATATTAAATGGGACATTATTGGACTTTATGAAGTTAGAAGAAAAGGTGAAGATACAATTGATTTAAAAAGTGGACATATACTCTATTATAAAGGCACAAATATTGAAAATACAAGTGGAGTAGGATTTATTATAAAATGGAAGAACAACATTGCGGAGATTGATGGTGTATTGGACAGAGTGGTAAGATTAGTTATACAACTTGATAGCAGATTTATGCCCCAACAAGTTCTCATAGTGATGAAGTAATAGAAGATTTTATATGGATGTACAAAAGGTGTTTGATCAGATGAAACAACATTTTAAAATTGTTATGTGAGACTTTAATGCTAGAATTGGTAAACAAATGAAAGATGAAAGTGCTGTAGGTAATTTTGGTTATGGTAATAGAAGTGGGAGAGGAAATAGGCTTGTGGAGTTTGCAGAAAAACTTTATATTATAAATTCTTTTTTTGAGAAAAATGTTAAAATGAAATGAACATGGAAGCATCCAAATGAAGGTACAGCAGAATTGGATTATATTTTGACTAACAGAAAATACATATTTCAAGACTGTAATGTTCTTAATAAATTTAACACAGAAAGTGATCATCGATTAGTAAGATGTAAGATATGTGTTAATGCAAAACTAGAGAGACAAAAATTATTAAGAAAAACAATATTTACAGTTGATATTCCTAATCTTCAGAAACATTCTAATGAATTTAAATTAGAACTTACAAATCGGTTTCAATTATTAGTAGATTTTGAACATGATTCAGATTTGAATGAAATTAATATGAAAATAATTGATATGCTTTTAAAAACTGCAACAAAGATAACTGTTAGAAAAAAGCAGCAATTGACCAATAAAATTTTTACTGAGACTAGAGAATTTATGAAGAAAGGAAGGAATATGAAGATATACAAAAATGATGCATTAAAAAGAATTGAATATCTCGAATTTTGTAAAATGGTGCAGAAAAGAGTTGAAAATGATATAAAAAATTATAACTGTGAATTAGCAAAAAAAGCTGTAGAAGAAAATAAAAGTTTCAAGAATGTAAAACAACATTTTGGTATTGGTAGGGAATTTATATCTGCAATAAGAAAAAAATGGAATTATTACTAAAAAGAGAGATGACATCATGAAATGGGTAGAAGATTTTTATCAAGAATTATATAGTAATAAAGAACAAGTATATCCTATAACTATTACATCTTCTGAATTGCCCAGAATTTTAAATGAAGAAGTGAGACATGCAATTAAATATATGAAGAAAGGAAAGGCTCCAGATAATGATGGATTTACAATTGATATATTAAAAGAAGCAGGTGAAGAAACAGAATTTTTTTTAGCAAAGTTATATACCAAATATCTAAATGATAAAGATGTACCAGATGATTGAAAGAATGCAGTATTAATATTAATATTTAAAAAAGATGATAAAGAAGATATTAGAAATTACAGACCTATCAGCCTTTTATCAGTTTTATACAAAATTTTTACCAAGATAATAACAACTCATCTGCAGAGAACATTGCATTTCCACAAACCAAGAGAACAAGCTGGATTTAAAAGTGGTTTTAGTACAGTAGATTATATCCAGGCATTGAGAGAAGTTATAGAAAGGACAAATGAATATGAGTTGCCATTATGTTTTGGGTGTGTAGATTATGAAAAGGCATTTGATTCTATAAACATTTCTTCAGTGATTAATGCATTGGCTCATCAAGGTATAGATTCAGGATATTGTCATATTTTAAAGAATATTTATAAAAATGCAACAGCAACAATAAGATTATGTAAAGGTACTGGGAAAGTCAATATTGAGAAGGGTATAAGACAGGGTGACTTCATATCTCCAAAACTTTTTACAGCAGTGCTGCAAGAAATATTTTGTGGATTAAAATGGGATGATAAAGGAGTGAAAATAAATGGAGATTATTTAAGTCATTTATATTTTGCAGATGATGTAGTTGTTTTTACAAATAATACTTTGCAGCGGCAGGAAATGTTGCAAGAGTTATCAGATGAAAGTAGGAAAGTAGGACTAAATATAAATGCTAAAAAGACCAATTTAATCTATTTTCTCAAAATATGAAAATAAAGATTGATTATGATGAGTTAGAAGAAGTTAACAGTTTCAAATACTTTGGTGAGATTATTAATACAAATGGAAACATAATGGATGAAATTAATCATAGAATTAAACTTGGTTGGAGTGCTTTTGGTAGAAATAACTTGATACTAAAAGGAAATATGCCTAGCTTGAAAAGAAAGGTTTTTAATAAATGTGTTTTACCAGTTCTTACTTATGGATCTGAGATTTGGACACTTAATAAAAGAGTAATATACACATTTCAGACTACTCAAAGAAGTATGGAGAGATGCATGTTGGGAGTAACAAGAAGAGATTGAAAATGCAATGTATCAGTAAGAGAACAAACAGGTGTTATTGATCTTATTGAAAAAATTAAAAGATTGAAGTGGAGCTGGGATGGACATATTGCTAGAAGAAATGATAATAGATGGACAATTGAAATCTTAAACCGGATTCCAAGAGATTGTAAAAGACCCAGAAAGGGGCCACATGTTGGATGGATAGATGAAATAAGAAAGTGTGCAGGGGTGATGTGAAGAAGAGAAGCTAAAGATCAGAGAAGATGGATTGAACTTGGAGAGACCTTCATCCTGCAGTGGATTGATAATGGTTGATGATGATAATTAGAGAATTTCCAAATATGCTGAAACTTCTTTTCAGGCAGCATCCCGTAATTGCCTTGCTAATCATTGGTAAATGATTATTCTTGATTTAAAGTAAAATTTATCCAATTCAAATTTACTGACAGTTTTTTTCTTCTGAAAAACAATTTAGCAGAATGGAGAAAAAATATTGCAATTATTATAAGATATTGCCTTCACATATTCATGGTTTACATACAACACTTGCTTTAAAAACATGAATTAAAATGACAAAAGTCATTATATGTGCATAGTTATAATCCATGATCAAGTAATTGCCAAATATATTTTGTTTTTACTTACAAATCTTTGGCACAATATTTTTATAACACAGTATTAAATCATTATTTTAGAGTAAATTTTTTAATTTGGAGATTATGAAAATATTGTTAATTGTGTGAAAAGCAATATTGAATTACCATTAATGCTATATGTGAATAGTTAAAAAAATTTAGAATCATAAAACTAGCTTTCAATCATTAAAGTTAAGTAGAAACTTTTATTAATATTTTCTATAATGTTTTATATTCTTATCATTCCTATGAGTAATTTTTAAACCTTTTTGTATGACATATTTACCTAGTTATTGCAATTTTGTTTTTAAAGTACATTTTTCTCAAAATAGTTAATAAATTACTGATAATAGATAGATATAATGTGAGAAGTAGTTGATTGCAATATATATATAGTGTGTGTTGATGCATTTTAAACTGTTTAAAACTCATTAAAGCTAACTAAAATTTCAGACTGCCTTTTATATTTCTTAATGCCTCTGAGTATGGCAGTCAACTGCCTTGATTATCAAATGGCTCCAGTCTTGATTTTATTAATGAGATCACATAAAAATATTTCATACATTTAAAAATTAGACAATACAGATTTTGAAAGCTTTTCAATTTTATTTTATTAAAAATGTCTTTTTTGCTTACTACATTTACTGACTATAATTAATTTTACCATTTTTAAAAAAAAAAATGTTATCACTTTTTTATTATTACTAATATTTTTTTAATCAATAACGTTGAACTGAAGTTAAAGTTCCATTGTTACACAAACACATTTTTTTTATAAACGAAAATATATTTATAAATAACTAATAATAAAAAATTAAAATTTTGTTAAAAATATCATTTTAAAACATTGATAGTCAAGGTATATTAGCATGAATTTTTTTTTAGAGATCTATTTAAGTTAATCACTTTATTTTATTTAAAGGCATACTTATAAGAAGTGTTTATAACTAATGATCCTATGCTAAAATAAAATTTTAATCTCAAAAAGATATATATCAATTCACAGTTTAGCAATTGGCAAAATTTATGTGTACTCAGAGAAATCTGCCTATAAAATTTTCTTTAAATCTTTGTCCAAGTTAAGGAACATTAAAATTGGTTAGACCTATCTGATTTTTTTATATAAATAAATAACATTCCTATAAATGAATATATAAATAATTTTCATAAAGGAATCAATCAATTATTTAACGTTTTCTAATATGTATAAAAATCTTAAAAATTGGAGAAGAAAATTTTTTATGAAAGCTAAAAAGTATATTTTGCTAATCTATAATCAAATCAGGCTAAAAGGATTAGCATTTTAGTGACAACAATTTTCAAATGTTTATTTTTTTATAAATGAATAATTATTTGTTAATAAAGAAATAAATACAGTCCTTTCCTTTGTCTATCATTTAAATTTTTTTAAATATATTAATAAAAAATAAAATTTGTATTTTTATATTTCAATTTTTAATTTTCAGTGCAAATATATATGTACACATGATCTATATATGTGTAAGCATGTGTGCTGTGTACTTTTTTAACATGTGTATACAGTATATATATATATATATTATTGTATCCATTAAAAAAACAGTCAACACTTAGACAATTCCAATATCAGTAACTATCAACAATCTCAAACTGTTGTCAAGGGAACCTCCTGTATATAATAAGTATGTATTAAAAAAATTATATATATTTCACTGCTATCAGCATATTTCAGAATTCTTGGAACCAAAGGTCATATATAAATAGTGAGTAATGCAATATAATTACTTTTAAGTCAAATAAAAATGTAAACTTTTTTTAAACAGGCCATTGAAGGAGATAATAGAAAACAAATGGAAATACTGTTTAGAAATGATCAAATTTTAAGCAAGGAGACATTGCATTTTCATTTTCTTGTTTTTTTTCCTTTAGCTAATAGTAGTCCTTTTTTTCTCTTTATTATCATTAATTGGTTAGCTAGTTATGTTAGCTATGATATGATTTGCTAAAAAAAAAAAATCTTAAACTTGTTTAAAACCTAAAAAACATTTTCAAAATTCATCCATATTTGAATCTTAGTAACAAAAATTCTAATATATTTACTAACTTAACCACAAAATATCTAAATTTCTGTTTTTTGAAGCAATGTTGGATTTTTATTTATTAAAAGAAATATTAATGTTTTGATATCAAGCTTTTATATTATTATAAGTTTACACAAAGTTTCAAACAATATTAACTCAGTCAAAGCATGGATAAGTTTGCCTTACATCCCTCAGATTGCAAAAAAATCTTTGAAAGAATTACATGGGCACATACAGAGTTAGCTTCAGATCATCTCCTTACTTAACAACCTTTTAAACAATGCAAAAGACAGGATATCTGTTGAACATGTTTCTCAAGTTGTATACAAAATTTCTTGCTCTGTCCCAGCCTGCATTTCCATTTATTACAGTAAATCTTGCATCAACAGATTGATTAAAATAACCCAGAATATATATTTATACAATAAAGCTAAATTAAATCACAAATACCAGTCAATCTTTTGCGATCATCAGATTACTACAAATCACACCTTTTCACCTTCCAATGTAACTACAATATGTGCCAAGAAAAATGATAGAAAAAAATAGTAAAGTGGCTTGACATATTGTGAGGGATTCTCATTCCCATCAATAAAAAGATTCCTTGGTCCCATTATTAACAAAATGGAGCATCCAATCACTTAATTTACATACCAAGCCTAATTTACATATTCTAACTGCACATTTTTACTCAGCACTATGATTCTGGAAGTGATCTGATAAAATCTGTCTCAGTGCATTTAAGACTTTCTTGTAGTTATTTTGCTGTTTCAGATTAACTTGAACCTTACAAGTTTATTAGAATTATGTATATCTAATTTGTCTAATACTGATTAAAATATCTACTTTTTGAGAATGCTACAAAGCCATTACACAATATTTTAAAATATTATCATTCATGTTAGAACTTGATAAAAATAGTATGTTATCTTCTATAATGTTACCAAAAGGTTTGAAAAAAGATTCTAAATCAAGTAATATTATTTAATTGATACACTCACTACAACACTTAGCAATAAATATTTGCAAAATTTGTGAAAAAAACTTTTAACTGATAAAATTTTCTTAAGATACCTTTTATGTATTTTTGGAGAAAAATGCAAATTGAAACAAAATTTAATATCCATTCCAATCTCAATATCTTCAAAATTTTCTTTCTTACTGGCAGTAAATATATCGTCTAAATAATCAATTCTAATTGTGCATCAATCTTATAATTCACAACCATATCAAAAACAATTATTTTCTTTTCAACATTGATAAGTATTCTCATTTACTGCTACTTTTTTATATTGAAAGCTATATTTGCAGTATTTATTAAACACAAAACTAGCGATATTTTGACTTGCTTATTTAATCCAAGTTTCTCCTTTCTCTGAAACCTAGATCACTCTTAATTTTTCAGCTCTTTAGTTTAACTTTTATCAATATTCTAATTTTCTATTCTTTTATAATTCCAACAATATGTAAATCATCTTGGAAACAGATTTCTCTCTCATCTTTGTTTATTTCTCAGCCCACAGCATTACATTGGGTATCTAAAGGCAATCAAATATTTATCATATTTTGAAACTGAGAAAAAAAATGTTTAGATTTATAATTAATTGGTGTTATCAGATCCAGATTACTTATACTTGTCATAAAAATATTTTAATTATATACCTACATCTTATTCAATCTCACATAAATTTGATTCTAAGAACAAAAGTCTATAAACAGACACAACACTTATTAATTCTCTAATCTTCAAAGAGGTTATGTAGAGCCATCATGAACTTTATAAGCAAATCCTATATTTTGATTTATGGTATGTGTATTTTGATTACTGATAATGGGTATATACTAATCAGAACTTATATTGATTACAAAATTTGGAAACATTTCATCTAACTAACTTTACACACTCATCTTCCCTTCCTACAAACAAGCATTCTAACCTAAAAACATATTGGGTCATGCAAATGTAAATTATTCTGCTGTTAAACATATTAATCATATCTTAACATAATACTTATTCCAAATGTGCAATAGATTTTTCTTTCATTGTTATAAGCTAGTTTGAGCTTTTCTTTGTCATACATAAGTAAAGTGAGTCATTCTTTTTAACTTCCAATTCATGCTAACTCACCCTGCATTATTTTGAAGATCATTCCAATCATTATCAATAAAATTCAAACTACTCACTTTTTCCTGCCTGGCAGCTGCATAAATTCATGCATAAAATTGTTACTCTCATGAAAGTCAATCTATTATATGATTTACTTACTATTAAAACAATTCTTAAATTTTTTTTAATAATAATTATCTCAATATTTTTTTTTCATATATCAGATGTGTTGACCAGGAAGCGAACCCAGGCCAGCTGCTTGGAAGACAGCTATGCTAACCACTTGGCCATCAATGCTTGCTTATCAAAAAATGTTATTGACCAATAAAATATACCTGCTTTTATAAATTACATTAAAAAGTAGATTAGTTCCTTCTTAAAATTTCCAAACATAATTGACATTGCTTTTAATGTTTTGTTTTTTTTATAAATTCCTGGCAAAATAAGTTGGTAACTTATTACATGATAGTATTTGAGAAAGAATATGTTCCATAATTTCAGGTTGTGATTTAGATTTGAAATCAGTAACTCTGATGCATTATTCTACTTTTTTTTTTTTAGAGAAAATGTAATTAAGAAACAAAAATTCTATTAACATTCTTTGTATAGTGACAATGTTATCACACATTTAAAAATAACATCTTGATAGATTGATTGAGTATATTTGCTTCCAAATAAAGCAGGAATTGAAATTAATTTTTTTATAATCTTCAAGAATTAAAAAGTTGTGATACAGATATCATTTAAAATAGCACCAATTTGTATGGATTCTTTGGGGTAAACCTGGGGTTATGGCTCTCATCATCATCATCTTTAGTTACTACATAATTTAAATATAAAATTAAATACAAATGTATATTAGCAATGAATATAACGAGTCTGAGATATCATCACTAACTATAAGTATGTTAACTATAAATTCATCAGCATTACACAAAAATAATAATCATTCATCATCATGAATGATCAACAATAAAAATAAATCAGCAATCAATCTTGTGACTGGATTTGAAATGGGTCTATTATAGAACTAGTCTAACTATTTATTCCTTGCCATCTTGGGACATATTATTTAAACATTAATTTGGAAGCACAAACTTAAGTGCTAATCCATATGAATACGACAATTAAAAAAAATAATGCTGCAATTCTAAAACATGCTGATCACCATTATACTCTGGCCATTTTGTACTATTAATGTAATGGCCAACTATAAATTTAATTTCTAATAAATACTAAACTAAATAAAATGTAGTGAATGAACTTTAAAGGATATCCTCTTTGCACCAATCTAGTCATCATGAACTGTATGCCCCCTTTTATATAACATATCATTATGCATGTATCTAGCTCAGGAACAAAAGCTCTATAACTGTTATTGTGATCAAGAGATATAATTCTAATATATAATTTATAATATTTTTAATCTATTAAGGATTAATTAAATTCACTGGAATAATTTTAACAATGAAATATTTATTTATTAACAATAATAAAAATGAAATTATTGTCTGTAGAATATGGCTATACATATAAATTAATCCTTCTAATTTTGATTAATACAAAAAGAAATTCACTATTACATTGTAATCTACAAATATGTTTCAATAGGATTACATAAAATACACATATATATGCATATAAACATGCAGTATAATAATTTATGAACATATTTAAATTGTTATATCATAATAAAAAATAAGTTATCACATTTTAATGATACATAAATAATAACTTTTCACACATATATGTATGCAACCATGAAAATGTATGTGCACATTAACTTTATATCACATTTTAATTTGTCAAAATAATAAACTTATTAAAAATATATATTTTTACAATTAATTCTATGTAATAGTGATATTAGCAATTAAGCCAATGCACATGCGCTTTAAAGATAAATTATAAATGAATATTCGTGATTTTTCCAGACACAAGATATAGTATTTTAAAAAGAATGGAATGAATCCACCCATTCTTTCGACCCAAATGTTTATGTATGGGCAGATCTTAAGTGTGTGGAAATGAGAGCGTGAAGGCGTTAAACAATCACTTTAAATTACATTTGTTATGTTTGAACGAATGACACTTGCGAAATCTTTACAATTTACAACACGTCATTCTTTAGTTGAAATTATACATATATAATGAGATATTATTTTATATAGTGCTATGTTTTTTATGTAACAGTGATATTAGCAATTAATCCAATGCACATGCGCTTTAAAGATAAATTATAAATGAATACTCTCGATTTTTCCAGACACAAGATATAGTATTTTAGAAAGAGCATTTATAATTTATCTTTAAAGCGCATGAGCATTGGCTTAATCGCTAATATCACTATTACATAAAAACATACCACTATATAAAATAGTATCTCATTATATATGTTTAATTTCAACTAAAGAATGACATGTCGTAAATTATAAAGATTTCACAAGTGCATTCATTCAAACATAACAAATGTAATTTAAAGTGATCGTTTAACACCTTCATGCTCTCATTTCCACACACTTAAGATTTTGCCCATACATAAACATTTGAGTCAAAAGAATCAGTGGATTCATTCCATTCTTTGTAAAATACTATATCTTGTGTCTGGAAAAATTGAGAGTATTCATTTATAATTTATCTTTAAAGCGCATGTGCATTGGCTTAATCGCCAATATCATTATTACATAAAAAACATAGTCCTATATAAAATAATACCTCATTATATATATTTAATTTCAACTAAAGAATGGCATGTCATAAATTATAAAGATTTCACAAGTGCATTCATTCAAACATAACAAATGTAATTTAAAGTGATCGTTTAACACCTTCACGCTCTCATTTCCACACACTTAAGATTTTGCCCATACATAAACATTTGAGTCAAAAGAATCAGTGGATTCATTCCATTCTTTGTAAAATACTATATCTTGTGTCTGGAAAAATTGAGAGTATTCATTTATAATTTATCTTTAAAGCGCATGTGCATTGGCTTAATCGCCAATATCATTATTACATAAAAAACATAGTCCTATATAAAATAATACCTCATTATATATATTTAATTTCAACTAAAGAATGGCATGTCATAAATTGTAAAGATTTCACAAGTGTGATTTGTTCAAACATAACAAATGTAATTTAAAGTGATCGTTTAACACCTTCACGCTCTCATTTCCACAGACTTAAGATTTGCCCATACATAAACATTTGGGTCAAAAGAATGGGTGGATTCATTCCATTCTTTCTAAAATACTACATCTTGTGTATGGAAAATCAAGAGTATTCATTTATAATTTATCTTTAAAGTGCATGTGCATTGGCTTAATCGCTAATATCACTATTACATAAAAACATAGCGCTATATAAAATAATATCTAATTAATTCTATGTTAAATCTATACAAAAAATTCACACATACATGTGTATATATAAATAAGTAATGTGAATCAGTTATTAATTCATTCATTATCTAATGGTAAACAAAAAAATGGTTTTCTTTTTTCTTTTTTTTTTAAATGTAATATTAATTTTTTGACAGTCCTTCATAAAAGTTTTCTTTCTCTTTTTTAACAGGTTACTCTTGGTTAATTATACATGTGTCTTAAAAATACTCCAGCAAGTCTTTTGGTTTCCAATCAGCTGGACTTTACATATATGTCATAGAAATCTTCATCTTGATTGTTTGCATATAGATAAAACAGTATGCTTATAAAGTAATTCTTCAGCAAGCTGATGGATTCTCTGGGTAAGTTTATCTCTTCTAAATAGTAGACTGGCTTATTTCATCATCAAGAAAGGTATAATCCAGTAACTTATGACATTCAATCAGCTCCATTTATTCTAGAATTGAATAGACTTTGGGCATACTATCTAGTACAATATGAGCTATGGAAAATATGAAAAAGCTGGGTCTTACTTCTATGTAAATCCAAACTCTATCATTGTTGCACTAGTAGCAGCAGCTGGATCCACTGTCTTGCCTTTAGTTATATCTTGTTTTCATCATCTCTAAAAAAACTTCTATAATCCTTTTCCCATTCTTTTTATAGTCAGGATGAAAAAAATATATAGTAATTAAAAATAAATGTTATCTTTATTCAAAAAAGTTAATGTCTTTCTTCAATTCATTTTAATCCTTTGAAAAATGACTTTGTAGCATTTTATCAAAATATGTTATACAAGGATTAATTTAAAAAAATTTGCTAATCAAAATAAAAAGTAGAATTTTATAATTACCAGTATATCTATTGTAACATAAAAACATGCATGTTTTAATTTCAAAATCAAAATTAATAAAATATTAATTAGACTTTTTTAAATGTTTTATTTATAATAAATTTGTTTTTAAATTTAAAATTATTTATACCTTAACCATTATTTCAGTATAATATACAAAATTTCTACAAAAAAAATTGTTTGTGTTTAATTCTACTTTTTCTTTTAATTTCATATATATGTGCATATACAATATTGTTGTATGTGATGAGACACATAATTGTCTCAATTTATATATATACACAGAGAATTTTCTACATTTGTATCTTCATCATTCATTGTTTTGCAACTTAAAAAAATATTTAAAAATTAGAAATTCAGCTAAATTTCTTAATCAGACATTTTTTATACATTTACTCAGATAAATAGTCAAAACATTACTGTAAAATCTATCAAAATATAATTCTTTAAATTCAGAAAATAATTTTGTAGTAATATATTAAGTTCAGTGCAATAAATTACTTATTGTATTATTTTAAAAAAAAAATAAAAGTAAAATAAATGCAAATAATACTTTGTATTCAGATGTATTTATAATAACTCCAAAATTATGATAAACATCACTTGATGATTTTAAAAATTCACTAATACATAAAATCATGACAATTTTTTTTTAAATATGACAATGCCTATTTTAAGTCTAATCACAGATAGTACAATATATATATATCTAGAGAAGTGTACAAAATAATATAAAATCTTAGTAGGAAATAGCAATCAAGACAGAAAATTAAAAAAATGAAAATGGAAAAATGTGCATTAGCAAGAATACAATTTAAAAATAATGAAAAGAGCTTACTAAAATTGCACCATGACCTTATAATAATAAAAATGTTGTTTTACAGGTATAAGAACCAAAGCCAGTAAATAAATTAAAGCAAAACTGTAGTAATGAAAATAATAGCAGAGATGGTGAAATGCTCAAAAATTTGGAGACAAATTTTATGCAAAAAATTACAGGTCATATATATATATGTATGTGTGTACAATTTCTAAAAGAGTATTAAATCATTGTTAGTGTCATTCTATGAAAATGAAACAGAAAAAAATAAGTAGTTTAAGCAATATTTTAAAAACATATTTTAAGTGCAAGGCTGTAATGTCAAATAAAGAGACACTGGAAACAATAATAAAATGAATTTATAAAAATAAAAGCACAAACAGCAAATATTATTAGTAAATAAGCAAATATTTTATCTAGCACCATGCTTGCAATTATATTTCATTCCAATATCAGCCTTTCAAGCTAATTGAGCACGCACCTTTTGAGAGTGTTAAATAAATATCTTGGATTGAAGAGGAGAGTATTCATTTATTTAACACTCTCAAAAGCTATGTGCTCAATTAGCTTGAAAGGCTGATATTGGAATGAAGCAAATATTATTGTACTTTACTGTAGAGAGAAACAAAAAAACTTCATATCTGTGTTCCATTGGCTTTCAAAGATATATGATAATCTAGTAGATTTTATGGTCATATAAAACAATACAAATCTGTGTATATTTGGTTGTAGTATATTCACAAAACATAGGTTATGGCAATATGTTCAGTGAGAATAAATTTTATCATTAGAAATGCTATGTTGCAGAAAAAAAGTTAAAAATTGGCTGCTTGCAAAAAAGTTTCCAATAATGAATAGTATAAAAATAAATCTAAATCAGAAAGTTTTAATTAATTAAACAAAAAGATCAGATAATCAAAGATATCACTGTTTAATTTCTCAAATAAATAATGAGTGAAACCAAAAAGTTAATTTTTACTATTTCTCAAGGGACAAACAAAAAAGAGAACAGTCTCATAAAGTATAGATACTTACTATAATAAACAATTATATTGCATTAACTCAACTCTTTTGCAAGAAATAAACAAAAAAGATGGTGAATGTTGTGAACTCACATTAAACTCAGCAGAAGATTGCTCTCAAATAAAACTATATATTATCCTAATAAAAAATAGAAGTGGGAGAGAGATCTAAGTAAAATATAATTATGTATGTTTAATATGTTTGTTACTATTTATGGTAATGTAAGATGATGGTATTTATGTAATTGAGGTTTATTTATAAATATGTATTTCGTATTGTTGTTGCAGATCCTTGAAAATGATTGTATGAAGATAAAAACAGTTGAAACGTTGAAGTTTTGTATTATATAAATAAATAAATATATATATATTCAGTATTGATATAAGAAAGTAAAGTTTTTGAAAAAAAAAGGAGAAGGATTTTTAATTTGTTGATATCCTAATAAAACTGGAAATTAACAGCATTCATTTTTATTTTATAAGTCTATCTGAAAGGATCTGTGAGTAAATTTCAAGATTTTTGAAATAATTGTTTGTATTAGTCACATGTTGTTAATGTTATATTAGTAATTAAAAAATAACTTTATTAGTGTAAAATAATTGATGATTTAAGAACATGAGAATATATTATCTTTCTTGACAAGAAGTTCTAGGAGATAGATAAGTGAGCTTAACATCTTGATTGAGCATCTTTGATAGGTCTAATGTTTAATCACCTAGAGAATTTTTAATGGAAATGCTAGTATCAAATTTCATCTGTGATTGTGTACATTTTAGGTGATTTTTGATATTTGAAAGAGTCCCCATGTCTCATTATAAAGAAATTTTGAAGACAGGATAGAGTCTTTACTTTTTAACTTATTAAAGTGATCGATAAATATGAGGTCCTGATTTGGAGGTGGGAGGGTGAAAAATAGTTTGCAATGGTCACTCCAGATTGTATGAACTAAAAACAATGAAAGTCTAATGAAATAAAAATATCTACTTTGTAAGGAGTCTTTCAATGATATAGTTTTGTAATAGTCAATGCTCGAGCTTTGAGATATTAGTAATCTAATGCCTACCAGCTGAGGGCATGATTTAATAATATGGTCAAAAGTATCCTCTTGTGTCTTGCAGAGTGGGCATATTGGATCAATATTATTTAAATATCTCTTGAAGTGTAAAAAGTGATTAGTATGCATGGCATCTTGATTTACCTTAAGACCTGTAGAGATCCCTGCCTTCGCATTTTCAACTGCACATGTTTTAGGTTTATTGCCTTAGTAAATATTACTCACATAATCAATGTGCATTAAATAAATTTATAATTACAACTTTAAATTATTGTATAGACTTTTAACTACAATATCTTTTCATTGACTCATTGTAAATCGAAAGATTTTGCGAGTACTAATGTATAATAGGAATTGTGAACTTAATCAGTGAAGTATTGAATAGCTTCACACTCTCAGATCTAACCACTTCAGCTTCACCTATTTATATAGAAAGTAGGTTGAAGGAAAGAAGGGTTCCCTCTTTTCTTCCAATGTGTAAGCTTGTGGTTAAGACCTGTAGAGGTCCCTACCTTCGCATTTTCAACCACACATGCTTTAGGTTTAGTGCCTTAGTAAATATTATTTAATTAAGAAGGTAAGAAATTTGGATTCTAATTTAAGAAATTTAAATAAGGAGGTAATTTTGTGATTGTTGATCCCTAAGGATGGTTTTATACTATTGATGTTTTGGTGCAGAATCAGATGTGCATCCCATATAGAGATTTTGGAGTTGAAAGTGAAATTAGTGGTTTATCTGATATTTGTTGAGATACTGAAGAATAATATCAAGCCAGGAGTTGTTATGAGGTGGTGTTTTGTCAGTTGGATGTATTACTTCTGAAGTAATAAAGGTTGTCATGTTTTAAAAGTAAGTTATAAATCAGGGAATGTGATTTCTTATAGTATAAGGATAGAATAGAATGCAATGACATACCATTTGCCTTATGATGAAGTTGCATCCTCATCATACTTATGGAATTTATTTTCCCTCTCCAGAAGAGTTGGAAGCATTGTCTATTTATCTTTCCTTTAAATGATTTTGTTGATAAGATTATGGGAAGATAATATGCAATTTTGGATATAACTTTCATGTTGAGAAATAAGACTTTTCCTTGTAGTGAAAGGTACACCCTAGAGAGTGTTTGGACTAGTTGAATTGTAGAGTTCAGGAGAGAATTCTGGATATGCTTAGACATAAATGTTTGAGACATGTAAACAAGAAACCCCAGGAAGTCCTGGGGCTCAGCTAGAAATTTAGAGCTGATTTTCTTTCCCATTAAGATTCTCCATGAGGCTGACTTATATGGATTAAATTTTAACTGTGAGTCATTTGAGAATTTTCTATTATGTAATATAGTGTTGACAGATGCTTTTGATCTGGGAGTATAACAAGGACGTCATCCATGTAAGCAAATATTTAATGAACTTTCTGAGTCAAGAAATGTATACCCCTGGGAGAGGGTTTTCTATTTCCCTTAAAAGAGGGTTCAAGTAGCAGATGAATGACAAGCCACTCAAAGGTGATCCTTGTGGCAGCAAAATGTTGGGTAGAAATTCATTTGTGTATGTACCATTTAATGTAATATGAACCTGATGATTGTAAAGCAAGTTCTCAATAATGTGTATGATTTGAAATGGAATGTCCAGGTTATTAAGGATTGAGAGGAAATGCTTCAGAGATGTCAAGCTGGACTACTATTGGCCTTGACATTCGATTTTTCCTGATGTGATGAAGGGTCTTTATCTCCCCATAGCTGTGAGGGCAGAAGATCTCTTTCTGGTTAAATTGGTACTGTGAAATATTGTCTAGTATCTTGTGTTGAATTTTTTCTTTAATGACCCCTTCAATAACTTTAATTAGAATGGGGGTCATGGAGATTGTCTAATGCTGTTCATGCTTGAGGGATCTTTGTTCTTCTTTAAAAAAGGAACCAGGGATACTGGATATAAATTCATAATTTCTTTTTTTCCATTGATAGATGGTTAATAATTTTCATTAGTATCGGAATTGTGAAGTGATCAAGGTGTAAGAGTAGGAATTTAGGGATGGCATGCATCCCAGGATATACATTATTAGCTAAGTAATAGAGGTGGTTTTTTGAGATCTGTAGGAGTTATGTCATGGCTATTTAGGTTAGAGGGCTTGAGTTGGTCTTTGTTAGTTGAATTTGTGACCTTTTGTATGCGATTTTTAAAATGCATTGCAATTTGAGTAATCATCTGATGGCCTATTATATGACTACCATCTATGTTACATGAGGCTGGGGTAATGTTCATTCAGTGAGCTCCTAAATCCCATATCAAGTAGCACCTGGTCCAGCAGTGTTGGCCTAAAAGGAGATTCTGGGCCCTTTGACTGTAATGTATTCATCAATGAATATCTGCTTTTCTTTGTATTTTGCTTTGAGTGAAAGTAGTTGATCTATACATAGTGGATCAGTAGAATATTTCTTAATTTCTTTATTTATCTGGTTGAGTTCATTCATTAATAGGGTAGGGCCTCTGTTGCCTTTAGTGTAATGTGAAATTAGAGATTGACATATGCCAACAAAGGCAAACCAAGCCTCCTCAGGATGAGCATTTAGTATATCTATTTTGAAGAAGAGGGTATAGGCCTCAGATATAATGGCTTCATTGGCAGAGGCCCTTGTTAGCATTTTAATCATTTGATTTAAGACCAGAGGTTTAAAGACATCAAGAATTTTTGAGACCATTAGTGCATGATGGTTCGAGAAAATATTATATTAGTATCTGATTTTTTCCCCATCATTATTATATTCTCATTTTATTCATAATATAAATACATAAAATACTTTTCCCCAATATTTATATATACTGAATATTTACACAAATAATAATTCCAAATTTGTTTAACTTCTTACATACACACATTTATTTTTGCACATGCATATATTGATACTTAATATCGATGCCTTTTTTATTATTGACAGAATGTAAATGTCTACATAAACATATTGACACAATTTTTTCTATTGTTAAGTTTTTCTATCATTGTAATTAACATTACTCATCCAATTTGTTTGTTGCCATTATCTTTCTGAATTCATCATTTGAAACACAGTTTTGTTTTAATTATATTATTCAGTTGACTATATTTGATTATCTTAGATCTTAAAATTGGAAAAGTTTAAAAAGAGATGTGTAATAATGATATATGCGTATGTCCTATAGAAATATGAAAAAAATTATGGAATGGTTTGTTGTTCGGAATTTCAAGAGAATTTTTGAGCTTTACAAGTGATAGAGAGAGCTATGATTCGTAGCATTGCATCATACGGGATATAGAACTAATAATTCTATATTTTTTATTTAGTCCTTAACTTATAATCATAGTAGAATATTAACGTTTATGGCATATGAAATGAATAGATCATTCGTTTAAAAATTTGGATAGTTCCAAAGGATTAAGATAAATGTTAACTTTATCTTGATTAGAAAATATTATCTTTGAGTATATAATTTGTCTACTCTAATAAACATGAATTTAAAATATCACAAATAAGAATGAGTTCAGACATATTCTGCAACAATTTTTTTTTTAATTTACCAGTACATTCAGAATTAATCAGAAATTAAAGAATCAAAACAAACAATTAATTTAACCATTGATAAAATGTCGTTTCGGAATTGATAACTAAAAAAACTTAACTAAAAATAGTAGAATTATAAAAGCTATAATAATAAATTCGAATTAAATGTCATATGGATTGGTTAACATTATAAAATGAAGAATTTACAGATAATTAACTCATAAAAATTTCAAATAACACAGTAATAAATGTCATTGTCAACCAATAATTAATCAATATAAATTGCAAATATTAGCATGAAAATCAAATACAATAATATGACAACTTAAAATGAATTATCTGAACTGGGTGTTAGATAACTTATTTTTATATATGCTATCATAGACAATGCTGGAAAAAGGAGGGGGATATTTAAATATATCAAATCATCTATTTAAAAACAAAATTGCTTCGAGATAAATATTTCTATTTAGTTATCTATAAATAAATGCCAAATGATGATAATAATAATAATAAGTTTATCGCCATTTAACCTAGAAATAAGTAAATATAACCCGTATTTAAATGCTCTAGAAAATTGTAAAATTAAAATATTTTAGATTGTAATGGTTAGCATGTCAGCCTGTCAATGACAGTCTGGGACAGATTTTTGAAGTTTTTCAGATAGTGAGATTTATTGTGCATACTCACAATCTTTACAGTTAACATCTCTCTAGTTAGGGCAGTTACTTCATCTGTTTTGGTCAAAAAGTGTAATCAGTTAGTAATAGCTAATGGTTATACTAAGTCCCAGGTGCTTTGGATTCAACAGTCAACTATTAATAAACTGGGAATACAATAAAAAATGATTACATTGTAATTGCTATTATTAATAAAGAGATGACATATAGTTATGATGATTGATTTAACTTTACTTTTGTGAGTAAAAATAAAACTTTAACCAGGTCCAGTGTTGTATTAGTAAAATATTCATCAATAATTATATAACCTAAGCTCAGGTCAGATAACTAATTATATTTTATGGACATGTGTTTCATTGCAAAAAAAGGTCTAAAGTTTAAGTCTATTATTAAGAAAATGTTTTTCTACAATATAAATTATAGATTTTTAAATGAGATTTTTTTTTTTTTAGATATCAGCTGTATTACTTTGAAAAGATTTTTCTCACATAGTTTAGTAAAACTAAAATTAATAAATAAAAACAGGAAATAATTTAATTTATTAAAATTATTCTCCCAACAAAATAAGAAATATAACAAGACAAAGAATAACATCATTGTTAGTAACAAAATTTCAGCATCATATTATTTCTAACTGTTTTTTCTTTAGAAGTAATTAATTCTAGATATTGCATTTTCCCTTAATTTAAAACATAAATCAAAAAAATAATAACTTTTACCCCACATAATCTTTATTTTTGACAAAATATCTTATGGTTAATAAATTAAGCCACTAAAAATTAAAAGTGAATTTAATACAAAAAGTAAAGTGAAAATAAGTGCTAAAAAAATTAAAAATTATGATCAATAGCTCAAAAAAGCAAAAAAAAAAAAAGATGAATAGTAATGAATTAATAAAAGTTATCAAATACAAATATGTTGCATAAATTATTAATACAGATATAAACATAATGAAAACTAATAATTATAAATTAAACCTGAATAAAGTGTTTTGGGTAGAGATAATTTATTACTAAAGGAAATATGTCTATATGCTTGAAAATAAAAGTTTTAAATAAACATATTTTAATAATGCTTTAAACCACTAAACATCACATGATCACTATTTCTTATGCTTGCTCATAACTGTTATTAAAACAGACAAAACTCTTCATACAGAAGTACCACTCAGTGCAAGCCAGACAAAAGCCACATGATAGAAACTAGTCTGGGGTTATTGGATGAGTAGGCACTAGATAGAGATTTTATGTACAAGCCTTTTGGCATCCATTGATTACTCTGGCTTGTCACTACTGTATAGAGAGTTTTGCCTATTTTCTTATGAATCTGGACATTTTACAGAAGAGCAAAACAAAGACAATGAAGCATTTAGTAAATATGAAGATTTATATTGAGTTTATGGAAAAATAGAAAGCAAAATACATGATGAGCAGTACCATAAACATTATCAAAAAAATTAAGAAGTTGAACATGAATTGACTAGAATCTTTCTGGTAAAAACAACAATAGATAAGCAACAAAATTTTTAAATTATTTTCTGAGAAATTATAAAAAATCTAAAAAGAGACATGTATGAAAAACTGTATAAATAAAAAAAAATATGGAAAAAAAAATTGAATTTATATCTTAGAGAAATCTTCATTGTGAAGTGAAATGCTAATTGCTGAAAATGATGATAATAATAAAAATCATTTTATATGATAAAATAAACTGCTTTCTAGCAACTGTACATATGTTAATTAATAAATATAAAAATAGTAATAAAAACAATAATTATACATCTTAGTTTAATTAAATATAATTACTACTGTCTACGTTCTGTTATTTGAATAAAAATATTAAATAAAAATTAATACATTGTAAATTAATTAAAAACTCATAAATTATAAACTGCTTACCTGTATACCATCAACTCTTTTATCTTAAGATATTTTCTGTATATCTTACATATCTTTCAGACATGCTTTTGCAAATTTTGGAAAAGAATCACACTTATTATAATCCTCTGTTAGGCTCTTAAAATTTCTAAATTTCATTGACAAAGATGTCAAACACAATGTTAATGATAATAATAGTCATCCCAAATCTAAAGAAAACACTAAATGACTTCTTTATATGAGAAAATAAAAGAGTCCTATTTAGTTCTGGAAAAATTGTATAATGAAATTGTCCAATTATTTAATATGAAAAAAAATCAGCAATTTTATAAAATAATAAAAGGGAAAATATAAATTTATGTTAGATTACTTGTGCTCTTTAAACTGCTAGAATTACATCAAGAGAACATGATAAGTATTTGGGAATGACTGAAAAAAGATTACATTTAAGAGTGGAGAATATAAATAAAATAAATGTTCCTTGCTACAAAAAAAACATATGCTTAACATTTTGTGAATTAAATAACATTTAGATATTACATATTTTGTACTTCACCATTAATATCTATTTTCATTGCAAAAAAAATTAAAGAAAGAGAATAACAAGCTTTATTTTTTATTTATGAATAATTCATTAAATGAGCAAATTCACATGCATGTACACATAGATTTGAGAGAAGTCTTGTGTTTGTACACATCCATCAATAGGTTATTTCTCAATTGATTATAAGAGCATACTTTTTTGTTAATTCTATCATTGTTTTAAGTTTTAAATTAATTTGCATTAGAAGTATATGTTAAAAAGATCTGCACTATATAAAAATGGGTGTTAAAATGTATTTTAAATAAATTTCACTATTTTCTGAAAAATTTTGTATTCATGCAAAAACTTGAAAATCAAATGATTTGAATTCAGAATTACTATGAATTTAAATATTCTCTCTAAAATAAAATATTAACCCTGCCAAGACCACAGTTGTTCCGAGATATACAAACTCTTTTATTAAGTTATGTTATATATATATATCTCATGTGTAGGTGCATAGATTTAAAGTCATGACCAGTCATGCATTTGCATATGACTAATGTTTTATGCAAAATATTTAAGCCTCGGTTTGGATATAAGATATGATTTGTGAGGGTGTGTGATATTTGAAAGTAAATTGTATCTGAAAGATTTAGTAAACTCTAAAATCAGTGTTGATGTAATTGTGAAATGTATTTATTGCCTTAAACATAGCAATACAGTTTACAATCACAATTACAAATGTTTTTTTTTTAAATCAACTATCAAAGTTTTTGATTAATTAAAAACATTTTGTTGTTGTTGTATTTTTTAGCAATATCCATGTTTCTGCTTTATTTGTAAATGTTTTATTATTTATACTTTTATATGTTTTATTTAATAATTTCTAGATTGTAACTGAAAATAAATTAAAAAAACATGTATTTTATTATATAATAAATATAAATATGAAGCTCTTAAATTATTATTTTCCACATTAGAATACAAATAAATAATGAACTTATCTTTTAGATATGTGTAGTCAATGCTGTAATTTATTCATATGCACTCTCCACAAGGTTAACTAAATTATTGTTGCAAATGTATTTAAAAAACATGATACATAATTACAAAAATTAATTAAAACTTTAAGTGTCATTTAGTTAGCAGTGATTCAGGCAATCTTAATAATGGTATTTTTCTACCAAGACTTATAATTTGAGCTTTTAGACTTCTCAAATGCACATTTATTACTTATAAAATTGGAGTGTATCCATCTCATTGTTGTTCAGCCTCTTTTTGTTTTTAAAAACAAGCTTTCTAAGTATTATAGTCTTCTAAATATCATGATGATCACTATTCCTTATGCTAGCACATATCTGTTATGAAAACAGGCAAAACTCTCCATACAGTAGTTCCACTCAGTGCTAACCAGAGTAATCAATGGATGCCAAAAGGCTTGTGTATAAAATCCCCATCTAGTGAGAAGCCAGAAAGTAGTCTGGGGATATTAGATGAGTAGGCACTAGATGGGGATTTTATGCACAAGCCTTCTGGCATCCATTGATTACTCTGGTTGGCACTAAGTGGCACTACTGTATGGAGAGTTTTGCCTGTTTTATTATAGACTTCATTAATGAATTGGAGTTGTCATGATATAACTAAAATAGGGCAATTTTAACTTGGTTATTTGTGGTTCATATTCATAAAAAAAACTATAAGAAGATATTGTAACGGTCAGAAAACGTGTCACTCATAAACATAGTGCAGAATTCGACCACCATACAGAACAGCAGAACCATCGAGTAGCGAAGCCACCCGTGGTACTGAGTTCGAACATAGTTTATCGGTTCCACAATACAATCCACGAAACAACGCATCTGATGCCACATTAGTAAATATTTCCTTAGGCACGGTGGTCAGGGATATGCAAGAGACTCATGATTTTATTTTCGAGTTAGCCAATAATCAAACTAATATTAATTAAACATTCATATTTACATAATCGAGGAAATATTATATAGAATGGGTATCGAATAAATGAAACGTAACTGCAGACATATAGTTTAAAATTATTTATTAATACATTTTAATAACACAATCTAATAATATTTTATGGACTAACAGCTTCAGTAGCGGGATTTGCGACATGATTATATTTTAAAGAATACATTTATTTATTTAGACATTATTTTATATTGAGGATTTCAGTAGCGGTATTTCCGATACTGTAATGTTTACAAAAGGAATACATTTATTTGAAGGCGTAATCTAGCTACCTAAAATTCTCGAGTGAGTATTTCTAATGCATGCCTGGAGGGATTTATACCTTTGCAATGCAAGAGTCTAAAGTATGGGTTATAAGAGTAATGGCAGACATATATTTATTTAATTAAAATATTTATTTATAACTAAGGGCAAACATTTATTTGAGAGTGAATTATGAAGATAATGCAGAGGCGGAGTGATATATAGAATAATAAAATTAAGCAAAGGAACACGTGGTACGCTTTAGAAAGGCGATATGGAATGGCAGTATATCGAAACTGCAATGCCGCGAATGGGTTTATAAGAATGTCAGACTGGTCTCTGCCTCGGCCCGACGAAGTAAGGTGTCACATAAGCATAACCAGGGACAAGCGGTACGTGGCGCAATTTGCCGGCTGGCTGCATGACATTGTCAAATCCTACGGGAGCACCCATTATGCCCGCTTGTGTAGGACGACTGGGGTTAATTTCAACCCTGAAGAATCCGGAAATTTCACGGCGGAATGGGTCATCGCGTCTCTAAAACGTAACACATGTATACTGTATAAACGATTATGATGAGATTTAAATAGATTTCTGACTCGGCCCTACATTATCAACATTTACTAAAGAACGTTGGTGACTCTCAAAGAAATGGAATTTTCTAGAATTATTCATTGATGATTTAATAAATACAAAACATCTATAAACTGGGAATTATTATAACTAATATGTCAGCCATTTGCGAAGTAGTAGACCCCTGCATTACAATAAATGAAGCATTGAATGCGTGTCGATTTATATGAAAGTTAAGTTATTAAAGAAAGTAAATATTAATGAAAATTTGACACGCATTCATTGTTTTAAGCGATCATAGATTTAAACTTTGAAAATTGAAATAATTATGAGCATGCAATAATTAAATAATAACTATAGATAGAAATGTAGATTATAGAAATACGCACCCAAGAAAGACAGAGTGAGGTAAGCTAGATTATTAGAGAAATTTACATATTAAATTAATTATTCAGTTTTAGTTATACATATGGTAGTTTTTACATTTTATAATTTAGATAAGTAGTATGAAGAAGAGCTATAGCATATTATTAGAGTACTCTAGAGTTTGAACACAGACAGGTACCTGTTTTATAAGAAGTTTTCTGATTCCATTAGTTTAGCAGCAAAAAGTTCACGAGTGGCAAGTCTTTCTTGTATTTAGATATTCATTTAATTTCATGGCAGCAGCAGCTTTCTCATTCATTTCAGGCAGCAGATCTTCATGGTGAATTTATGACGGGCAATGAAAGTTCAGCATCCGATAGGCCATCTCCCGATGGAGAATAATCTAGGTGCTTTACTCGGTCATACCTTGGCAGGAACAAATTATTTTTATTATTTTTGGAGACTCTCAGTGATCGAGAGCAAAGCTAAAGTTTAAGTGAATGTCTCCAGCAAGTCTAAGATGGCCTCTTTTTTTATCTTGATCTTTCACATTTTTGTTAAGATATTTTTAGGTTCTACTTAATCTGCCCTGAGGATAATCAATGCATTTAGTTGGTTTTTAATTAAAGAAAGCTGCCGTTCTATTGTTTACATTTTACATTTACTAATTAATTTTGGGGAATTTTTCTTTAATTAATCTATTATCTATCACTGACCGATGCTTTTAAATTTCAAAAACAAAAAGGGAACATAAGATTATTTTAACTTTTAATTAAATATTACATCAGATATTTTTAGAATTATTATTAAATGAAATTTAAACAAAGCAATAAATACGAACTTTATAATCCAAAATAAATGATTAAAATTATACAAAATTATATAACTAAAAGAAATCTAAATTATATTATTTTATCCCTATTTATTGCCTTTAATTTGAGATCGAAATGTGTGCGTGTTTATGCTGAATTCTACATATATTTATACATTTTTAATATTGTTACACACACAATTCGATATCAAAAAGTTTAAATTTGGGCGGGATAGACCGGTCAGTGAGAGACGACAGAAAAAGGTGAAACTTAAGATTCGAATACGAATCTTACTGTTTCATTTCCCCGTACTTCCCGTGAACAATTAAGGAAGAACAAAGGAGGCAAGAAAGAGAAAAAAAAAATTTTACATTACATAATTTAAAGACGAAAACATTATTATTGTTTTTACAGATATATTGAAATATAGAAAGCAGAGATTACATGAAGCAACGAACAATTTATATACCCGGATCTAGAATTTATAGTTTAATTAAAATGGCCTAATTTGGCCGTGTCTGGTTAAAATCATAGTAATAATTAGTTAAACTGAATGTATATATATAAAAAAATTCTTAGAATAGGATTAGTTAGTATAATATAAAAAAAATTTTTAAGAGTAATAGTAATTAAAACAATAATATATATAATAAAATTTCTATCTAAAACCCTATTTGACTAAAGTACAATCCATTCAACCAAGTTCATTATATCAAGTTCATTTTAATATTTTCATATACGTTTAATCCGTCCTAATAGTCTAATATTTTTACAACCCCGGGTCAGGTGGATAATACCTACATGGTTTGAGATTACGGGCATTGTATGTCCCTTTTATGGTATCTCCATCTTTTAATAAATATGCATTTGGGCCACATGTGCGATCAATTATAAAGGGTCCCCGGTACAAAGGAAAGAACTTTTTATATACTCTTTTATCTCGGTTACTTTGTTGAGAGTTCCGTACCCAAACATAGTTCCCGACCTGGAAATGTTGGCTTCTCCGATCTGCTCGTTTTTTCCGTTCTGCCCTTTCTGTAAGGCGGCGGTGTGCCTTGCGTCTGTCAGTTTCAATATTGATTTCACGTTCATCCATGGGTAATGGCGTCTTGATCAGTAATGAGTCCGCTTTACCAAAATGCAAACGTGTTGGTGTCATGCCAGTGTCCACCTTCGTCTCTTCTTTAATGCTGACTTCCTTCTCCGGTTCTTGTGGGCCTTCATCGGCTGGAATGAGGTTTCTTTGCTCATCACACTTTTTCATATTTACTACACTATCTGCTTGCCCTTCTACTATCATCGGTTTGTCAAGTATTTCTAATTCCCTTTCCTTTTCCATATCTTTAATTTCTTCTTCCTTTTTACTAACTGGGGATATTCCATAATGTTCGTTGATCATTTCAAGATATACCAACATATCCCTATCAATTTTCTGACGCTCCCTAACTCGTATCTCCTCCTCTTCCTGACTCGTTTTTGGTTCTTCATATCTTCTTCTCGCTTCCTCACGTATTTTCCTCCATCCTTCTTTACTCTCTCTAAATATTTCAAGTAACCTTAGACTGAAGTTCATTGATGCTATTCTATCATTTTCTGCTTCCATTTTTCTTAATATTATTTATTTATTTTATACTACTAGCATTTGACTACTCCCCACCGGTATATTGGCCCTATAACACTCTTTCGCTGCCCTCACCTACTCTACATTGCCCTATCTCTATATTGCTGCGTTTAACATATTTAACATATATATTATAGCGAACTACTGGTTACGCGTATAATAAGCTACTGCTGTCTATGATATATATATTTGTACTTTAACAAAATATTTACTATTAACATATATAACAAGCTTCTGCTGTCTATGCTATATATATAACGGTGTTTTAATAAAAAAAATTCAATGCTACTTGCTTTCTCATTTAACGACTGATTACTTTTTTTTTCTTGACATATATATATAAAGCAAAATATTTCATTAGATCCGAGTATTTTCGTTCCTTCTTAAATTACACACACATCCCTGCTTTCCTTAAATTTGTTATTACGCCTGCTGTCCTTTCATTCACTCGACCCACATTATTTCACTCGATTTACTTTTTTTTCATTATTTTTATCAAAACAAAATCGTATATATATAGAATAATTAGCTAACTCGAGTAACGAACGCTAAAAGAAATTTATATGCGTTATATTTTGCTCAGGGTATATATGGGTTTTTTGTATCGAAAGCCCCACGTTGGAAAGCGCCAAACGCTAAAAAAAAATTTAACTATGTAACGGTCAGAAAACGTGTGACTCGTAAACATAGTGCAGAATTCGACCACCATACAGAACAGCAGCACCATCGAGTAGCGAAGCCACCCGTGGTACTGAGTTCGAACATAGTTTATCGGTTCCACAATACAATCCACGAAACAACGCATCTGATGCGACATTAGTAAATATTTCCTTAGGCACGGTGGTCAGGGATATGCAAGAGACTCATGATTTTATTCTCGAGTTAGCCAATAATCAAACTAATATTAATTAAACATTCATATTTACATAATCGAGGAAATATTATATAGAATGGGTATCGAATAAATGAAACGTAACTGCAGACGTATAGTTTAAAATTATTTATTAATACATTTTAATAAAACAATCTAATAATATTTTATGGACTAACAGCTTCAGTAGCGGGATTTGCGACATGATTATATTTTAAAGAATACATTTATTTATTTAGACATTATTTTATATTGAGGATTTCAGTAGCGGTATTTCCGATACTGTAATGTTTACAAAAGGAATACATTTATTTGAAGGCGTAATCTAGCTACCTAAAATTCTCGAGTGAGTATTTCTAATGCATGCCTGGAGGGATTTATACCTTTGCAATGCAAGAGTCTAAAGTATGGGTTATAAGAGTAATGGCAGACATATATTTATTTAATTAAAATATTTATTTATAACTAAGGGCAAACATTTATTTGAGAGTGAATTATGAAGATAATGCAGAGGCGGAGTGATATATAGAATAATAAAATTAAGCAAAGGAACACGTGGTACGCTTTAGAAAGGCGATATGGAATGGCAGTATATCGAAACTGCAATGCCGCGAATGGGTTTATAAGAATATCAGACTGGTCTCTGCCTCGGCCCGACGAAGTAAGGTGTCACATAAGCATAACCAGGGACAAGCGGTACGTGGCGCAATTTGCCGGCTGGCTGCATGACATTGTCAAATCCTACGGGAGCACCCATTATGCCCGCTTGTGTAGGACGACTGGGGTTAATTTCAACCCTGAAGAATCCGGAAATTTCACGGCGGAATGGGTCATCGCGTCTCTAAAACGTAACACATGTATACTGTATAAACGATTATGATGAGATTTAAATAGATTTCTAACTCGGCCCTACATTATCAACATTTACTAAAGAACGTTGGTGACTCTCAAAGAAATGGAATTTTCTGGAATTATTCATGATGATTTAGTAAATACAAAACATATATATAAATTGGGAATTATTATAACTAATACGTCAGCCATTTGCGAAGTAGTAGACCCCTGCATTACAATAAATGAAGCATTGAATGCGTGTCGATTTATATGAAAGTTAAGTTATTAAAGAAAGTAAATATTAATGAAAATTTGACACGCATTCATTGTTTTAAGCGATCATAGATTTAAACTTTGAAAATTGAAATAATTATGAGCATGCAATAATTAAATAATAACTATAGATAGAAATGTAGATTATAGAAATACGCACCCAAGAAAGACAGAGTGAGGTAAGCTAGATTATTAGAGAAATTTACATATTAAATTAATTATTCAGTTTTAGTTATACAAATGGTAGTTTTTACATTTTATAATTTAGATAAGTAGTATGAAGAAGAGCTATAGCATATTATTAGAGTACTCTAGAGTTTGAACACAGACAGGTACCTGTTTTATAAGAAGTTTTCTGATTCCATTAGTTTAGCAGCAAAAAGTTCACGAGTGGCAAGTCTTTCTTGTATTTAGATATTCATTTAATTTCATGGCAGCAGCAGCTTTCTCATTCATTTCAGGCAGCAGATCTTCATGGTGAATTTATGACGGGCAATGAAAGTTCAGCATCCGATAGGCCATCTCCCGATGGAGAATAATCTAGGTGCTTTACTCGGTCATACCTTGGCAGGAACAAATTATTTTTATTATTTTTGGAGACTCTCAGTGATCGAGAGCAAAGCTAAAGTTTAAGTGAATGTCTCCAGCAAGTCTAAGATGGCCTCTTTTTTTATCTTGATCTTTCACATTTTTGTTAAGATATTTTTAGGTTCTACTTAATCTGCCCTGAGGATAATCAATGCATTTTGTTGGTTTTTAATTAAAGAAAGCTGCCGTTCTATTGTTTACATTTTACATTTACTAATTAATTTTGGGGAATTTTTCTTTAATTAATCTATTATCTATCACTGACCGATGCTTTTAAATTTCAAAAACAAAAAGGGAACATAAGATTATTTTAACTTTTAATTAAATATTACATCAGATATTTTTAGAATTATTATTAAATGAAATTTAAACAAAGCAATAAATACGAACTTTATAATCCAAAATAAATGATTAAAATTATACAAAATTATATAACTAAAAGAAATCTAAATTATATTATTTTATCCCTATTTATTGCGTTTAATTTGAGATCGAAATGTGTGCGTGTTTATGCTGAATTCTACATATATTTATACATTTTTAATATTGTTACACACACAATTCGATATCAAAAAGTTTAAATTTGGGCGGGATAGACCGGTCAGTGAGAGACGACAGAAAAAGGTGAAACTTAAGATTCGAATACGAATCTTACTGTTTCAATATC